>JAUJEF010000632.1:0-33000 GCA_030444885.1 Citrus sp. QX-2021
CAACCCCGGGTGGGCTATAGCCTTGGGGGGTGGGGCTGGCCAACTGCGTCCGACGGACTCGGAATGGCGCGAGACTTTGCGAGAGGCCTCCGTGTACCAAAAATAGGCCCCGGGCACAGCCGCGCCCAAAAATAACCGCCCGAAGGCCGGGGCGTCAAGTTCGTCTAGCGGAAAAAGGCCACAAAAACGGGTGGGCTATAGCCTTGGGGGGTGGGGCTGGCCAACTTCGTCCGCCGGACTCGGAATGGCTCGAGACTTTGCGAGGCACTGCCGTGTGCCAAAAATAGGCCGCGGGCACGGCCGCGCCCAAAAATACCCGCCCGAAGGCCGCGGCGCCAAGTTCGTCCAGCGGAAAAAGGCCACAAAAACGGGTGGGCTACAGCCTTGGGGGGTAGGGCTGGCCAACTTCGTCCGCCGGACTCGGAATGGCGCGAGACTTTGCGAGGCGCCTCCATGTGCCAAAAATAAGCCGCGGGCACAGCCGCGCACAAAAAATACCCGCCCGAAGGCAGCGGCGCCAAGTTCGTCCAGCGGAAAAAGGACACAAAAACGGGTGGGCTATAGCCTTGCGGGGTGGGGCTGGCCAACTTCGTCCACCGCACTCGGATTGGCGCGAGACTTTGCGAGGCATCTCCGTGTGGCAAAAATAGGCCGCGGGCACAGCCGCGCGTAAAAATACTCGCCCAAAGGCTGCGGCGCCAAGTTCGTCCAGCGGAAAAAGGCCACAAAAACGGGTGGGCTATAACCTCGGGGGTTGGGGCTGGCCAACTTCGTCCGCCGGACTCGGAATGGCGCGAGACTTTGCAAGTTGCCTCCGTGTGCCTAAAATAGGCAGCGGGCACAGCCGCGCCCAAAAATACCGGCCCGAAGGCAGCGGCGCCAAGTTCGTCCAGCGGAAAAAGGCCACAAAAACGGGTGGGCTATAGCCTTGGGGGGTGGGGCTGGCCAAATTGTCCGCCGGACTCGGAATGGCGCGAGACTTTGCGAGCGGCCTCCGCGTGCCAAAAATAGGCCGCTGGCACAGCCGCACCCAAAAATAACCTCCCGAAGGCCGGGGCGCCAAGTTCGTCCTGTGGAAAAATGGCCAAAAAACGGGTGGGCTATAGCTTTGGGGGGAGGGGCTGGCCTACTTCGTCCGCCGGACTCGGAATGGGGTGAGACTATGCGAGCGGCCTCCGCGTGCCAAAAATAGGCCGCGGGCACAGCCGCGCCCAAAAATAACCGCCCGAAGGCCGGGCCGCCAAGTTCGTCCAGCGGAAAAAGGCCACAAAAACGGGTGGACTATAGCCTTGGGTGGTGGGGCTTGCCCACTTCGTCCGCCGGACTCGGAATGGCGCGAGACTTTGCGAGGGGCCTCCGTGTTCCAAAAATAGGCCGCAGGCACAGCCGCGCCCAAAAATAACCGCCCGAAGGCCGGGGCGCCAAGTTCGTCCAGCGGAAAAAGGCCACAAAAACGGGTGGACTATAGCCTTGGGTGGTGGGGCTGGCCCACTTCGTCCGCCGGACTCGGAATGGCGCGAGACTTTGCGAGGGGCCTCCGTGTGCCAAAAATAAGCCGTGGGCACAGCCGCGCCCAAAAATAACCGCCCGAAGGCCGGGGCGCCAAGTTCGTCCAGCGGAAAAAGGCCACAAAAACGGGTGGACTATAGCCTTGGGTGGTGGGGCTGGCCCACTTCGTCCGCCGGACTCGGAATCGCGCGAGACTTTGCGAGGGGACTCTGTGTACCAAAAATAGGCCGCGGGCACAGCCGCACCCAAAAATAACCGCCCAAAAGCCGGAGCGCCAAGTTCGTCCAGCGGAAAAAGGCCACAAAAATGGGTGGGCTATAGCCTTGGGGGGTGGGGCTGGCCAACTTCGTCCGCCGGACTCGGAATGGCGCGACACTTTGCGAGGAGCCTCCGTTTGCCAAAAATAGGCCGCGGGCACAGCCGCGCCCAATAATAACCGCCCGAAGGCCGGGGCGCCAAGTTCGTCCAGCGGAAAAAGGCCACAAAAACGGGTGAGCTATAGCCTTGGGGGGTGGGGCTGGCCAACTTCGTCTGCCGGACTCAGAATGGCGTGAGACTTTGCGAGGGGCCTCCGTGTGCCAAAAATTGGCCACGGACACAGCCGCTCCCAAAAATAACTGCCCGAAGGCCGGGGCGCCAAGTTCGTCCAGCGGAAAAAGGCCACAAAAACGGATGGGCTATAGCCTTTGGGGGTGGGGCTGGCCCACTTCGTCCGCCGGACTCGGAATGGCGCGAGACTTTGCGAGGGGCCTCCTTGTGCCAAAAATAGGCCGCGGGCACTGCCGCGCCCAAAAATAACCGCCCGAAGGCCGGGGCGCCAAGTTCGTCCAGCGGAAAAAGGCCACAAAAACGGGTGGGCTATAGCCTTGGGGGGTGGGGCTGGTCAACTTCGTCTGCCGGACTCAAAATGGCGCGAGACTTTGCGAGGGGCCTCCGTGTGCTAAAAATAGGACACGGGCACAGCCGCGTCCAAAAATAACCGCCCGAAGGCCAGGGCGCCATGTTCGTCCAGCGGAAATAGGCCACAAAAACGGGTGGGCTATGGCCTTGCGGGGTGGGGTTGGCCCACTTCGTCCGCCGGACTCGGAATGGCGCGAGACTTTGCGAGGGACCTCCGTGTGCCAAAAATAGGCCGAGGGCCCAGCCGCAGCCAAAAAAAACCGCCCGAAGGCCGGGGCGCCAAGTTCGTCCAGCGGAAAAAGGCCACAAAATCGGGTAGGCTATAGCCTTGGGGATGGGGCTGGCCAACTTCGTCTGCCGGACTCGGAATGGCGCGAGACTTTGCGAGGGGCCTCCGTGTGCTAAAAATCGGCCGCGGGCACAGCCACGCCCAAAAATAACCACCCGAAGGCCGGAGCGCCAAGTTCGTCCAGCGGAAAAAGACCATAAAAACGGGTGGGCTATGGCCTTGGGGGGTGGGGCTGGCCAACTTCGTCCGCCGGACTCGGAATGGCGCGAGACTTTGCGAGGGACCTCCGTGTGCCAAAAATAGGCCGAGGGCCCAGCCGCGGCCAAAAAAAACCGCCCGAAGGCCGGGGCGCCAAGTTCGTCCAGCGGAAAAAGGCCACAAAATCGGGTAGGCTATAGCCTTGGGGATGGGGCTGGCCAACTTCGTCTGCCGGACTCGGAATGGTGCAAGACATTGGGAGGGGCCTCCGTGTGCTAAAAATCGGCCGCGGGCACAGCCACGCCCAAAAATAACCATCCGAAGGCCGGGGCGCCAAGTTCGTCCAGCGGAAAAAGGCCATAAAAACGGGTGGGCTATGGCCTTGGGGGGTGGGGCTGGCTAACTTCGTCCGCCGGACTCGGAATGGCGCGAGACTTTGCGAGGGGCCTCCGTCTGCCAAAAATAGGCCGCGGGCGCAGCCGCGCCCAAAAATAACCCCCCGAAGGCCGGGGCGCCAAGTTCGTCCAGCGGAAAAAGTCCACAAAAACGGGTGGGCTATAGCCTTGGGGGCTGGGGCTGGCCAACTTCGTCCGCCGGAATCGGAATGGTGCGAGACTTTGCGAGGGGCCTCTGTGTGCCAAAAATAGGCCGCAAGCACAGGCGCGCCCAAAAATAACCGCCCGAAGGCCGGGGCGCCAAGTTCGTCCTGCGGAAAAATGGCCACAAAAACGGGTGGGCTATAGCCTTGGGGGGTGGGGCTGGCCAACTTCGTCCGCCGGACTCGGAATGGGGCGACACTTTGCGATGGCCAAAAAACGGGTGGGCTATAGCCTTGGGGGGGGGGGGCGGCTGGCTAACTTCGTCCGCCGGACTCGGAATGGTGCGAGACTCTGCGAGGCGCCTCCGTGTGCCAAAAATAGGCCGCGGGCACAGCCGCGCCCAAAAATACCCGCCCGAAGGCCGGGGCGCCAAGTTCGTCCAGTGGAAAAATGGCCAAAAAACAGGTGGGCTATAGCCTTGGGGGGAGGGGCTGGCCAACTTCGTCCGCCGGACTCGGAATGGGGCGAGACATTACGAGCGGCCTCCGCGTACCAAAAATAGGCCGCGGGCACAGCCGCACCCAAAAAGAACCACCCGAAGGCTGGGGCGCCAAGTTCGTCCAGCGGAAAAATGGCCAAAAAACGGGTGGGCTGTAGCCTTTGGGGGAGAGGCAGGCCCACTTCGTCCGCCGGACTCGGAATGGGGCGAGACTTTACGAGCGTCCTCTACGTGCCAAAAATAGGCCGCGGTCACAGCCGCGCCCAAAAAGAACCGCCCGAAGGCTGGGGCGCCAAGTTCGTCCAGCGGAAAAATGGCCAAAAAACGGATGGGCTATAGCCTTGGGGGGGGGGGTGGCTAACTTCGTCCGCCGGACTCAGAATGGGGCGAGACTTTACGAGAGGCCTCTGCGTGCCAAAAATAGGCCGCGTGCACAGCCGCGCCCAAAAAGAACCGCCCGAAGGCCGGGGCGCCAAGTTCGTCCAGCGGAAAAATGGCCAAAAAACGGGTGGGCTATAGCCTTGGGGGGAGGGGCTGGCCAACTTCGTCCGCCGGACTCGGAATGGGGCGAGACTTTGCGAGCGGCATCCACGTGCCAAAATATAGGCCGCGGGCACAGCCACGCCCAAAAAGAACCGCCCGAAGGCCGGGGCGCCAAGTTCGTCCAGCGGAAAAATGGCCAAAAAACGGGTGGGCTATAGCCTTGGCGGGAGGGGCTGGCCAACTTCGTCCGCCGGACTCGGAATGGGGCGAGACTTTACGAGCGGCCTCCGCTTGCTAAAAATAGGCCACGGGCACAGCCGCGCCCAAAAAGAACCGCCCGAAGGCCGGGGCGCCAAGTTCATCCTGCGGAAAAATGGCCAAAAAATGGGTGGTCTATAGCCTTGGGGGGAGGCGCTGGCCAACTTCGTCCGCCGAACTCGGAATGGGGCGAGACTTTGCGAGCGGCCTCCGCATGCCAAAAATAGGCCGCGGACACAGCCTCGCCCAAAAAAAACCGCCCGAAGGCCGGGGCGCCAAGTTCGTCCAGCGGAAAAAGGCCACAAAAACGGGTGGGCTATAGCCTTGGGGGGTGGGGCTGGCCAACTTCGTCCGCAGGACTCGGAATGGTGCGAGACTTTGTGAGGCACCTCCGTGTGCCAAAAATAGGCCGCGGGCACAGCCGCATCCAAAAATACCCACCCGAAGGCCGGGGCGCCAAGTTCGTCCAGCGGAAAATGGCCACAAAAACGGGTGGGCTATAGCCTTGGGGGGTGGGGCTGGACAACTTCGTCCGCCGGACTCGGAATGGCGCGAGACTTTGCGAGGCGCCTCCGTGTGCCAAAATTAGGCCGCAGGCACAGTCGCGCCCAAAAATACCCGCCCGAAGTCCGGGGCGCCAAGTTCGTCCAGCGGAAAAAGGCCACAAAAACGGGTGGGCTATAGCCTTGGGGGGGGGGGGGCTGGGTAACTTCGTCCGCCGGACTCGGAATGGCGCGAGACTCTGCGAGGCGCCTCCGTGTGCCAAAAATAGGCCGCGGGCACAGCCGTACCCAAAAATAACCGCCCGAAGGCCGGGGCACCAAGTTTGTCCAGCGGAAAAATGCCCAAAAAACGGGTGGGCTATAGCCTTGGGGGGAGGGGCTGGCCAACTTCGTCCGCCGGACTCGGAATGGGGCGAGACTTTGCGAGCAGCCTCCGCGTGCCAAAAATACGCCGCGGGCACAGCCGTGCCTAAAATTAACTCCCCGAAGGTCGGCGCGCCCAAACCCTCCAGCGGAAAAATGTTTTGATAAAGCATTATTGGATTTAGGCGCTAGTGTTAATCTCTTGCCTTACTCTGTTTACATGCAACTTGGACTAGGGGAATTAAAGCCAACTTCTATTATTTTTCAATTTGCTGATAGGTCAATGAAAATACCTCGTGGTATTATAGAGGATGTGTTGATACAGATCGACAAATTTTATTATCCTGTTGATTTTATTGTTATTGATACTCAGCATGTACATGATCCTAAGAAACACACCCCAGTTATTCTAGGTCGTCCTTTCTTAGCTATAGCCGATGCTCATATTAGTTGTAGGACTGGAAACATGCAATTGTCTTTTGGTAACATGACCATGGAATTAAATATTTTTAATGTTCCCAAGCAGGCACAAGAAGATGATGAAGTCGTTGAAGTAGATATGATAGAAGCATCAATTGATGACTCACTTATTTCTAACCACCGTGACAATCCATTAACACCATGCACAACTAACTCTGATTTCTCTGTTGATGTTGACAGTGGTATTGGAGAAGTTAATGCTTTACTTGATTCGACTCTTATCATAGATCTAATTAAGTGGAAAGAAAAGATTGAGCCACTTCCTCCTGAAGAGAAAAGTGAACCATTCAAGTTGGAGCTACTTCCTAAAAAAGTGCAACATAGGTCACATTATGACATGAAAAAGGTGGTAAGATCTAAAGTGCTTAAATTATTAGATTTTTATACTACTTCAGATAACTCTCAGGAAAGCATGGAACAGAAGAGATCAAGGCAGTGCGATATTGAGGAGTTTCATTACCATCATCCTTTTATAGATAAAATGCTCCAGTGCTTAGTCAATTATGTTTTCTGGTATTTTCTATATAATTGCTTTGATTTTCACCAAATTCTTATTGATCCTGGTTGATTTGTTGTTTACATTAATTTGTTAGTTAGTAGGAATTTTTTTTATTTTTTTATTTTTTTATATATTTCTTCTAACGTTTTATTTTTAGTTGTCATTTTTTTTAAAGCTTTCCCAGCCCATCCAGGTGTGTTCTCTCCAACGTTCTTTTTATTATTTATGTTTTTATTATTTTTTTTCTTTCATTTGTTTGCATGCATATCTTTTGTTTGTGAAACATTGAGGACAATGTTCCAAATAAGTTTGGGGGTGGGAATAGTGTGTGTTTTGTTTGTTATTAAAAAAAATTCAAAAAAATTCAAAAATTCAAAAAAACAAATTGTGTTTTTTTCGTGAAAATCCAATGATAAGAATTTTGATTGACAATGAATATGGTTTTTAGAAAGGGTTGAATATTGTCTTAGTTTATACTTGATTCTTGTGTTAGTTCCTCTTGATTGAGATTCTTTAAACCATGAGCACTAATATCAATTCTTTCGTAATTTTGACTTGAAATTTGATATTGAGCGTTGCTTTGAGTTGAGAATTTTAGATAGAGTAAATGACTGTTTGTCTTGATTCTTATCTCCACAATACAAAATAGTATACACGGGCACCAAAGTCAGAAATAGCTACCTATAACCCTTAAGAGTGAAGCTATCCTTGAGTAATTTGGGCCTATGTACCACAAGTATGTAGAGGATAATCTACCATTAGAAGAAGGCTACCTTAAGGGGGTAGAGTGAAAGCTCCCGACTATGGTTGAGAAAAAAAAATCAAATCAAGTGCATGTCTTTGAAAAAAAAATCAAAAGAAAATGCACATAAAAGCACTGTGAGAGAAAAAAAAAATTTGGAGATCAAGATGATAAGATTAGTTTGACCTACTCTGTTCTTTGTTTGAGGCGAAGGATGTTGATGTTGAGGATTTTGGGAATGGATTTGATTGAATTGATTTCACACACACACTACAAGAATCGAAAGAGAGATGGAATTGATTATTGAATTAAAGTTAGAACTTTGCCAATATTTGAAATTTTCTTTGAGCTATATAATTTATGCAATCTTTGAGGCTATCTTCATGTTTTGTTTAAAGTTTATTGTTCTTTTCATTTTATTTTTATTTTAATTCTTTGGAAAATGATGTTTGTGGGTATCATCACTGAAGCCCTCACGAGACTATAACTCGTCCACTAGGGCCGCCTAGGGGTTTAAAGGCTTGTTGCATACGCTAAATGCAATCGCGATTACCTGCGAAAGTGGTTTAGTTAGGATTTACTTTTTGTTTCGTTACTTTTGTTTTTGTTTTAAATTTTAGTTTTGCTCGAGGACTAGCAAAATCTAAGTTTGGGGGTATTTGATGAGCATAATTTATATACATATTTTACCCTTAATAATATAATTGCTAGTTATATTTATTTGTTATTTTTAATTAATTGAATTGTTTTATTGAATAGGGAATTAATTGGAGATTGTTGATAAAAAGGGCATGAAAACACTTCAAATTGAGAAGGAATAAAGATTAAATTGGAAGACAAAAATGCAACCAAGAATTAATGGAAGTCAAGAAGACCAAAATTGGAAGTCAATCTCTTCAAAGGATGAACGGTGGGCATGCATTTGGAAAGCAAAGATTTGGCAATTTGGAATGCATGTGCTGGACATTAAAAGAAGAAATCATTAATTGGCCTTTTGCTTTTGTGGTCAAACGTGTGCTTTGCTTTCAAAGTTTAGTAAGGAAATAGTTTTAAAAGGCCTTGGTGAGTGGGCTTTATAAGTCGGTGGAGAAGAATTAATGCAATTAGAATCCAATAAGGATTAAGCAAGTCAGTAACATTATATAAAGGCAAGAGGGCCACAGGAGGAAGAGAGGAGAAGCTGAGAGACGCAAGGATTCAAGACAGAGAAGAAAATCTGCAGCAATTCGGCTTTCCCATGGTTGAATTTGTTTATTTTATTACTCCCAATTCAAGTATGTTTAGCTAATTTTCTTACACTGAGGTTAAGGATGAAACCCTATTCAATAAAATAATTATCTTTTTATTTAATTAATTCCCTATATATATTCTTTGATGATTATGGTTTTTATTTCACATGATTAATTGGATGTTAATAAAATCTTTTCATCAATTCTGTCATGCATTATTGATTGTTAGGATTAATATTCGATTAATTCTATGCTTGGATCTATAAAGTTTATACATGATTATCTTTGATTTTATGTCTTTCATTAAATTGTTTACATGGAGTGCTTAGGAAACTTTGACTCTTTGTTATTCAATATGTTTACATGGGATACTTAGATATCGTATTATTAAGCAGAAAAAGAACCTACATTAGATTTCATTACTTGGGCTTAATTGTTATATCCATGAGATGACATAGATTGATTTCGAGTTGTCACTCTAAAATTGGGGATTAATTAATAATTAGATAATTACTAGTTGAATAGTGGTGGATTCTAAAACCTTGGTAATTCTTATCTTATTGAATTCTCCTTTATTTTAATTGCTTCCTTAGTTTAATTGGTTTAATTTTCTTAGAAACTCAATTTGGTCAACTAGGTTAGAATTAATATTAATTTTAGATTTAAATTAGACTTTTCAATTTATAACAATCCCTGTGGGATCGACCTCGTTACCACTATTCTATTTCTAGATTCGTGCGCTTGCGAGTATATTAAAATTTTCACAACACGGGCCCAACAATAACCGCCCGAATGTCGGCGCGCCCAAACCCCCCAGCGGAAAAATGGCCAAAAAATGGGTGGGCTATATAGCCTTGGGGGGAGGGGCTGGCCAACTTCGTCCGCCGGACTCGGAATGGGGCGAGACTTTGCCAAGCGGCCTCTGCGTGCCAAAATTAGGCCGCGGACACAGCGGTGCCCAAAAATAACCACCAGAAGGCCTGGGTGCCAAGTTCGTCCAGCGGAAAAATGGCCAAAAAACGGGTGGGCTATAGCCTTGGGGGGAGGGGATGGCCAACTTCGTCCGCCGGTCTCGGAATGGGGCTAGACTTTGCGAGTGGCCTTCGTATGCCAAAAATAAGCCGCGGGCACAGCCGCACCAAAAAATAACCGCCCGAAGGCCGGGGCGCCAAGTTTGTCCAGCGGAAAAATGGCCAAAAAACGGGTGGGCTATAGCCTTTGGGGGAGAGGCTGGCCAACTTCGTCCGCCGGACTCGGAATGGGGCGAGACATTACGAGCGTCCTCCGCGTGCCAAAAATAGGCCGCGGGCACAGCCGCACCCAAAAAGAACCACCCGAAGGCTGGGGCGCCAAGTTCGTCCAGCGGAAAAATGGCCAAAAAACGGGTGGGCTGTAGCCTTTGGGGGAGAGGCAGGCCCACTTCGTCCGCCGGACTCGGAATGGGGCGAGACTTTACGAGCGTCCTCCACGTGCCAAAAATAGGCCGCGGTCACAGCCGCGCCCAAAAAGAACCGCCCGAAGGCTGGGGCGCCAAGTTCGTCCAGCGGAAAAATGGCCAAAAAACGGATGGGCTATAGCCTTGGGGGGGGGGTGGCCCACTTCGTCCGCCGGACTCAGAATGGGGCGAGACTTTACGAGAGGCCTCTGTGTGCCAAAAATAGGCCGCGTTCACAGCCGCGCCCAAAAAGAACCGCCCGAAGGCCGGGGCGCCAAGTTCGTCCAGCGGAAAAATGGCCAAAAAACGGGTGGGCTATAGCCTTGGGGGGAGGGGCTGGCAAACTTCGTCCGCCGTACTCGGAATGGGGCGAGACTTTGCGAGCGGCATCCACGTGCCAAAAATAGGCCGCGGGCACAGCCACGCCCAAAAAGAACCGCCCGAAGGCCGGGGCGCCAAGTTCGTCCAGCGGAAAAATGGCCAAAAAACGGGTAGGCTATAGCCTTGGCGGGAGGGGCTGGCCAACTTCGTCCGCCGGACTCGGAATGGGGCGAGACTTTACGAGCGGCCTCCGCTTGCTAAAAATAGGCCGCGGGCACAGCCGCGCCCAAAAAGAACCGCCCGAAGGCCGGGGCACCAAGTTCATCCTGCGGAAAAATGGCCAAAAAACGGGTGGGCTATAGCCTTGGGGGGAGGCGCTGGCCAACTTCGTCCGCCGAACTCGGAATGGGGCGAGACTTTGCGAGCGGCCTCCGCATGCCAAAAATAGGCCGCGGACACAGCCTCGCCCAAAAAAAACCGCCCGAAGGCCGGGGCGCCAAGTTCGTCCAGCGGAAAAATGGCCAAAAAACGGGTGGGCTATAGCCTTGGGGGGGGGGGTGGCCAACTTCGTCCGCCGGACTCCGAATGGGGCGAGACTTTACGAGCGGCCTCCGCGTGCCAAAAATAGGCCAGGTGCACAGCCGCGCCCAAAAAGAAACGCCCGAAATCCGGGGCGCCAAGTTCGTCCAGCGGAAAAATGGCCAAAAAACGGGTGGGCTATAGCCTTGGGGGGAGGGGCTGGCCAACTTCGTCCGCCGGACTCGGAATGGGGCGAGACTTTGCGAGCGGCATCCGCGTGCCAAAAATGGGCCGTGGGCACAGCCGTGCCAAAAAATAACCGCCCGAAGGCCGAGGCGCCAAGTTCGTCCAGCGGAAAAATGGCCAAAAAACGGGTGGGCTATAGCCTTGGGGGGAGGGGCTGGCCAACTTCGTCCGCCGGACTCGGAATGGGGCGAGACTTTACGAGCGGCCTCCGCGTGCCAAAAATAAGCCGTGGGCACAGCCTCGCCCAAAAATAACCGCCTGAAGGCCGAGGCGCCGAAACCCCCCAGCGGAAAAATGGCCTAAAAACGGGTGGGCTATAGCCTTAGGAGGAGGGGCTGGCCAAATTCGTCCGCCGGACTCGGAATGGGGCGAGACTTTGCGAGCGGCCTCTGCGTGCCAAAAATAAGCCGCGGGCACAGCCGCGCCCAAAAATAACTGCCCGAAGGCCGGGGCCCCCAAACCCCCCGGCGGAAAAATGGCCAAAAAACGGGTGGGCTATAACCTTGGGGGGAGGGGCTGGCCAAATTCGTCCGCCGGACTCGGAATGGGGCGAGACTTTTCGAGCGGCCTCCGCGTGCCAAAAATAGGCCGCGGGCACAGCCGCGCCCAAAAATAACCCCCCGAAGGTCAGCGCGCCCAAACCCCCCAGCGGAAAAATGGCCAAAAAACGGGTGGGCTATAGCCTTGGGGGGAGGGGCTGGCCAAATTCGTCCGCCGGACTCGGAATGGGGCGAGACTTTTCGAGCGGCCTCCGCGTGCCAAAAATAAGCCGCGGGCACAGCCGCGCCCAAAAATAACCGCCCGAAGGCCGGGCGCCCAAACCCCCAGCGGAAAAATGGCCAAAAGCGGGTGGGCTATAGCCTTGGGGGAGGGCTTGCCAACTTCGTCCGCCGGACTCGGAATGGGGCGAGACTTTACGAGCGGCCTCCGCGTGCCAAAAATAAGCCGCGGGCACAGCCGCGCCCAAAAATAACCGCCCGAAGGCCGTGGCGCCCAAACCCCCCAGCGGAAAAATGGCAAAAAAACGGGTGGGCTATAGCCTTGGGGGGAGGGGCTGGCCAAGTTCGTCCGCCGGACTCGGAATGGGGTGAGACTTTGCGAGCGACCTCCGCGTGCCAAAAATAGGCTACGGTCGCAGCCGCACCAAAAAATAACCCCTCGAAGGTCGTTGCGCCCAAACCCCCCGGCGGAAAAATGGCCAAAAAACGGGTGGGCTATAGCCTTGGGGGGAGGGGCTGGCCCACTTCGTCCGCCGGACTCGGAATGGGGCGAGACTTTGCGAGCGGCCTCCGCGTGCCAAAAATACGCTGCGGCCACAGCCGCGCCCAAAAATAACCCCCCGAAGGTCGTTGCGCCCAAACACCCCAGCGGAAAAATGGCCAAAAAACGGGTGGGCTATAGCCTTGGGGGGAGGGGCTGGCCAACTTCGTCCGCCGGACTCGGAATGGGGCGAAACTTTACGAGCGGCCTTAGCGTACCAAAAATAGGCCGTGGGCACAGCCACGCCCAAAAATAACCCCCCGAAGGTCGGCGCGCCCAAACCCCCCAGCGGAAAAATTGCCAAAAAATGGGTGGGCTATAGCCTTGGGGGGAGGGGCTGGCCCACTTCGTCCGCCGGACTCGGAATGAGGCGAGATTTTGCGAGCGGCCTCTGCGTGCCAAAAATAGGCCGCGGGCGCAGCCGCGCCCAAAAAGAACCGCTCGAAGGCCGGGGCGCCAAGTTCGTCCAGCGGAAAAATGGCCAAAAATAGGCCGCGGGCGCAGCCGCGCCCAAAAAGAACCGCTCGAAGGCCGGGGCGCCAAGTTCGTCCAGCGGAAAAATGGCCAAAAATAGGCCGCGGGGGCAGCCGCGCCCAAAAATAACCGCTCGAAGGCGGGGGCGCCAAGTTCGTCCAGCGGAAAAATGGCCAAAAAACGGGTGGGCTATAGCCTTGGGGGGAGGGGCTGGCCAACTTCGTCCGCCGGACTCGGAATGGGGCGAGACTTTGCGAGCGGCCTCCGCGTGCCAAAACTAGGCCGCGGGAATAGCCGCGCCCAAAAATAACCCCCCGAGGGCCGGGGAGCCAGGTTCGTCCAGCGGAAAAATGGCCAAAAAACGGGTGGGCTATAACCCTGGGGGGAGGGGCTGGCCAACTTCGTTCGCTGGACTCGGAATGGGACGAGACTATGCGAGCTGCCTCCGCGTGCCAAAAATAGGCCACGGGCACAGCCGCGTCAAAAAATAACCTCCCGAAGGCCGGGGCGCCAAGTTCGTCCCGTGGAAAAATGGCCAAAAAACGGGTGGGCTATACCCTTGGGGTGAGGGGCTGGCCAACTTCGTCCGCCGGACTCAGAATGGGACGAGACTTTGCGAGTGCCCTCCGCGTGCCAAAAATAAGCCGCGGGCACAGAAGCACCCAAAAATAACCGCCCGAAGGCCGGGGCGCCAAGTTCGACCAGCGGAAAAATGTCCAAAAAACGGATGGGCTATAGCCTTGGGGGGAAGAGCTGGCCGACTTCGTCCGCCGGACTCGGAATGGGACGAGACTTTGCGAGCGGCCTCCGCATGCCAAAAATAGGCCACGGGCCCAGCCGCGCCCAAAAATAACCGCACGAAGGCCGGGGCGCCAAGTTCGTCCAGCGGAAAAATGGCCAAAAAACGGGTGGGCAATAGCCTTGGGGGGAGGGGCTGGCCCACTTCGTCCGCCGGACTCGGAATGGGGCGAGAAATTGTGAGCGGCCTCCACGTGCCAAAAATAATCCGTGGGCACAGCCGCGTCCAAAAATAACCCCCCGAAGGTCGTTGCGCCCAAACCCCCCAGCGGAAAAATGGCCAAAAAACGGGTGGGCTATAGCCTTGGGGGGATGGGCTGGCCAACTTCGTCCGCCGGACTCGGAATGGGACGAGACTTTCCGAGCCGCCTCGGCGTACCAAAAATTGGCCGCGGGCAAAGCCGCGCCCAAAAATAACTGCCCGAAGGCCGGGCGCCAAGTTCGTCCAGCGGAAAAATGGCCAAAAAATGGGTGGGCTATAGCCTTGGGGGGAGGGGCTGGCCAACTTCGTCCGCCGGACTCGGAATGGGGCGAGACTTTGTGAGCGGCCTCCGCATACCAAAAATAGGCCGCGGGCATAGCCGCGTCCAAAAATAACCACCTGAAGGCCGGGGCGCAAAGTTCGTCCAGCGGAAAAATGGCCAAAAAACGGGTGCGCTATAGCCTTGGGGGGAGGGGCTGGCCAACTTCGTCCGCTGGACTCGGAATGGTGCGAGACTTTGCGAGCGGCCTCCGCGTGCCAAAAATAGGCCACGGGCACAGCCGCACCCAAAAATAACCGCCCGAAGGTCAGCTCGCCCAAACCCCCCAGCGGAAAAATGGCCAAAAAACGGGTGCGCTATAGCCTTGGGGGGACGGGCTGGCCAACTTCGTCCGCCGGACTCATAATGGGCCAAGACTTTGTGAGCGGCCTCCGCGTGCCAAAAATAGGCCGAGGGCGCCAAGTTCGTCCTGCGGAAAAAGGCCACAAAAACGGGTGGGCTATAGCCTTGGGCGGTGGGGCTGGCCAACTTCGTCCGTCGGACTGGGAATGGCGCGAGACTTTGCGATGCACCTCCGTGTGCCAAAAATAGGCCGCAGGCACAGCCGCGTCCAAAAATAACCGCCCGAAGGCCGGGGCGCCAAGTTCGTCCAGCGGAAAAATGGCCAAAAAACGGGTGGGCTATAGCCTTGGGGGGAGGGGCCGGCCAACCTCGTCCGCTGGGCTCGGAATGGGGTGAGACTTTTCGAACGGCCTCTGTGTGCCAAAAATAAGCCCCGGGCACAGCCTCGCCCAAATATAACCGCCCGAAGGTCGGCGCGCCCAAACCCCCCAGCAGAAAAATGGCCAAAAAATGGGTGGGCTATAGCCTTGGGTGGAGGGGCTGGCCAACTTCGTCCACAGGACTCAGAATAGGCCGAGGGCACAGCCGCGCCCAAAAATAACTGCCCGAAGGCTGGGGCGCCAAGTTCGTCCAGCGGAAAAATGGCCAAAAAACGGGTGGGCTATAGCCTTGGGGGTTGGGGCTGGCAAACTTCGTCCGCCGGACTCGGAATGGGGCGAGACTTTACGAGCGGCCTCCGCGTGCCAAAAATAGGCCGTGGGCACAGCCGCGCCCAAAAATAACCCCCCGATGGTCGTTGCGCCCAAAACCCCCAGCGGAAAAATGGCCAAAAAATGGGTGGGCTATAGCCTTGGGGGGAGGGGCTGGCCCACTTCGTCCGCCGGGCTCCGAATGGGGCGAGACATTGCGAGCGGCCTCCGTGTGCCAAAAATAGGCTGCGGGTACAGCCATGCCCAAATATAACCGCCCGAAGGCCGGGGCGGCAAGTTCGTCCAGCGGAAAAATGGCCAAAAAATGGGTGGGCTATAGCCTTGGGGGGAGGGGCCGGTCAACTGCGTCCGCCGGACTCGGAATGGGGCGAGACTTTGCGAGCAGCCTCCACGTTCCAAAAATAGGCCATGGGTACAGCCGCGCCCAAAAATAACCGACCGATGGCCGGGGGCCATGTTCGTCCAGCGGAAAAATGGCGAAAAAACGGGTGGGCTATAGCCTTGGGGGTAGGGGCTGGCCAACTTCGTCCGCCGGGCTCGGAATAGGGCGAGACTTTGCGAGCGGCCTCCGCATGCCAAAAATAGGCTACGGGTACAGCCGCGGCCAAAAATAACCGCCAGAAGGCCGGGGCGCCAAGTTCGTCCTGCGGAAAAAGGCCACAAAAACGGGTGGGCTATAGCCTTGGGCGGTGGGGCTGGCCAACTTCGTCCGTCGGACTGGGAATGGCGCGAGACTTTGCGATGCACCTCCGTGTGCCAAAAATAGGCCGCAGGCACAGCCGCGCCCAAAAATAACTGCCCGAAGGCCGGGGAGCCAAGTTCGTCCAGCGGAAAAATGGCGAAAAACCGGGTGGCGCTATAGCCTTGGGGGGAGGGGCTGGCCAACTTCGTCCGCCGGACTCGGAATGGGGTGAGACTTTGCGAGCGGCCTCCGCTTGCCAAAAATAGGCCGCGGGCACAGCCGCGCCCAAAAATAACCCCCCGAAGGTCCGCGCGCCCAAACCCCCCAGCGGAAAAATGGCCAAAAAACGGGTGGGCTATAGCCTTGGGGGGAGGGGCTGGACAACTTCGTCCGCCGGACTCGGAATTGGGTGAGACTTTGCGAGCGGCCTCCGCATGCCAAAAATAGGCCGCGGGGACAGCCGCACCCAAAATAACCCCCCGAAGGTCGGCGCGCACAAACCCCCCAGCGGAAAAATGGCCAAAAAACGGGTCGGGTATAGCCTTGGGGGGAGGGGCTGGCCAACCGTCCGCCGGACTCGTAATGGGGCGAGACTTTGCGAGCGGCCTCCGCGTACCAAAAATAGGCCGCGGGCACAGCCGCGCCAAAATTAACCCCGAAGGTCTACGCATGAGACCCCCCTGCGGAAAAATGGCCAAAAAATGGGTGGGCTATAGCCTTGGGGGGAGGGGCTGGCCAACTTCGACCGCCGGATTCGGAATGGGGCGAGACTTTGCAAGCGGCCTCCGCGTGCCAAAAATAGGCCGCGGTCTCATCCGCTCCCAAAAATAACCCCCCAAAGGTCGGCGCGCCAAAACTCCCCAGCGGAAAAATGGCCAAAAAACGGGTGGGCTATAGCCTTGGGGGGAGGGGCTGGCCCATTTCCTCCACCGGACTCGGAATGGGGCGAGACTTTGCGAGCGGCCTCCGCGTGCCAAAAATAGGCCACGGGCACAGCCGCGCCCAAAAATAACTGCCCGAAGGCCGGGGCGCCAAGTTCGTCCATCGGAAAAATCGCCAAAAAACGGGTGGGCTATAGCCTTGGGGGGAGGGGCTGGCCCACTTCGTCCGCCGGACTCGGAATGGGGTGAGACTTTGCAAGCGGCCTCCGCGTGCCAAAAATGGGCCGCGGGCACAGCCGAGCCCAAAAATAACCCCCCGAAGGCCGGGGCGCCAAGTTCGTCCAGCGGAAAAAGGCCACAAAAACGGGTGGGCTATAGCTTGGGGGGTGGGGCTGGCTCACTTCGTCCGCCGGACTCGGAATGGTGAGAGAATTTGCGAGGCACCTCCGTGTGCCAAAAATAGGCCGTGGGGACAGCCGCGCCCAAAAATACCCGCACGAAGGCCGGGGCGCCAAGTTCGTCCTGCGGAAAAATCACAAAAACGGGCGGGCTATAGCCTTGGGGGGTGGGGCCGACCCACTTCGTCCGCCGGACTCGGAATGGCGCGAGACTTTGCGAGGCGCCTCCGTGTGCATAAAATCGGCCGTGGGCACAGCCGCGCCCAAAAATACCCGCCCGAAGGCCGGGGCGCCAAGTTCGTCCTGCGGAAAAAGGCCACAAAAACGGGTGGGCTATAGCCTTGGGGGGTGGGCTGGCCAACTTCGTCCGCTGGACTCGGAATGGCGCGAGACTTTACGAGGTGCCTCCGTGTGCCAAAAATAGGCTGCGGGCACAGCCGCGCCCAAAAATAACCGCTCGAAGGCCGAGGCGCCAGGTTCATCCAGCGGAAAAAGGCCACAAAAACGGGTGGGCTATAGCCTTGGGGGGTGGGGCTGGCCAACTTCGTCCGCCGGACTCGGAATGGCGCGAGAGTTTGCGAGGCGCCTCCGTGTGCCAAAAATAGGCCCTGGTCACAGCCGCGTCCAAATATAACCGCCCGAAGGCCGGGGTACCAAGTTCGTCCAGCGGAAAAAGGCCACAAAAACGGGTGGGCTATAGCCTTGGGGGGTGGGGCCGGCCAATTTCACCCACCGGACTCGGAATGGCGCGAGACTTTGCGAGGCGCCTCCGTGTGCCAAGAATAGGCCGCGGGTAGAGCCACGCCCAAAAATAACCGCCCGAAGGCCGGGGCGCCAAGTTCGTCCTGCGGAAAAATCACAAAAACGGGTGGGCTATAGCCTTGGGGGGTGGGGCCGACCGACTTCGTCCGCCGGACTCGGAATGGCGCGAGAATTTGCGAGGCGCCTCCGTGTGCATAAAATCGGCCTTGGGCACAGCCGCGCCCAAAAATACCCGCCCGAAGGCCGGGGCGCCAAGTTCGTCCTGCGGAAAAAGGCCACAAAAACGGGTGGGCTATAGCCTTGGGGGGTGGGCTGGCCAACTTCGTCCGCCGGACTCGGAATGGCGCGAGACTTTGCCAGGCGCCTCCATGTCCCAAAAATAGGCCGAGGGCACAGCCGCGCCCAAAAATACCCGCCCGAAGGCCGGGGTACCAAGTTCGTCCAGCGGTAAAAGGCCACAAAAACGGGTGGGCTATAGCCTTGGGGGGTGGGGCCGGCCAATTTCGCCCACCGGACTCGGAATGGCGTGAGACTTTGCGAGGCGCCTCCGTGTGCCAAGAATAGGCCGCGGGTAGAGCCGCGCCCAAAAATAACCGCCCGAAGGCCGGGGCACCAAGTTCGTCCTGCGGAAAAAGGCCACAAAAACGGGTGGGCTATAGCCTTGGGGGTGGGGCTGGCCAACCGTCCGTCCCGGACTCGGAATGGCGCGAGACTTTCCGAGGCACCTCCGTGTGCCAACAATAGGCCGAGGGCACAGCCGCGCCCAAAAATACCCGCCCGAAGGCCGGGTCGCCAAGTTCGTCCAGCGGAAAAAGGCCACAAAAACGGGTGGGCTATAGCCTTGGGGGGTAGGGCAGGCCAACTTCGTCCGCCGGACTCGGAATGGCGCGAGACTTTACGAGGCACCTCCGTGTGCCAAAAATAGACCGCGGGCACAGCCGCGCCCAAAAATACCCGCCCGAAGGCCGGGGCACCAAGTTCATCCAGCGGAAAAAGGCCATAAAAACTGGTGAGCTATAGCCTTGGGGGGTGGGGCTGGCCAACTTCCTCCGCCGGACTCGGAATGGCACGAGACTTTGCGAGGCACCTCCGTGAGCCAAAAATAGGCCGCGGGCACAGCCGCACCCAAAAATACCCGCCCGAAGGCCGGGGCGCCAAGTTCATCCAGCGGAAAAAGGCCATAAAAACTGGTGGGCTATAGCCTTGGGGGGTGGGGCTGGCCAACTTCGTCCGCCGGACTCGGAATGGCGCGAGACTTTGCGAGGCTCCTCCGTGTGCCAAAAATAGGCCGCGGGCACAGCGCGCAAAAATACCAAGCCGAAGTCCGGGCGCCAAGTTCGTCCAGCGGAAAAAGGCCACAAGAAGCGGGTGGGCTATAGCCTTGCGGGGTGGGGCTGGCCAACCCGTCCGCCGGACTCGGAATGGCGCGAGACTATGCGAGGCTCCTCCGTGTGCCAAAAATAGACCGCGGGCACAGAGGCGCGCCAAAAATACCCGCCCGAAAGGCGGGCGCCAAGTTCATCCAGCGGAAAAAGGCCATAAGAACGGGTGGGCTATAGCCTTGCTGGGTGGGGCTGGCCAACTTCGTCCACCGGACTCGGAATGGCGCGAGACTTTGCGAGGCTCCTCCGTGTGCCAAAAATAGACCGCGGGCACAGACGCGCCAAAAAATACCCGCCCGAAGGCCGGGGCGCCAAGTTCATCCAGCGGAAAAAGGCCATAAGAACGGGTGGGCTATAGCCTTCTTCAGGTGGGGCTGGCCAACAAATCCACCGGACTCGGAATGGCGCGAGACTTTGCGAGGCTCCTCCGTGTGCCAAAAATAGACCGCGGGCACAGACGCGCCCAAAAATACCCGCCCGAAGGCCGGGGCGCCAAGTTCATCCAGCGGAAAAAGGCCATAAAAACGGGTGGGCTATAGCCTTGGGGGGTGGGGCTGGCCAACTTCGTCCGCCGGACTCGGAATGGCACGAGACTTTGCGAGGCACCTACGTGAGCCAAAAATAGGCCGCGGGCACAGCCGCGTCCAAAAATACCCGCACGAAGGCCGGGCGCCAAGTTCGTCCCAGCGGAAAAAGGCCATAAAAAGCGGTGGGCTATAGCCTTGGGGGGTGGGGCTGGCCAACTTCGTCCGCCGGACTCGGAATGGCACGAGACTTTGCGAGGCACCTACGTGAGCCAAAAATAGGCCGCGGGCACAGCCGCGTCCAAAAATACCCGCACGAAGGCCGGGGCGCCAAGTTCGTCCAGCGGAAAAAGGCCATAAAAACTGGTGGGCTATAGCCTTGGGGGGTGGGGCTGGCCAACTTCGTCCGCCGGACTCGGAATGGCACGAGACATTGCGAGGCACCTCTGTGAGCCAAAAATAGGCCGCGGGCACAGCCGCGCCCAAAAATACCCGCACGAAGGCCGGGGCGCCAAGTTCATCCAGCGGAAAAAGGCCATAAAAACTGGTGAGCTATAGCCTTGGGGGGTGGGGCTGGCCAACTTCCTCCGCCGGACTCGGAATGGCACGAGACGTTGCGAGGCACCTCCGTGAGCCAAAAATAGGCCGCGAGCACAGCCGCACCCAAAAATAACCGCCCGAAGGCCGGGGCGCCAAGTTCATCCAGCGGAAAAAGGCCACAAAAACGGGTGGGCTATAGCCTTGGGGGGTGGGGCTAGCCCACTTCGTCCGCCGGACTCGGAATGGCGCGAGGCTTTACGAGTGGCCTCCGTGTGTCAAAAATAGGCCGGGGCACAGCCGCGCCCAAAAATAACCGCCCGAAGGCCGGGGCGCCAAGTTCGTCCAGCGGAAAAAGGCCACAAAAACGGGTGGGCTATAGCCTTGGGGGGTGGGGCTGGCCAACTTCGTCCGCCGGACTCGGAATGGCGCGAGACTTTGCGAGCGGCCTCCGTGTGCCAAAAATAGGCCCCGGGCACAGCCGCGCCCAAAAATAACCGCCCGAAGGCCGGCGGGCCAAGTTCGTCCAGCGGAAAAAGGCACAAAAACGGGTGGGCTATAGCCTTGGTGGGTGGGGCTGGCCAACTTCGTCCGCCGGACTCGGAATGGCGCGAGACATTGCGAGCGGCCTCCGTGTGTTAAAAATAAGCCCCGGACACAGCCGCGCCCAAAAATAACAGCCCGAAGGCCGGGGCGCCAAGTTCGTCCAGCGGAAAAAGGCCACAAAAACGGGTGGGCTATAGCCTTGGGGGGTGGGGTTGGCCAACTTCGTCCGCCGGACTCGGAATGGCGTGAGACTTTGCGAGCGGCCTCCGTGTGCCAAAAATAGGCCCCGGGCACAGCCGCGCCCAAAAATAACCGCCCGAAGGCCGGGACGCCAAGTTCGTCCAGCGGAAAAAGGCCACAAAAACGGGTGGGCTATAGCCTTGCGGGGTGGGGCTAGCCCACTTCGTCCGCCGGACTCGGAATGGCGCGAGACTTTGCGAGTGGCCTCCGTGTGTCAAAAATAGGCCGGGGCACAGCCGCGCCCAAAAAAAACCGCCCGAAGGCCGGGGCGCCAAGTTCGTCCAGCGGAAAAAGGCCACAAAAACGGGTGGGCTATAGCCTTGGGGGGTGGGGCTGGCCAACTTCGTCCGCCGGACTCGGAATGGCGCGAAACTTTGCGAACGGCCTCCGTGTGCCAAAAATAGGCTCTGGGCACAGCCGCGCCCAAAAATAACCACCTGAAGGCCGAGGCGGCAAGTTCGTCCAGGGGAAAAAGTCCACAAAAACGGGTGGGCTATAGCCTTGGGGGGTGGGGATGGCCAACTTCGTCCGCCGGACTTGGAATGGCGCGAGACTTTGCGAGCGGCCTCCGTGTTCCAAAAATAGGCCACGGGCACACCCGTGCCCAAAACTA
This sequence comes from Citrus sp. QX-2021, assembly GCA_030444885.1. Taxonomy (NCBI): domain Eukaryota; kingdom Viridiplantae; phylum Streptophyta; class Magnoliopsida; order Sapindales; family Rutaceae; genus Citrus; species Citrus sp. QX-2021. Next base: position 21,644 of record JAUJEF010000632.1, read on the forward strand.
ACCGCCCGAAAGCCGGGGCGCCAAGTTCGTCCAGCGGAAAAAGGCCACAAAAACGGGTGGGCTATAGCCTTGGGGGGTGGGGCTGGCCAACTTCGTCCGCCGGACTCGGAATGGCGCGAGACTTTGCGAGCGGCCTCCCTGTGCCAAAAATAGGCCCCGGGCACAGCGGCGCCCAAAAATAACAGCCCGAAGGCCGGGGCGCCAAGTTCGTCCAGCGGAAAAAGGCCACAAAAACGGGTGGGCTATAGCTTTGGGGGGTGGGGCTGGCCAACTTCGTTCGCCGGATTCGGAATGGCGCGAGACTTTGCGAGCGGCCTCCGTGTGCCAAAAATAGGCCCTGGGCACAGCTGCGCCCAAAAATTACAGCCCGAAGGCCGGGGCGCCAAGTTCGTCCAGCGGAAAAAGGCCACAAAAACAGGTGGGCTATAGCCTTGGGGGGTGGGGCTGGCCAACTTCGTCCGCCGGACTCGGAATGGAGCGAGAATTTACGAGCGGCCTCTGTGTGCCAAAAATAAGCCCCGGGCACAGCCGAGCCCAAAAATACCCGCCCGAAGGCTGGGGCGCCAAGTTCGTCCAGCGGAAAAAGGCCACAAAAACGGGTGGGCTATAGCCTTGGGGGGTGGGGCTGGCCAACTTCGTCCGCCGGACTCGGAATGGCACGAGACTTTGCGAGCGGCCTCCGTGTGCCAAAAATAGGCTCCGGGCACAGCCGCGCCCAAAAATAACCGCCCGAAAGCCGAGGCGGCAAGTTAAATCCAGCGGAAAAAGTCCACAAAAACGGGTGGGCTATAGCCTTGGGGGGTGGGGCTGGCCAACTTCGTCCGCCGGACTCGAAATGGCGCGAGACTTTGCGAGCGGCCTCCGTGTGCCAAAAATAGGCCCCGGGCACACCCGCGCCCAAAACTAATCGCCAGTATGCCGAGGCGGCAAGTTCGTCCAGCGGAAAAAGCCCACAAAAACGGGTGGTCTTTCTCTTTGTGAGGTGTGGCTTGCCAACTTGGTCCGCCGGACTCGAAATGGCGCGAGACTTTGCGAGCGGCCTCCGTGTGCCAAAAATAGGCCCTGGGCACAGCCGCGCCCAAAAATTACAGACCGAAGGCCGGGGCGCCAAGTTCGTCCAGCGGAAAAAGGCCACAAAAACAGGTGGGCTATAGCCTTGGGGGGTGGGGCTGGCCCACTTCGTCCGCCGGACTCGGAATGGAGCGAGAATTTACGAGCGGCCTCCGTGTGCCAAAAATAAGCACCGGGCACAGCCGAGCCCAAAAATAACCGCCCGAAGGCCGGGGCGCCAAGTTCGTCCAGCGGAAAAAGGACACAAAAACGGGTGGGCTATAGCCTTGGGGGGTGGAACTGGCCAACTTCGTCCGCCGGACTCGGAATGGCGCGAGACTTTGCGAGGCACCTCCGTGTGCCAATAATAGGCCGCGGGCACAGCCGCGCCCAAAAATACGCACCCGAAGGCCGGGGCGCCAAGTTCGTCCAGCGGAAAAAGGCCACAAAAACGGGTGGGCTATAGCCTTGGGGGGTGGGGGCCGACTTCGTCCGCCGGACTCGGAATGGCGCGAGACATTGCGAGACGCCTCCGTGTGCCAAAAATAGGCTGCGGGCACAGCCGCGCCCAAAAATACACGCCCGAAGGCCGGGGCGCCAAGTTCGTCCAGCGGAAAAAGGCCACAAAAACGGGTGGGCTATAGCCTTGGGGGGTGGGGCTGGCCGACTTCATCCGCCAGACTCGGAATGGCACGAGAATTTGCGAGGCGCCTCCGTGTGCCAAAAATACCCGCCCGAAGGCCGGGGCGCCAAGTTCGTCCAGCGGAAAAAGGCAAAAAAAACGGGTGGGCTATAGCCTTGAGGGGTGGGGCTGGCCAACTTCGTCCGCCGGACTCGGAATGGTGCGAGACTTTGCGAGGCACATCCGTACGCCAAATATTGGCCGCGGGCACAGCCGCACCAAAAAATACCCGCCCGAAGGCCGGGGCGCCAAGTTTGTCCAGCGGAAAAAGGCCACAAAAACGGGTGGGCTATAGCCTTGGGGGGTTGGGCTGGCCAACTTCGTCCGTCGGACTCGGAATGGCGCGACACTTTTCCAGGGGCCTCCGTGTGCCAAAAATAGGCAGCGCGCACAGTCGCGCCCAAAAATACCCGCCCGAAGGCCGGGGCGCCAAGTTCGTCAAGCGGAAAAAGGCCAGAAAATCGGGTGGGCTATAGCCTTGGGGGGTGGGGCTGGCCAACTTCGTCCGCCGGACTCGGAATGGCGCGAGACTTTGCGAGGCACCTCCGTGTCCCAAAAATAGGCCGCGTGCACAGCCGCTCCCAAAAATACACACACGAAGGCCGGGGCGCCAAGTTCGTCCAGCGGAAAAAGGCCACAAAAACGGGTGGGCTATAGCCTCGGGGGGTGGGGCAGGCCAACTTTGTCCGCCGGACTCGGAATGACGCGAGACTTTGTGAGGCGCCTCCGTGTGTCAAAAATAGGCCACGGACACAGCCGCACCCAAAAATACCCGCCCGAAGGCCGGGGCGCCAAGTTCGTCTAGCGGAAAAAGGCCACAAAAACGGGTGGGCTATAGCCTTGGGGGGTGGGGCTGGCCAACTTCTCCCGCCGGACTCGGAATGGTGCGAGACTTTGCGAGGCGCCTCCGTGTGTCAAAAATTGGCCGCGGGCACAGCCGCGCCCAAAAATACACGCCCGAAGGCCGGGGAGCCAAGTTCGTCCAGCGGAAAAAGGCCACCAAAACGGGTGGGCTATAGCCTTGGGGGGTGGGGGCCGACTTCGTCCGCCGGACTCGGAATGGCGCGAGACATTGCGAGGCGCCTCCGTGTGCCAAAAATAGGCCGCGGGCACAGCCGCGCCCAAAAAATACCCGCGCGAAAGCCAGGGCGCCAAGTTCGTCCAGCGGAAAAAGGCCACAAAAACGGGTGGGCTATAGCCTTGGGGGGTGGGGCTGGCCAACTTCGTCCGCCGGACTCGGAATGGCGCGAGACTTTGCGAGGCACCTCCGTGTGCCAATAATAGGCCGCGGGCACAGCCGCGCCCAAAAATACGCACCCAAAGGCCGGGGCGCAAAGTTCGTCCAGCGGAAAAAGGCCACAAAAACGGGTGGGCTATAGCCTTGGGGGTTGGGGGCCGACTTCGTCCGCCGGACTCGTAATGGCGTGAGACATTGCGAGATGCCTCCGTGTGCCAAAAATAGGCTGTGGGCACAGCCGCGCCCAAAAATACACGCCCGAAGGCCGGGGCGAGGGGTTCGTCCAGCGGAAAAAGGCCACAAAAACGGGTCGGCTATAGCCTTGGGGGGTGGGGCTGGCCAACTTCGTCCGCCGGACTCGGAATGGCACGAGACTTTGCGAGCGGCCTCCGTGTGCCAAAAATAGGCTCCGGGCACAGCCGCGCCCAAAAATAACCGCCCGAAAGCCGAGGCGGCAAGTTCGTCCAGCGGAAAAAGTCCACAAAAACGGGTGGGCTATAGCCTTGGGGGGTGGGGCTGGCCAACTTCGTCCGCCGGACTCGAAATGGCGCGAGACTTTGCGAGCGGCCTCCGTGTGCCAAAAATAGGCCCCGGGCACACCCGCGCCCAAAACTAATCGCCCGTATGCCGAGGCGGCAAGTTCGTCCAGCGGAAAAAGCCCACAAAAACGGGTGGGCTATAGCCTTGGGAGGTGGGGCTGGCCAACTTCGTCCGCCGGACTCGAAATGGCGCGAGACTTTGCGAGCGGCCTCCGTGTGCCAAAAATAGGCCCTGGGCACAGCCGCGCCCAAAAATTACAGACCGAAGGCCGGGGCGCCAAGTTCGTCCAGCGGAAAAAGGCCACAAAAACAGGTGGGCTATAGCCTTGGGGGGTGGGGCTGGCCAACTTCGTCCGCCGGACTCGGAATGGAGCGAGAATTTACGAGCGGCCTCCGTGTGCCAAAAATAAGCACCGGGCACAGCCGAGCCCAAAAATAACCGCCCGAAGGCCGGGGCGCCAAGTTCGTCCAGCGGAAAAAGGACACAAAAACGGGTGGGCTATAGCCTTGGGGGGTGGAACTGGCCAACTTCGTCCGCCGGACTCGGAATGGCGCGAGACTTTGCGAGGCACCTCCGTGTGCCAATAATAGGCCGCGGGCACAGCCGCGCCCAAAAATACGCACCCGAAGGCCGGGGCGCCAAGTTCGTCCAGCGGAAAAAGGCCACAAAAACGGGTGGGCTATAGCCTTGGGGGGTGGGGGCCGACTTCGTCCGCCGGACTCGGAATGGCGCGAGACATTGCGAGACGCCTCCGTGTGCCAAAAATAGGCTGCGGGCACAGCCGCGCCCAAAAATACACGCCCGAAGGCCGGGGCGCCAAGTTCGTCCAGCGGAAAAAGGCCACAAAAACGGGTGGGCTATAGCCTTGGGGGGTGGGGCTGGCCGACTTCATCCGCCAGACTCGGAATGGCACGAGAATTTGCGAGGCGCCTCCGTGTGCCAAAAATACCCGCCCGAAGGCCGGGGCGCCAAGTTCGTCCAGCGGAAAAAGGCAAAAAAAACGGGTGGGCTATAGCCTTGAGGGGTGGGGCTGGCCAACTTCGTCCGCCGGACTCGGAATGGTGCGAGACTTTGCGAGGCACATCCGTACGCCAAATATTGGCCGCGGGCACAGCCGCACCAAAAAATACCCGCCCGAAGGCCGGGGCGCCAAGTTTGTCCAGCGGAAAAAGGCCACAAAAACGGGTGGGCTATAGCCTTGGGGGGTTGGGCTGGCCAACTTCGTCCGTCGGACTCGGAATGGCGCGACACTTTTCCAGGGGCCTCCGTGTGCCAAAAATAGGCAGCGCGCACAGTCGCGCCCAAAAATACCCGCCCGAAGGCCGGGGCGCCAAGTTCGTCAAGCGGAAAAAGGCCAGAAAATCGGGTGGGCTATAGCCTTGGGGGGTGGGGCTGGCCAACTTCGTCCGCCGGACTCGGAATGGCGCGAGACTTTGCGAGGCACCTCCGTGTCCCAAAAATAGGCCGCGTGCACAGCCGCTCCCAAAAATACACACACGAAGGCCGGGGCGCCAAGTTCGTCCAGCGGAAAAAAGCCACAAAAACGGGTGGGCTATAGCCTCGGGGGGTGGGGCAGGCCAACTTTGTCCGCCGGACTCGGAATGACGCGAGACTTTGTGAGGCGCCTCCGTGTGCCAAAAATAGGCCACGGACACAGCCGCACCCAAAAATACCCGCCCGAAGGCCGGGGCGCCAAGTTCGTCTAGCGGAAAAAGGCCACAAAAACGGGTGGGCTATAGCCTTGGGGGGTGGGGCTGGCCAACTTCTCCCGCCGGACTCGGAATGGTGCGAGACTTTGCGAGGCGCCTCCGTGTGTCAAAAATTGGCCGCGGGCACAGCCGCGCCCAAAAATACACGCCCGAAGGCCGGGGAGCCAAGTTCGTCCAGCGGAAAAAGGCCACCAAAACGGGTGGGCTATAGCCTTGGGGGGTGGGGGCCGACTTCGTCCGCCGGACTCGGAATGGCGCGAGACATTGCGAGGCGCCTCCGTGTGCCAAAAATAGGCCGCGGGCACAGCCGCGCCCAAAAATACCCGCCCGAAGGCCGGGGCGCCAAGTTCGTCCAGCGGAAAAAGGCCACAAAAACGGGTGGGCTATAGCCTTGGGGGGTGGGGCTGGCCAACTTCGTCCGCCGGACTCGGAATGGCGCGAGACTTTGCGAGGCACCTCCGTGTGCCAATAATAGGCCGCGGGCACAGCCGCGCCCAAAAATACGCACCCAAAGGCCGGGGCGCAAAGTTCGTCCAGCGGAAAAAGGCCACAAAAACGGGTGGGCTATAGCCTTGGGGGTTGGGGGCCGACTTCGTCCGCCGGACTCGTAATGGCGTGAGACATTGCGAGACGCCTCCGTGTGCCAAAAATAGGCTGTGGGCACAGCCGCGCCCAAAAATACACGCCCGAAGGCCGGGGCGAGGGGTTCGTCCAGCGGAAAAAGGCCACAAAAACGGGTCGGCTATAGCCTTGGGGGGTGGGGCTGGCCAACTTCGTCCGCCGGACTCGGAATGGCACGAGAATTTGCGAGGCGCCTCCGTGTGCCAAAAATACCCGCCCGAAGGCCGGGGTGCCAAGTTCGTCCAGCGGAAAAAGGCCAAAAAAACGGGTGGGCTATAGCCTTGAGGGGTGGGGCTGGCCAACTTCGTCCGCCGGACTCGGAATGGTACGAGACTTTGCGAGGCGCCTCCGTGTGCCAAAAATTGGCCGCGGGCACAGCCGCGCCAAAAAATACCCGCCCGAAGGCCGGGGCGCCAAGTTCGTCCAGCGGAAAAAGGCCACAAAATCGGGTGGGCAATAGCCTTGGGGGGTGGGGCTGGCCAACTTCGTCTGCCGGACTCGGAATGGCGCGAGACTTTGTGAGGCACCTTCGTGTCCCAAAAACAGGCCGCGGGCACAGCCGCGCCCAAAAAATACCCGCGCGAAAGCCAGGGCGCCAAGTTCGTCCAGCGGAAAAAGGCCACAAAAACGGGTGGGCTATAGCCTTGGGGGGTTGGGTTGGCAAACTTCGTCCGCCGAACTCGGAATGGCGCGAGAATTTGCGAGGCGCCTCCGTGTGCCAAAAATACCCGCCCGAAGGCCGGGGCGCCAAGTTCGTCCAGCGGAAAAAGGCCACAAAAACGGGTGGGCTATAGCCTTGAGGGGTGGGGCTGGCCAACTTCGTCCGCCGGACTCGGAATGGTGCGAGACTTTGCGAGGTGCCTCCGTACGCCAAAAATTGGCCGCGGGCACAGCCGCACCGAAAAATACCCGCCCGAAGGCCGGGGCGCCAAGTTCGTCCAGCGGAAAAAGGCCACAAAAACGGGTGGGCTATAGCCTTCGGGGGTGGGGCTGGCCAACTTCGTCCGTCGGACTCGGAATGGCGCGACACTTTTCAAGGGGCCTCCGTGTTCCAAAAATAGGCAGCGGGCACAGTCGCGCCCAAAAATACCCGCCCGAAGGCCGGGGCGCCAAGTTCGTCAAGCGGAAAAAGGCCACAAAATCGGGTGGGCTATAGCCTTGGGGGGTGGGGCTGGCCAACTTTGTCCGCCGGACTCGGAATGGCGCGAGACTTCACGAGGCACCTCCGTGTGCCAAAAATAAGCCGCGGGCACAGCCGCGCCCAAAAATACTCGCCCGAAGGCCGGGGCGCCAAGTTCGTCCAGCGGAAAAAGGCCACAAAAACGGGCGGGCTATAGCCTTGGGGGGTGGGGCTGGCCAACTTCGTCCGCCGGACTCGGAATGGCACGAGACATTGTAAGGTGCCTCCATGTGCCAAAAATAGGCCGCGGGCACAGCCGCGCCCAAAAATTCCCGCCCGAAGGCCGGGGCGCCAAGTTCGTCCAGCGGAAAAAGGCCAGAAAAACAGGTGGCCTATAGCCTTGGGGGGTGGGGCTGGCCAACTTCGTCCCCCGGACTCGGAATGGCACGAGAGTTTGCGAGGCACCTCCGTGTGCCAAAAATAGGCCGCGGGCCCAGCCGCGCCCAAATATACCCACCCGAAGGCCGAGGCACAAAGTTCATCCAGTGGAAAAAGGCCACAAAAACGGGTGGGCTATAGCCTTGGGGGGTGGGGCTGGCCAACTTCGTCCGCCGGACTCGGAATGGCACGAGACTTTGTAAGGTGCCTCCATGTGCCAAAAATAGGCCGCGGGCACAGCCGCGCCCAAAAATTCCCGCCCGAAGGCCGGGGCGCCAAGTTCGTCCAGCGGAAATATGGCCAAAAAATGGGTGGGCTATAGCCTTGGGTGGAGGGGCTGGCCAACTTCGTCCGCCGGACTCGGAATGGGGCGAGACTTTGCGAGCGGCCTCCGCATGCCAAAAATAGGCCGCGGGTACAGCCGCGCCCAAAAATAACCCACCGAAGGCCGGGTCGCCAAGTTCGTCCAGCGGAAAAATGGCCAAAAAACGGGTGGGCTATAGCCTTGGGGGGAGGGGCTGGCCAACTTCGTCCGCCGGACTCAGAATGGGGCGAGACTTTGCGAGCGGCCTCCGCGTGCCAAAAATAGGCCGCGGACCCGGTTGCGCCAAAAAATAACCCACCGAAGGCCGGGGCGCCAAGTTCGTCCAGCGAAAAAATGGCCAAAAAACGGGTGGGCTATAGCCTTGGGGGGAGGGCCTGGCCAACTTCGTCCGCCGGACTCAGAATGGAGCGAGACATTGCGAGCGGCCTCCGCGTACCAAAAATAGGCCGCGGGCACAACCACGCCCAAAAATAACCCCCCGAAGGTCGGCGCGCCCAAACCCCCCAGCGGAAAAACGGCCAAAAAACGGGTGGGCTATAGCCTTTGGGGGACGGGCTGGCCAACTTCGTCCGCCGGACTAGGAATGGGGAGAGACTTTGCGAACGGCCTCCGCGTGCCAAAAATAGGCCGCGGGTACAGCCGCGCCCAAAAATAACCCACCGAAGGCTGGGGCGCCAAGTTCGTCCAGCGGAAAAATGGCCAAAAAAAGGGTGGGCTATAGCCTTGGGGGGAGGGGCTGGCCAACTTCGTCCGCCGGACTCAGAATGGGGCGAGACTTTGCGAGCGGCCTCCGCGTGCCAAAAATAGGCCGCGGACCCGGCCGCACCAAAAAATAACCCACCGAAGGCCGGGGCGCCAAGTTCGTCCAGCGAAAAAATGGCCAAAAAACGGGTGGGCTATAGCCTTGGGGGGAGGGGCTGGCCACCTTCGTCCGCCGGACTCAGAATGGAGCAAGACATTGCGAGCGGCCTCCGCGTACCAAAAATAGGCCGCGGGCACAGCCACGCCCAAAAATAACCCCCCGAAGGTCGGCGCGCCCAAACCCCCCAGCGGAAAAATGGCCAAAAAACGGGTGGGCTATAGCCTTTGGGGGACGGGCTGGCCAACTTCGTCCGCCGGACTCGGAATGGGGAGAGACTTTGCGAGCGGCCTCCGCGTGCCAAAAATAGACCGCGGGCTCAGCCGCACCGAAAAATAACCCACCGAAGGCCGGGGCGCCAAGTTCGTCCAGCGGAAAAATGGCCAAAAAACGGGTGGGCTATAGCCTTGGTGGGAGGGGCTGGCCGACTTCGTCCGCCGGACTCGGAATGGGGCGAGACCTTGCGAGCGGCCTCCGCGTGCGAAAAATAGGCCGCGGACACAGCCGCGCCCAAAACTAACCGCCAGAAGGTCGGTGCGCCCAAACCCCCCTGCGGAAAAATGGCCAACAAACGGGTGGGCTATAGCCTTGGGGGAGGGGCTGGCCAACTTCGTCCGCCGGACTCGGAATGGGGCGAGACATTGCAAGCGGCCTCTGCGCTCCAAAAATAGGAGCCGGGCACAGCCGCGACCAAAAATAACCGCCCGAAGGCCGGGGCGCCTAGTTCGTCCAGCGGAAAAATGGCCAAAAAACGGGTGGGCTATAGCCTTGGGGGGAGGGGCTGGCCAACTTCGTCCGCCGGGCTCGGAATGGGGTGAGACTTTGCGAGCGGCCTCCGCGTGCCAAAAATAGGCCGCGGGCACTGCTTCGCCCAAAAGCAACAGCCCGAAGGCCGGGGCGCCAAGTTCGTCCAGCGGAAAAATGGCCAAGAAACGGGTGGGCTATAGGCTTGGGGGGAGGGGCTGGCCAACTTCGTCCGCCGGACTCGGAATGGGGCGAGACTTTGCAAGCGGCCTCTGCGCTCCAAAAATAGGCCGCGGGCACAGCCGCGCCCAAAAATAACCGCCTGAAAGACGGGGCGCCTAGTTCGTCCAGCGGAAAAATGGCCAAAAAACGGGTGGGCAATAGCCTTGGTGGGAGGGGCTGGCCGACTTCGTCCGCCGGACTCGGAATCGGGCGAGACCTTGCGAGCGGCCTCCGCGTGCCAAAAATAGGCCGCGGTCACAGCCGTATCCAAAAATAACCCCCCGAAGATCGTTGCGCCCAAACCCCCCAGCGGAAAAATGGCCAAAAAATGGGAGGGCTATAGCCTTGGGGGGAGGGGCTGGCCGACTTCGTCCGCCGGACTCGGAATGGGGCGAGACTTTGCGAGCGGCCTCCGCGTGCCAAAAATAGGCCACGGGCACAGCCGCACCCTAAAATAACCCCCCGACGGTCGGCGCGCCCAAACCCCCCAGCGGAAAATTGGCGAAAAAACGGGTGGGCTATAGCCTTGGGGGGAGGGGCTGGCCAACTTCGTCCGCCGGACTCGGAATGGGGCGAGACTTTGCGAGCGGCCTCCGCGTGCCAAAAATAGGCCATGGGCACAGCCACGTCCAAAATTAACCTGCCGAAGGCCGGGGCGCCAAGTTCGTACACCGGAAAAATGGCCAAAAAAAGGGTGGCCTATAGCCTTGGGTGGAGGGGCTGGCCAACTTCGTCCGCCGGACTCGGAATGGAGCGAGACTGCGGCGGCCTCCGCATGCCAAAAATAGGCCGCGGTCATGGCCGTACCCAAAAATAACCCCCCGAAGATCGTTGCGCCCAAACCCGCCAGCGGAAAAATGGCCAAAAAACGGGTGGGCTATAGCCTTGGGGGGAGGGGCTGGCCAACTTCGTCCGCCGGACTCTGAATGGGGCGAGACTTTGCAAGCGGCCTCCATGTGCCAAAAATAGGCCACGGGCACAGCCGCACCCCAAAATAATCCCCCGATGGTCGGCGCGCCCAAACCCCCCAGCGGAAAATTGGCGAAAAAACGGGTGGGCTATAGCCTTGGGGGGAGGGGCTGGCCAACTTCGTCCGCCGGACTCGGAATGGGGTGAGACTTTGCGAGCGGCCTCCGCTTGCCAAAAATAGGCCGCGGGCACAGCCGCGCCCAAAAATAACCCCCCGAAGGTCGGCGCGCCCAAACCCCCCAGCGGAAAAATGGCCAAAAAACGGGTGGGCTATAGCCTTGGGGGGAGGGGCTGGACAACTTCGTCCGCCGGACTCGGAATTGGGCGAGACTTTGCGAGCGGCCTCCGCGTGCCAAAAATAGGCCACGGGCACAGCCGCACCCTAAAATAACCCCCCGACGGTCGGCGCGCCCAAACCCCCCAGCGGAAAATTGGCGAAAAAACGGGTGGGCTATAGCCTTGGGGGGAGGGGCTGGCCAACTTCGTCCGCCGGACTCGGAATGGGGCGAGACTTTGCGAGCGGCCTCCGCGTGCCAAAAATAGGCCATGGGCACAGCCACGTCCAAAATTAACCTGCCGAAGGCCGGGGCGCCAAGTTCGTACACCGGAAAAATGGCCAAAAAACGGGTGGGCTATAGCCTTGGGGGGAGGGGCTGGCCAACTTCGTCCGCCGGACTCGGAATGGAGCGAGACTTTGCGAGCGGCCTCCGCATGCCAAAAATAGGCCGCGGTCATGGCCGTACCCAAAAATAACCCCCCGAAGATCGTTGCGCCCAAACCCGCCAGCGGAAAAATGGCCAAAAAACGGGTGGGCTATAGCCTTGGGGGGAGGGGCTGGCCA
>JAUJEF010000633.1:0-32780 GCA_030444885.1 Citrus sp. QX-2021
CTGCTACATAGTTTAGCCCTAAAAAAAACTGTAATTATGAATAGCAAAAATAGTAGAGATATTACAGATTTTTTATTATACAATTGGTGAATCAAATTAACATAGTTTTCAAGTCATAACAATTAGTGTTTACAGTATACATAGTTTTTGAGTTATAACTATCCAATTTCGATATCAAACGAGGCCTAAGAAGGAGAAGTAAGGTTTTAAATTACTTACTTCCGCTAATGAGAGCAAGAAACAAAGTTGCATAAAGGATGTTTTGAACGAGTACTGCCATTGCAATTTGCAAGCGAAATATGTGAAAGCCTAATGATATTACCAATGTTTATGTGTCGCAAAAAAAGCTGAGAAATTTGGTCACTTATAGTTTGATTGCTGAAATTTGCTGGGTAAGTATTTTTATTATGGAAGGAAAATAATATGTGCAATAATGATGCAATAATATGTGCAATAATGATGCAATAATATGTGCAATAATGATGGAAAGAAATTAGTTAGCTGCTATTTATGAGATTGTTTTATTATGGAAGGCAAATAATATGTGCAGTAATGATGCAATAATATGTGCAATAATGATGGAAAGAAATTAGTTAGCTGCTATTTATGAGATTGTATTAAGAATTAACCAAAATAAAAAACTTATGAATTAAAATATAACTATATTTGTATATATGATAAAAAAAATGCATTAAAAAAGCCGTTGCCGAAGTTAAAAACAAAAGGGAAATTATCATTCATATACCCTATAGATGCTCTATTATCAAAAATACTACAATACTTTGAGGCTGTATCAATCGTCCACCCTAAATTGACAAAATGTATCTGCCGTCCACCAAACCGTTACTTGCCGTTTCAATAGGATAACTCCACAAGGGTAATTTGGTCTTTTCATATGATATAAGTGATAATTTAAGGGTATACAAGTGATAATAAAAGAATTTAAGAGTATACAAATGATAATTTTTAAGGGTAAAATCATCAATTCACTATTATTCCGTTAACTTTCAAACGGCAGCTAACAGTTTGTTGGTCGACAGATAACTTTTGTCAATTTAGGGTGGACGATTGAAACACCCTCAAAGTTTTGTAATATTTTTTATAACAGAGCATCTATAGGGTATACGAATGATAATATCCCAAAACAAAATGCATGGGATTTGAACCGTGCTCATGCGAGAGGATTGAGTTACAGGCAAAAAATAATAATAATAATAATATCGAAATTGACAAAATCACAAAATATCAATCTTACAAGACAATATTATTAACTTCATTGAAACCAAGAACTTGCTCCAGTGGTAAGGAGTAGGCTTTCCTAAAACTCAGGTCTTAGGTTCGAGTTTCAATAAATGCACAAGTTAATAAAATAAATAAGAACTTAATAGTATTTAAATCTGAGTAGGTCTAAATGCATGCATGTTTGTTTGTTTTTTTTTAATATTTGAATATAAATGTTAAGTTTTTTTAAATAAAATAATTGAAATATAATATTTTGACATATGAACTGTTATAAATATTATGATTCTTATATTCATTTGTTAAACACTTGATAATAATTCTTAAGTTATAAATAAATTATTGTATTAGTAAAAAGACTTTGATAATGTGTATTTTAACAAAACATGAAAATGAAAAATTTATATATATATATTCTTTGTTAATTACATAAGCCAACCAATAATTATTTAATCATTTGAATTAAAATTAATGAATTAAATAATATTCAAAATCTATTATAAAATAGAAATTACAAATACAAAGAGATGGACCGATTATAAATAACAATGCAAGAGATCTCAATATTTGAGTCTCAACTTGAGTCTTAATACCATGTGTTACTCGTCTATGAGATGATGAGTGTAAAATTACATATTGCTATGTTATAAAATACACTCACCTAAAGGCCTATTATGTTTAAAATTCTTATATATTCATGTTAGAAAAAATTCTAAAAGAATTGACAATTGGATATGTATACGCACCAAACAAAGAAAATAAAGCTGATTAATAAAGGAAATTAAAAAAGGATAATTTATATAATAGGAAATAAATATATTTAATAGGGGTAATAATGAGAGAGAATGTTAAAATACCATTTAGACGTTTTGTCATTTAGAGAGGATATATTTAACTTTTTCTATTCGGATTTAAATATCTTAGAATTAGACATAAGTTTTACAAAACAAACAAATTAAAGACTCTAAATATCTGAAAATAATTAAAATTCAGACATTAGCCAAAAAACAAATAGGTCTTGTCATATTGGGACAAAGTAAAAGCATTAAAATGGGTAAATGCTCATTTAATCCATATATTTTGAGTTAAGTGCATGTTTAATCGGTATATCTTAAAAAAAAATCAAGATGGTCTTGTTGGTAAATTATATTGGGACAAAGTAAAAGCAAAAAAAGGGCAAATGCCTATTTAGTTAATATATTTTGAGTTAAATACCCGTTTAATTCATTTGTTTTAAAAATCACTTTAAGACATTCTTGTTGGTAATTGAATTACACTCCTGCCCTTACTTTTCTTTACTTTTACAATAATACAATTGTAACATTATTATTGGATACATTATTGAAAAGAAAAATATGTGATTTATCAAATTAGCCTTCAAAATAAAATTAGAATTAATATCATTTTTTATTATTTTAATTTTAGGATTAATTTGTTAAATTAATTTTTTTACAAAGAATTGTTAGTAAGATTGTTGCAAGGGTATTAAACATTACTTTAAATTGACTGGTATTCATTTATTTGTCAATAATTATTAGCAAGATCGTTGTAATGATATATAAAATACCATTTGTTTCATACTGATATTTATTTCTTAATATGCTAATAAGTAATAATTCATTAATTTTCTAATTAAAACAGTTAAATTTCTAATTAAAAAAATTTATAGATAAAAAATTAATATCATAAATATTACAGCAAGAAAATTATTGTAAAAGATAATAAAAAAACAAGAGTAAGATTATATCTTGAGATATTTTTAAAATATAAAGAAAAATAAACACAAATTAAAACTATGAACTAAACGAGCATTTACCTTATTAAAACCAAGATGTACAATCCGAGATACCATTGAAATCCTCAAAACAAATAAAACGTAAGATCTTTTTTAATTAAAATGTATTATAGCAGTTTTACCTTTTTTAAAAAAATTAAATGACAAATCGAGCTAATTTTGGTAAAATCGCAAAGCGGTTCGCCAAAAATCTTGTCTGATCCAATTATAGATCAACAAGCAGATTTTTAGCAAAGCTTTAGGCCTAGCTTTGCAAGCTATATATGTATCAAATTCCTATAATTTTTTTTGAAAAAAAATTCTTAATGACCATAATTTTTTTTTTTGATACACTGATATATTACAATTCTTTACAATCAGAAATCAATCGAGACTCTCCTGAGTAATCATTATTATAGAACAGTCCGAATGCCACCCTCACTATTAATATTAGAGGGAGATCGATTTTACCCAAATGTATGGAGACAACTAACCCCTATTATACAGGGGAGTCAAGTCACAGTATTGTGCCAGCGCTAGGACTTGAACCCATACCCCTCAAGGTACAACTTCGAATAAATTTTCTTGCGAGCAAAAACAAATTATTTTCATGAGCTACAGCGCTGCCCTTAACATGCCTGTACGCCAACAAACATTTTTTGCACCCAAAGAAATATTACTAAGAAGACAAAATAGTGTGATAGCGAATGTCATAAAAATAAAATTTCTTAATAAGTTCATTAGTTCTCAAAAAAACTAAAAGAATAATTATCTTTAATTTTAAATAACAATAATCTTCTAAATCTTAAAATCCAAATCGAATACATATAAGCTAATATAAATCCTAAATCAGTCTAATAGAATCCTTTGACCATTCTCTAAGCATATGCTACTCAAAAGTATCCTTCAAAATGAATTGACTAAAGAACAAATATTAAAATTAGACCTAAATAAAACATTGATAAACTTAAATAGCATAAAGAAACCATAAATAAGTGCTGAAATTGTCCTCGAAATTGAAAGATTGCACAAATTTGTCATAACTTTTGTAAAAACTCTAAATCTAAAGATCATCAAATGTACTTAAAAGCTTTTACTCGCTAATTATCTTTCTAATGGTATACTGCTGAGAATTAATTTCAACTCAAGCGTTGTCAATTTAATTTTTGACCTTTTTTCGTATTGATTTAAGCCACACTTGGCCTAATTTTAACTCTTGTCAAGCATTCGCCAAAACTCAGATTCTACCGCCCAATAGCTTGAATAATATCTACGATATTTTATGTCTGCTTAAGCCCAATTCTTTTTGCCTTGAACTTTGGAATTGCGTATTTCCAAATTACAACTCTATTAATCTATTTAAGGCAGCTTCTTTGCATATATTTTTAGCTCTAGCTCTTATAATCATTTCTCCATAAATGTGCAAAGGATCATCACTAAACCTTTAATTGTATCTCCTTGATGGTTCTCATCATTTCCTTCAAATTGAATTTTTAATTTTTTCTATTTCTTTCATTGAAAACTAAATGATTAGATTGTATTGATACAAACTATAATATTATTATTTATAATAAATTTTAGTATAATTTCTATTTATTATTAAAGGCAAATACAAATCAATAAAACAGAATCATCAGAATTATCCTAATACGAGTAGTTCTTTAAAGTCAAATTTTGTAACATTGAAATTGTGACTATAATGACATAAGGCATTGTATTCTACAATCTTGACATCATCAAAATGCTTAAAAAGTCAGCTGTACTCAGTAAAATTTAACAATGGGCTATAGAGTATCGTATCCTTGAAATATCTTGGACCCATTGTTAAAATACAAGTTTGTCATTTGATATATGCGATCGTAAAAAATAAAAATAAAAAATAAAAAAGAGCTTTTCTTATCTCTTACAGACGAGCTCCTTAAAAAATAAAAATAAACTAGATCTCAAAGAAATATAATTACTAGTCGGTGAGACTAACAAAGACCATTTGCTTGAGAGCTCAGCACTCCATTACATCAAATTGCCATAACTTCTTCAGAAACTGGTTGAAAAAAATTAGTTTTTTAGAATCGTAGAAAATAGTGTGTATATTTATATATACATAATTAGAGAAAATAGTGTGTATATTTATATATATAGAATTTTTTACAATAAAAGAATCATTTCATTTTATTAAAAGCAAGAAATAAGTTAAAAGACATTTTTTATTTTATTACATTCCTGATTTAAAGTAAGAGGTTTTCTTATTATAAAGTTACTCTACATGTACATATAAACTTTTTAATGAGGGCTCCTATACTATAATGAAATATGGGACTTTTAATACAAGATAAAGGTAGAACATAAAATTAATATGAATGTTAAAGGAATATAAAATTAATATCATTTTTTTCAAAAGTTTTAATAATAAAAATATTAAAAATCTAGCCACCAATTAAGGAGTGACTAGTGTCATTTTTATTAAATATCAAATTTAACAAGTAATTAATTTAAAACTAATTAATTGTGATATATTTGAAAATTTAATTTATATAATAGTAAAATTATATGAAAATTTAATAATATAATTTTCATATGAAGTCTTTGTTAGGTCAATTTTAATAATTGTTGTTGTAATTTTTTACATTTAAGTGAAAAGATCATCATTTTACATATTAAACTAGTTACATGGAGTTGCAAAGGCAATAGTTTTTTACTATAGATTTCAGTAATTATTTATCTCCATGGTGATTATTTAAAAAAACTAAAACTGGGTGGATTAGGATCTATTGTCGAATTTCTCCGCATCAACTTGAACTTTCAATAAAAGTTGTGTAGCAAATTTATAATTTCCTAAACATATTTTTACAATTTCATTTTTATTAAAAAAGCCAAGATGGATGCAAATTTCCTTTACATAGTCGGTTTTTGGATTTTTCCTTAAAGCTCAAACCAACGATGCTTCCCCATTTCATATATAAATGCACAAGAACTGCAAAGAAGAAGAAGCATGTCGGGAATACTTGCCAATCATTCTTATTACATCAACTTCAAATTCATGTTAATGATTTGACTGTGGTCATCAAAACTAAGTGTTAGTTAACCGATCAAACCTACTTTTGGTTTCTCAGCACACCTAGTGTAAACATCAAATAGCATCAAGGGTGGGCAAATTGATTCTCAATGTACCACGATCGGTATTTGGATTGGAAAACAAATCTTCTCAAGTCAATTCAAACTTTAACCCTAACTCAATTTATATTCATATATTTGCCGATCCCAATCCACAATCAATCTAATTATAATATAATTTCTGACTAGATGGTAGGCTCGGATCGAATATTTTGTCCACCCATATAATTGCTTGCAAGGGAATTATTTATTATATTTGGTTAGGGTAATAAATTAATTTTCTTATTTTTGTGTTTTCGTAATTGTCTGCTAATTTTTTACAGATGGCTAGTGGAAATGTTTGCACGATCAATATTGTCAAATATATTGCATTTTTTAGTATCATTTTAGTGTATTTGTTTGTCGAATTTGCCTTAGTTGGTATTACCCACAGTAGCCGCCACTATCTGAAATATAATTACTAGTTACATGGCAAATATCTAAAACTTACCCTATAGTTGGAAGATTTTGTTATGGTGTGTTTAGTATGATCAGTGTCTAAGTGTGAGCAATGACATTAATACTTGAGTCGGGTAATAAAATTTCCTATTTCCAACAACTTTTTTTGTGTGTTTTAACTTAGATTAATAACTTGAGGATCTTATAATTGTTGATTACTAACTTTGAGGATCTTATAATTGCTGGACATCAAAGCATTTGCGTATTTGTTTTGTTTTAGGAATTAGTATGCTCATTTATTGATTCTTGCCATGTTGTTTCTTTAAGCAAATTAATTAGCTATAAATATTTAGGTGAAGGAAGGTGTTAAAACAAGAAATTTCTTTAGTGAAACCATCACATAGAATCTAGAAACATTTTTGTTGTACTACCAAAAATTAATAACCAAATATCACGAGAAGCATACCTAAATCCATAATGCCTTATGCAAATTCTTTAATCTGAGGGATGTGTGGTTGACTTCCGTGATCAAAGATGTTCTCCTAGAGAATTCTTTAAATTCCTCTTCGTGCTCTCTTTCTCGATGATGGGATGTCGGGTGTGACATGGAGACCATGACCACTTATAGATAAATTTTAACTTATTGTCTTTAGGTATTCCGATTTTAACCACATTATATAAATAGAAATTACCCTTAAGTCTTTACACATTGTGTCTACACTCTATTATATACATTAAAGCACATTTTGTCGAAAACTTTAATAGATAATTTTTAATTCGATTTAACCTTGTATGATAGTCCATAACACACAATTCTTCACATATAAGCCTCAACGTTACATCAATGATCTAATAATGTTAGATTAAAATATCCAACAATCTCCCACTTGGGCTATATGCGTAGCCTTATAATTATACTTTGCAAAAATAACCGTATAAGCTCACCACTTACCAGTCATTATCGAAATGTATTTATAACCAATCGGCTCATCAATCATACTAACATAGGATTAAAGCGGCCTTTGTTACAACTATCATTAACTCTACCCATCTTTGGTTGCTATGCCAATAAACTAAATGACATGGATATTACGTGGATGTGTAACATGGAAATTTCATGCAATGATCTTAACATGCCTATTTTTAACTCGGTCCACCTTAAACCTGAAGTGAGATCAACGATACTAAAAATCAAAGTGTGAATAAGCCAAAACTTTATTTAAAGCGAAAATAACCTTATATATATCTATAAACTTAAATAACTAAAAATATATATAACATATGAGCATCTAAAATAAGAAATTCTTACTAAATTGAATATCCTTTAATGACATAACACCCATACGACGAGTCAGCTATGAACTTGTTGTCGCAACGAAATTTTATCAGTACTACGCAAGCACATGAATCTATTGCAGAATAAATTTTATGTGATGACGAGTGTCGATCCCACGAGAGGAGGGTTAACTTAATTACGTTGTGAGGGTTAATATTCTTAGTGTACATGTGAGTTGGTTGGAAGTGAATTTTTTTTATCTTAAGATTTAAAATAAAATGGTCAGAATGAATTAAAGATGAAAACAATACAAATGAAACGCTTGAGTTTCAATTCACACTCAACAATTCACTCGGTGTGCCAAAGGCTAATGATCTTTCACTAAGTGTGGTGTCGTAGAACATACGGTGCCAGGATTAATAATAATCCTTCTCACAACAATGTGGTAAGATTGTCCACTAAAGGAAGCTTAGATGCACTCTGTTGTACAAATTTTATTGAACTCTTAGAAGTGCACTTAATCTATTGTAGAATAGATTAACAAGTGATTTAGTGTCGATCCCACGATTTGGGAAATGGATTTTAATTGCGTGTAAAGTTAATTTTCTAAGTTGGTAGTTGGATTTGTGGTGAAAATGATTTGGACTATCACCAAAATTTAAATTAGAATGTAGAAGGGAATAAATTAAAAGCGAAATCTATTTGAAATGAAGCACTTGGATCATTGGATCCGCACTCAACATGTACCATGGGCTTAATATTCTCTTATTAGTGCCAATTAAATCATAAGGGGTTTCTACTCCTCATAGAACTATACTTTAATCAATATGGTGTTAAGGGCTTATCATGTCAAATAGTAATAACCTTGTACTAGGGAGACGATTACCCAAAGTATAATATCTAGGCAAGCAGAATTATTATCTGTCGACAAAAGTCAAAACATCCACAAAAATTAGAGGGGAGAGAAAGTAATTTATCAAATTAGGCCCATGGAACATGTTGAGACTTCACCTTCAACCCAAGCTTAAAAAGAAAATTGGTACTACATAATCGAACTAGGGGTAAAATGGAAATTTATTAAAATACATAAAAAAATACAATATGGAGAAGAAATTACAAAAATGAAGCTCAAAAATGAATTCGTGGTCTTAAATTAGGGGAAATAACCCTTTTTTATAGATATAATGAGTAAATCATAGCTATCGGATTAAAACAATTTGGACGCTCAAGATTGCGCTACGTGGCAAGTTTGATTGGATAGAACACATCATCGGGCTTGTCATTCGTGTATACGCACGTACTGTGACGCATCGCGTTTTTGATCCACGCTTAACATACTTGCGCATATCACCTGGGCCAACTCCACATAAACATTTTGACCATTCAATTAGATCGCGACATCATCGGTCAATGCCAAATCATCGGATCCAATGCCACCTCATTCGATCAATCAAATGTTACCATGTCATCGATCAATGTCACGCCATCGATCAATGTCACATCATCATCAGCGTATATGATAACGAAGCGAAGTGAACAATACCGTACATGTGAACAATGTCGTTTATCTTCTTTATGCTTCTCCTACGGTTTTCGACTGTCCTGAGTTCAGATGTGTCGTCTGTTTTGCTATTTGATCTCTCGTTCATTGTGAAATGATCATGATACCTCCTAAAATACATAAAATACTTAATTATAATAAAACACATATAATTAAATCACAAGGGACTTAAATACATAAAAGTAATGGATGTTAATGAGACTTAAAGTGTATAAAATGACGATTTTATCCTCTTTATAAATATACAACTTTCTAGCTTTTCAAAACACCCCCACGTCTACTACATTTGCTAGTTCACGGAAATTAAGCGAAAAGAAAATTCAAATCCAAAATCTTTTTTTAAAGCTTGATTTGTGTTTATTCAATCAGACTAATGATAGTGATCAAATAAAAGTATAAGCGATTATCTCGATCACAATAAAAACATTACCCTCACGATCAAACCATCCACATGCATCACTCCAATGAGACTTTGTCACGATTATAGTAATCAAGGCACTTTCAAGCAATGACATGTCAAAACCCCAAAATCTCAATTGCGTAGTAGTGACACTCACAAAGAAAATTAAACCCAATAAAAATATTTACTCCAATGAATGGTAAATTGAGAGAAAATGATAAAGAAGTAATATCACACACTCTCACCAAGATGAAAGGAATGTGCCCACAGATTAGAAATAACACGATCTTAAGTCAAACGAAATGCTAGTCAAACCAATGTATTTATTTATTTATTTATTTTTAAGCATCACTACATCTTTTTATCCCATATAACTAACTTTTACTTAAGACTATAGATCCCTAAAATCAAGAAGGACTTTTATTAGGACGAAACAAAGAAGGGGAAATAGGGAAAACAAAATATATGCTAGGGACATGGCTAACAAAAGAGGGGAAATAGGGAAAACAAAATATATATTCGAGACAAAATAGAGATCTTTTGAAAATTACAAGGTGCATTTCGCTTATTTATTATTATTATATCCTTTTTTCTTTTCTCTTTTTTTTCTTTTTTTGGACTAATTTTTTTTTGTATGGCACAACTTTACTGAACAAAATAATTATTTACATTTTTCTCACAAAACAATGAATAGGTGATGGAACCTAAAGGCATCCGGGCAATACTCCAAATCGGAGTGGGTCAAGATGATAAGTTGACAAAGAAAAATATATATATATATATATCTGTCAGCAAGCTAAAGTCATTTACTTTTTTTTTTTTATACAAAACTTTAATGTAGCTATATACGTACAAAGCTTTAATGCTTTATTGGAGGAAAATGCAGAAGCAATCATCTTATTTTCATCTCCAGAAATAAATGGCTTTTTTCCGTCGCATGAATTTGGATGAGGAGCTGCGGTCATGATGTCTCCGATCTTGTGGCAAGAAGTTAGCTGCATTACTTTAAAGTATTCTTCTTCGGTTTGGCATTATTTAGAAGAGATTGGGCTTTGGATTTTTGGGCAAGAAATGTTTGTTGGGCTTTGGAGTGTTTAATGGTTGGTTCAAGAAATACTTTAAATTAATGGATCTGCTCTGATACTGGCATGAAGGAAAATAGGATCGAAGGATGGATGTTTTCGAGAAAGACTTTGTAAAGAAGATTTAAACAAAAGAAAAGAAATAAATTAATGGATGGCTTTGGAGCGCGGTGAAGTAAACGCGATTGGTCGTGTTTTATTAATCACTTGAAGTACGTGACTTGTTATCCGACAAGATGAGACCAGACTAACGCCCATTCTGCCCGCCTCTGGAATTTACGTCAATTGGGTTTTCTCGCCTATATCTTTCAAATGAAATTATTTTACCAAATATAAATTACAGTTCTTTAATCGAGAAGCCTAAGAACATCATACACATCTAAAGGCCATAGATAGTAATCTTTAGATCCGGATCCCGAGAAATAGTACTGACGATTGAATGGAGGGAGAAAGAGAAAGATACAACCCGAGGATAGAGATCTGGTCTCGTTGCCTCGTAGAGAATGTATGTGATTAGGCGGGCGGTGATCTCGTCTGAAATCGGTCGGCAGAGCATGCGTAAAGTAAATTGCGGAAATTTTAAACGCTTTAAAGTAAATTAAGTTGAAATTTAAACATACTGAACTTTAAAATTACAAACTTTGAAAGGAATTACAAATCTTACATCTGACTTTTTCTTGCTTTGTTTTGCTTTATATAGAAAAATGGGAAATTAATCGAAGACAAGGAACTAGTACGAGGACGTGAAAAATTTCTTTCATGCCTTCAGTTCCCGATTCCCAGGAGAGAGAGAGAGAATGAAAACTAGAGAGAGAAGAGGAAAACTAAAACAGAAAAAATCTTAAGAGTCTAAGTCTTCCTCTCGATTTAAATACAAAATGGGTCTTTTTAACTTTAGCGAGTCAGCAGCTTCCTGTAATGTGTGGCGTAGCTTCTCAACCAGAATGTGAAAGCGAAGCTTTGGAGATGCTTTAAAAATTCGGGTGAAGAGACATATGCGCTTCTCACTTGTGTCCAAGGGACCACCCGAGGGCACAAACATACATATATAAAAATGCTAGAAATACAAATGGAAATATAATTACAATGATAAAGGCAGAATAAAATGAAAATTACTCTTTACTTTTTTTTATACAAAACTTTAATGTAGGTATATACGTATTAAAGCTTTAATGTTTTTATTGGAGGAAAATGTCAAGCAAACATCTTCATTTTCATCTCCGAGGAAATAAACGCATCTTCCTCCGGCCGATGAATTTGGATGATGAGTTTGCAATGTGATGTCTCGCATCTTGCCTTCGCGAGAAGATGTCACGACATTGCTTTAAAGTATTCTTCAGTTTTGCACTATTTAGCTAAGAGATCGCGCTTTGGATTTTTGGGTAAGGAATGTTTGTTGGGCTTCGAGTGTTTAATGGTTGGTTCAAGAAATCCTTTTGAACAAAGCCACTTCTGATCAGCTGTATCGACTGATTTAGATTGTTCATCAAATTTTGACCACCATTTGACTTTCAAGGTTCTTTGCAGGATAAGATGGGCATCTTGGGTGTGGTATCGGAGGTTCCACATCCATACCCATGGGAGAAAGAAATTTGTACTGTAAACGCAGAAAAGGGAAAACTGCTTCTGATTCGTATGCAACATAACGGGCTTGAACATAAGTTTAAGCGGTGGATGGCATTGTGTGTTAGGGATATCAGTGGATTGGGCCAAAATAGTTCCAACATTGTTGGAACCAATTGGGGGAGGCTTGAACGGTTATTTTGAATCAAGAAAATAATCAGCTTAATGGGTCTTTTTTTTTGGGGTTTTGTAAAAGAATGTGTTAAACCGTGCTTGTTGAAAAATCCCAATAGGAATAAGTCAAACAATGTGGTAAACGTATTTGAAAATTCCAGAGGGAAATCTCTTTTGGTTGTGGAGTAGATCACCCCATTGTTTTGGGCTCAAGACTTTAGTAGCATCAGGCCGTAGAGATAGGCCATGTCAGAATGGGAATCACCGAGGTAGAAATGTTTCAATTTGGACTGATTCTGTACGATTCCAAAATGCTTTTATTAATCAAAGGTCGGGGTTTTGTTAAATCCCATGATTTAAAAAACCAAATTTTAGGAAAAACTTTAAATAGCTTGAAATGGATCATTATGGTAAAAATCATCTTCCATGGATAAAATATTTGGAAATTGGTTTTATCATACCAATCCGAAGATTCTTTTTGAAAAGCTTTGTTTGGGGAAAGCAACAATTTGTGAAGATGAACTTTCACCGGTAAAGAACTATATTTTGAGTAAAGAGGGTTTTGAAATTTCTTTGGAAACATATTTTTCTTTTTCAATATCATCTTTAGGAGAAATTTGACTTCGAGTAAAGCTTTTCATAAGTAAAGCATAAGCTCAGAGAATTTCGGAAATGGATTTAAATCCATTTGATTTACCCTTGGTTCTTGAGTGGTAAGGGCTTTTAGACTTCGCTTCTTCATCTTCAATCATGTCAATCCATGATTTAATTGGCATGGCTGAAGAGAGTAATATTTCTTGTGAGGAGAGGAATGGGGTTCTTTTAGAGGAGTTTGGGAGCCACGTGGTCTCTTGGGAATCCTTTTCCCTTTCGGCTTTTCTCTTGGCAGCATTATCTACATTTCTAAGAAATTCCTAGTTAGAAAATCAGGGATAGAATTTGTATCTCCTTTAATAAATTCAATATCAAAATAAAAAACACTTAAAATAATTGTTGCCATCGTGCAAAAATCATTTTGATGCAATGTTTTGAACATCTTTTCTAAAACGTATGTTTGCAGCTTCGGCAATCAATTCTATAAAATTTTTGATTTAATAAATCACTTTGAAATTTAGAAATGCATAAAACAATGAAAAGAATTTCTTTTAATAGTAGAATAGTTTTTCTCACATTCATTCCAACGGCGTAAACATATTGTACTATTTGTTCTTTGTTAATCTTCCTTTTGTTTTAATATACCTCCATAACCTAAATCGATGTAATCGGTTTCAACAATTTTAGGTAATGCAGATTTGCAAGAAATAAACATGGGATGTTTTTCTGCACTTCTTTATTAATTGAACAACTTTTTGGTGATGCCTCATTCCGTCTACGCAACAAAGATTCTTTTTAGTCTATCATGCAATCTGGTTTAGACATCCAATGATGTTGGGACAGAAATCAAGAACATAATTTAAACTACCGAGAAATCTTTGTAATTGGGTTTTATCAAGAATTTTATCCCTGGGAATTTATCAAAGAAACAAAAGTGATCGCTCAATAGTGAGGTAATTGTTCCTTTGGAAATATGGTGACCAAGGAACCTGACTTTGTTTCTAAATAATGAAAACTTTAGAACTAGAAATGGCGAGGCCAAACCTTTCTAGTGGCAAGGTAAAAAGTTTTTAAATGTTTGAAATGTTGATAAATTGTTTGAGAAAAAATCAACACATCGCTTCATATATAAATAATGCAAACTCTCGTAAAGTGGGATTATAAATATCATTCATGATTTTTCAAATTCTTGAGTGTGCATTTTTTAATCCGGAATAGCATAACAGCTCATTCGCTATCATCTAAAAGAATCAAAAAGAAAGCAGCTTTGTAACGGTCTTTAGGGTGAATTTGAATTTGCCAAAAACCGCATTTCATATCAAATTTAAAAAAATAAAAGGCGTAACACATTTTCTGAGCAATCTTTTTATTAGGTATAGGATACCTAATCCATTTTAATGCTTTATTTAGTGTGGGTTTGTAATTTATTATCAAGTGTGTGTTCTCTTCTATTTCTAATTTTTGTTTTCATATAAAAGCGGCACAAGACCATGGGGATCTGATTTTACAATGAGTCCTTTAGTTTCTAAATCTTTTATCTCATTTTATAGTTTGGTTGTCCCAATTCCATGTTCATTTCGATCGACGGCTTTAACCGGTATTTATTTTTCATCAAAAGAATTTTCATAGGCAAATCAACCAAATGTTGTTTTCGCTCCAAACAGCAGATGGTAGATCGGCACATATTTCTTTTCAATCGAGGTCTTTAAAATCGAGATTTTTTTCAGAGTGAAATCATTTCAGTAATTGATTTTCAATTCTTTATAAACTTAAATCCTTTTTAAACAAAATAAATTATCTTGTTTAGAATTAAGTATGGCATTAACTGTTCCAGTAAATAGAATGTGCTTTGACAATATTTAAGTTTCTGTTTTCGGTTTCTCAATAAAAGGGAAAACAAGTTTTTTATTTTTTGCTTTAAAAGATATACTATCATAATTGACAGCATACGGGGTAATGAGATTTATGAAAGGGGTTCCTAAAATGACAGTATGGTGTATGTCATTTGTAAGAAGAAAAGAAGTTTTAAATTCAAAACCATCATTATGTATAGAGGCGTCAACTTTAGATTTAACATTCAGTTTTGAATTGTTGGCGGCAGAAAGTCTTTCTTTTGTCTTTTCATGAAATTTTTTAGGAACAATGTCTTCTTTAATGCAATTTAAATCAGGCAAGAATTCAAACAAAGGCAATCGGTGTCAATTACAAAATCTTTAGAAAGAATTAAGGTGATTTTAATCAAGTATTTTCTGGTGGTGATTTGTTTTAAAACAAATAGAAAATCATTTGGTATGGATTCAATGTTTTCTACATTTTGTTCTATTATCACCATCGGATTCAACTTCTCGAATTATTATCTTAATTGTTTTTGTAAAAGTCAATAGAATAGTTTCAGAATTTTTTCTGCTTTTTCTTTTAATTCTTTAATTTCAAGTTTGATTTCTTTTATCTCTTTTGCAAGTCTTGGATATCGAGTTGTCGCTTTCTTTTTTCTTTTTATCCAAGATTTCAAAGTGAGATCATTAGCAATTCTTTTTAACAATTGGGATTTTAGAAGCTTCGCTTATTAGAATCCAGTGGTTTTCAAAAGTTTATCAAGGTATTCTTTTTGAAGATTTGGATCGAAATATGTTTTACAAGTTCAAGAAAAAATTCTTGGTCTTTAGTCAAACATTGATTTTCTTTAAATAAGATCTTCAATCGGGAATCGCTTTATCACATGGACACAGATGTATCCAATCAATCAACTCATCGATTTGTAAGGGTTCACTATCTCCCTGAGATGGAAGACTCAGGAGTGAAGACTCTATGTTAAGAGAGGCGACTTGCTGAAAAGGTTTCTTCATCAAGGTCAAGTTCATGGAGCTTTCATTCATCCTGCAAAACTTTGCAAGATGGACTCTCTTACCACATTTATAACACGGGCTTCTTACAATAGTTAAAAAGGAATTTTTGGTTTGGAGTCTAAACTCTTTTTTTTAGAGAAGCTGGACTTCTTATAAGGCCTCGAGGGTTTCTTATAAGAAAGTTCCCTAAAATCTTGAAAGGGCTTCCTATGGGTTTTAGACTTGTAATGTTTTTTATAAGGTTTTGAAGAATACTTACCATTACAATTTTTGGAAGTAGAAGTTTTAAAGTAATTGAATTGTTTATGGAACGCCTCAATTCTTGCTTAGATTTCCTAAGCTCTCATTTTAGCCGTTTCTGAAGTTTCAAATCTTGACAGATCTTTAAACCTTCTTTGTTAACAAAACTGACAAGTTCACTGTAGGTGAGCTCGTCATAAGGAATGATGTTTGTCATCTACAAGGCTTTAATGGAATTCCTAACCTTCATCCTAGTAGGGTTGTAGTAAACCCGCAAGGAATTTCTCTTCCAAGTTATATGGTTTGCATCATCCCTAAGGAAAGTCTAGTGAAGAAAAGTGGTTTTATAGGCCTTGGAATTCACTAAGCTTTCCTACACCCGAGATTGTGTAGTAACTCAAAGATTCTTATCTCTAAGGTGCGGGCGGTCACCTATGAAGTGAAGGGATATAGTCAAAATTGAGTTAGCAATCGCATCTCCGAATTGGACTATTAAACTCATCAAGAAATCAGGCTCCATTCTCATCGACTTGAATAGAATTTAGGATATCTAATTGTCACTGTAGATGATCCTGACAACTTTAAGTTGACCTGGTAAATTAGAAGCCCAATAGAGAATTTCATGCTATGGCTCTATCTGTGAAGTTCAGAGATTGAGTTTTATAGGCATTAGGCCACATGAGTCATCAATCAGGTAACAATCCTAAGATGTTGTATTCGGACATACCATCAATTTTCCACTCATAGGATTTTGGAAGATGCATTAAATCGCAATTGATTTAAGGCACTTGGTCTATTATCTATAGCTAGATCTCTAAATGGAGTCTTGTGGTAAAGAGAAGGGCTAAATCCCAATGGATTTTATTGGCTTTAGGAATAAAGGTGGTTCTTCAAGAATGCTTCTCATCGTGCCAAGAGACAATATAAACGTTGTCACAGTTTCTAGTACACCAATCTTCAAAGAGATCCGGGCACTATCAAGTGCTATCTGGACCTGAGAAGAAAGCAAGTTAAGCTTCTATTCTATCTAATTCGTCTACAATGGCTTTAGCAAAATCTGATTTTGACTCTTGAACACGAACTTTTCGACTTAGTTTGAAACCTAAAGATTTGAAAATAGTTCTTAAGCTTTTGTTGTAATCCAGATTTTGTACTAACAGAGAAACAGATACTGGCTGACTTTTGGAATTGGTTTTCTATCCTCTAGTCAATTGTTTTCCTATCGTATTTAAGTTAGTATTACAAAAATTATTTTGTTGAATAATACTACTTAAATTCGCATCGAATCATTGGTTTAGGGATTTTTATAAGGTGAGGCTCTAATTCTGGACAGGGAGGTTCACCGTGATCATATCAAACTCGAAGAGGTGGATGCCAGATTAAGCTGGTTCTATCACTTTATCGTAAAGTTTTCACTTTGAATTTTTTCTAATGGTAATAGAGTTTGACTCTTTAAAAAGATAAAAGATGTTGTTATTCGAAGAATAAATCTGAACCAATCAAAAACAATATATTGGAATTTTTATGTGAATTAACAAATTCATAATATGTCTCTTGAATTTCTTTTCTTTGCTTAAGAAAATGTTTGAAAAACCATAGTCTTTTTCTTTATTATTATCCGAATAAAAATCATTATGAAGAAGAGTTTTATCCAGTTAAGCGGGACTTACTACCAGTAAAGAATTCAGCACACACACAGAAAGAAATTTAAAACAACAAAGAAAGACTTTGTAAAGAAAAAAGACTTTGTACAGTGTTGTTCCAATTTCATGTTCATTTGGATTGGACGGGCTTTAGTGGGTATTTATTTTTCATCAAAAGAATTTTCATAGGGCAAATCAACCAAATGTTGTTTTCTGTTCCAAAAAGCAAATGGTAGATCGGCACATATTTCTTTTTCAATGAGGTCTTTAAAATCAGAGATTTTTCTTTGTATGAAATCATTTCGTAATTGGTTTTCAATTCTTTGTAAACTTAAATCCTTTTTTAAACAAAATAAATTATCTTGTTTAGAATTAAGTATGGCATTAATCTGGTTCTGGTAAACAGAACAGGCTTTGACAATATTTAAGTTTCTTATTTTCGGTTTCTCAATAAAAGGGAAAACAAGTTTTTTGCTTTTTGCTTATATATATATATATATATATATATATATAACACGAAAACACATCCATCCTTCGATCATATTTCCTTCTGGTATCAGGATGAAAGTGTTTATTGTTTAAAGTTTTCGTGTTTAAAATCTTGTGTTTTATTTTGAAGTTTTGTTTTAGTGGTGAATTTTTACTTGGTTGTAAGTCCTGTTTTAGGATAAGGATTCGGCCCGAGGGTCAGTAAATCCATACCTGTAGCAGTCGACTAAAGCAAAAATGACCCATAAGGTCTTGACCATGGATCCTCTACCTTTCGGTAGAACATCGTCCTTTCAAGCTTTTCTTCAGGAAGACGGTGATTCAAAGCATGTTGTGAGTTCAGAAGAATTCATTATTGAGAACTTTGATAAAGCAATTGATTGTTGGGAACTTCCAAAAATTTCCAAAGAAAAGATTTATAAAACAAAAATGCTTGATCTTTTAAAACATGATTATATTATAAAAACTGA
Source organism: Citrus sp. QX-2021 (assembly GCA_030444885.1). NCBI lineage: Eukaryota > Viridiplantae > Streptophyta > Magnoliopsida > Sapindales > Rutaceae > Citrus > Citrus sp. QX-2021. The sequence continues at coordinate 18,901 of JAUJEF010000633.1, forward strand.
AGAACGTGACATAACTCTTTCAGAACCTTTTGAAACAATTTATTTGTTTTCAGAAAAATCTTTAAAGAAATTAAAAGAAAAGAATTTCAAATATATTCACATTGGTCTTATCCAAGTAGGAATAAAGCCTTTAACAAAAGAAGGTCTGGACACTTTATTCTGCCGTCCCAAGAGATGGGCGATCTATCTCTTTTGATGATTCATTACTCAGAGAGTATTGAATCTAGTCTCTGTAAAGGTCCAATTTCTTTTGATTGTTATCCAAATATAATAATTTCTCTTAAAGACAAAAATATTTTAAAAAGCATGATTTTACAAATCAAAACCCATAATTACAAAATGATTAAAAGAGGTCCATCCCGATTGCTTTAATTTTTAAGATTTCATACAAAGCGTTTATGGTCTCAAGTGCTCAATACGCAAACATAAATTCCACCAAAAAGAGATGAAACTCTTCTCTTGCAGATCGACTTGTCCAAAGCAAACACTGTCATTCCAAAACCAATCCAATGGAAAGATGTTAATCTTCCGTAAGAATGGATCCCTTGGAGCCGCCCCACCGGTGATTCCGAAACAACTTGAGCCCAATACAGAGTTGCAAAATGTGACTCAATATTCAGATGGTAAAGTCAAACTATCATTCAGAAGGTCTACCTCACACAGATTTTCTGATAAAGAGTCGAGCTCAAGCATTCCTTCACTAGAAAGGAAATTTACAAAAATACTCTCTGTTATAAATCTCCCATTCCAACACACAAAGAGTCAACCTAGGTTTTCTACTTCAGATTTACCTAGCACCTCCATTAGATCAGTTGATTACACCACTAGTGTTCCTCATCCAATCTACACTAGTAGTCAACAAGTACAAAGTCAGGAAGAGAAGGAACCTTCTCCTCCAACATCTCCTACGTTTTCTGCTGTTACAGAAAATGTCATTAATGTTATTGAAAGAGATTTTGAATTGGACAAAGTATTTCTTCATAAAGATTTTTATTCTGATTTGAACAAAGAAAAAAGAATTTGGTTCTTCAAACATTTTTTAAACCAAAGAAAAGAAATCCAACAAATCTATTATGAATTTGTGAATTCATAAAAAATCCATATATTGCTTTTTTGATTGGTTCGAAATATATTCTTCTGAGAACAACATATCTTATCCCTTCAAAGAGTCAAACCCTATTATTATTAGAAAGAAAATCCCTGAATGAAATCTTACTGATAGTAATAGATCCATCGAGTCTGAACATCCACCTCTTAGGAGTATAACCATAGATCATGGTGAACCTCCTGTTGAGATTAGAGCATCCCCTTACAAAATCCCAAAACCAAATGATTCTGAAGCAAATTTAAGTAGTATTATCCAACAGAATAATTTCTGTAATACTAACTTAAATACAATCGGAAAGCAGTTGACTAGGATAGAAAACCAATTCCAAAAGTCAACCATTCATCTTATTACATCTACTAATTGTTTCAAACAAAATCGGATTCTCGACAAAAGGCTTAAGGAACCTATTTTCAAACCTTTTCGTGTTTCGAAAACTAGCTAAAAGCTTGTTCAAGAGTCAAAATCGATTTTGCTAAAGCCATTAGAGAACAACTAGATAGGATGAAGTTTCTCTTCCTCAATCTAGCAAAGTTGAATAGCCCTCGATACTCCTCAATCTAGCAAGATTGGAGCATTGGAACAAGACCAAATGTCTATAGCCTTCTTCTCGACATAGACGCTTCAAAGAAGAACCACCTACTCCTAAAGCCAACAAAATTCATTGGGAATTAGCTTCTTCCCCTTGTCAAGACTCCATCGGATCTAGCTATAGATAATAGACCAAGTGCCTTAAATCAATCTCGATATAATGCATCTTCATTTCCATGAGTGGAATATTGACGGTATGTCCGAGTATAACATCTTAGGATTATCACAATGTAGATGACCATGGCGTGCAATGCCTATAAAACCCAATCTAGGGACTTCTCGACAAAGCCATTGCGAGGTAAATTCTTATTGCGGGGTTTTACTCCGGTCAACTTAAAGGTTGATGGGATCATCTTACTCACTAAATGTGCCAACAATTAGATATCCTAAATGCTATCCAAATTGATGAGGATAGAACCCCCATTCTTGATGAGTTTAATAACCCTATCGAGGATGCCGTGGCTACCCTTATCCTCACTATATCCCTTCATTTCATAAGCGACCTTCTCACCTTAGAGATAAAAACGCCGAGTTACTACATAATTTGAGATGTAGGAAACTTAGTGAATTCCAAAGCTTTGGCAAAACCTCCTTCTTCACTAGACTATTTCTAAGGGATGATGCAAATCATATAACTTGGAAAGAAAATTTCTTTATTTGGATTACCTACCCTTTTAGGTGAAAAGGTAAGAAATTCCATCAAAACCCTTTATGACAACCGTATTCCTTACAATGATCTCACCTATGGTGAACTTGTCAGTTTTGTCAACAAAGAAGTTTTAAAGATTTGTCAAGATTTGAAATTACAGAAACGACTTAAGTGGGAGCTTAAGAAGTCTAAACAAGAATTAGGCGGTTTCTGTAAACAATTCAATTATGACCCCTTTAAAACTTCTACCTCTAAAGATTGTAATGGTGAGTGTTCTAAACCTCGCAGAAAACATTACAAATCCAAAGATTTTAGGAAGCTTAAAGCCTTTTCGTGAATTTAGAGATCTTTCTTATAAGAAACCAGCGAGGCCTTATAAAAAGCTTCCCAATTTCTCTAAAAAGAAAGAATTTAGAGCCAAACCAAAGACTCCTTTTAATTACAAAGAAGCTATATGTAACAAGTGTGGCATGAAAGGACATACTACAAACTATTGCAGAATGAACAAAAAGCTTCATGAGCTTGATCTTGATGAAGAGATCCTTTCCAAATTGGCCCCTCTTCTTACTTCGAGGTCCATTGATTCTTAGTCTTCTATGTCGGAGACAGTGACCCTTATCGAAGTTGATGAGCTAATTGATTGAGATGATCTGCAGATCAAGCATTGAGTGAATCGAATCGATTCGCTTTTAAAGAAAATCAACGTTTTAACTAAAGACCAAGAGACTTTTCTTGAACTTTTAAAGATATTTCCGATCCAAGTCTTCAAAAGGAATACCTTGATAAACTTTTGAAAACATTGATTTAATAAAGTTCTAGGAACTTCAAAGTTCCAATTGTTAAAAAGAATTCATATGATCTTCTGTAAATTTTGGATAAGAAGAAAACGAAAAGACGGTTCCTAACATCCAAGATCTTCTGAAAGAAATAAAAGAAATCAAAGGTGAATAAGAGATTTAAAAGAAAAACAAAAAAGTGATTCTGATACTATCCAACTTTCTTTAAAACATTTACGGGATAATCTGGATAATGAATCTAATCGATGATGGTGATGATATTAAAGTAGAAAACATCGAGTCTGCACTCCAATGATTTTTTATTTGTTTTAAAGCAAATCACCACAAGAAAGTATTTGATTAAAGTCACTTTATTCTTTTCGATGATTTTGCAATGGACGCCATTGCCCTTTTTGATCATTTGTGCCGATTTAAATTGCATTAGAGAAGACATCGCCCTAAAAGATTTCATGAGAAAACTAAAGAAAGACTTTACGCGCCAATAATTCAAAACTTAAAGTCAGTTCTAAAGTCAAGCTTCTATTCATAATCATGATTTTGAATTTAGAACTTACTTTTGTTCTCACAAATGATATTCATCATGCCATCATTTTGGGAACTCCTTTTATAAATCTTATAACTCCATATACGTTGGTTACGATAGTATATCCTTCAAAGCAAAAATGAAAAACTTGTTTTCCTTTTATGAAAAACCTAAAACAAGGAATTTGAATATTGTAAAAGCCTGTTCTATCTACGAGAACCGCATTAATAATTTACTTTGATCAAAGCGGTGTGACTAATGTTCTTACAAAAAGATTTGAACCTACAAAGAATTGAAAGCCAACTACAAAGTGATTTCATTAAAAGAAAAAATTTTGATTTCAAAACTCTCATTGGAAAAGAATTTGTGTTTGATCTACCTTCTCGCTTTTTGGAGCAGTAAACAACACATGGTAGATCTCACCCTATGAAAATTATTTTGATGAAAGACAAATCCCCACTCAAAGCCCGTCCAATCTGGATGAACATGGAATTGGAACAACATTGCAAAATGAAATCAAGAATTTAGAATCCAAAGGACTCGTTGTTAAGTCAAGATCCCCATGGTCTTGTGCCGCTTTTTATGTCAATAAAAACTCAAATTGAAAGAGGCACCACCTTAGACTAGTTATAAATTACAAACCTCTTAATAATGCTTTAAAATGGATTAGGTACCCAATACCACAATAAAAAGGATTTACTTCAAAAACTATGTTCTGCTTTCTTATTTTTTCAAAATTTGACATGAAATCGGGTTTTTGGCAAATTCAAATACATCCAAAAGACCGCATACAAATCTACTTTTCTTGCTCCATTCGACATGAGTATGAGTGGACTTGTTATGCCCTTTGGTTTAAAGAATGCGCCCTCTAATTTCAAAGAATTATGAATGATATTTACAATCCTTATATTGATTTTTGCATTGTTTACATTGATGACGTGTTGATATTTTCAAATTCAATCGATCAACACTTCAAACATTTAAAGACTTTTATTTTGCCACCGTAAAGGCCGATTGGCAACTCTAGTTCTAAAGTTTCTTTATTTCAAACAAAAGTCGATTCCTTAGTCATCATATTTACAAGGAACAATCACTCAATCGAAAGCGATCCTTTTGTTTCAGAAAATTCCCGATAAAATTCTTGAAAAAACCCAATTACAAAGATTTCTTTGAAGTTTAAATTATGTTCTTGATTTTTGTCCTAACATTAATAGGATGTCTAAACCCTTGCATGATAGATTAAAGAAAACTTTGTCCCATGGACGAGATGAGCATACCAAGGTTGTAAAGCTTATATAGAAGTGCAGAAAGAGCATTCTATGTTTATATCTTGCTAATCACTACATTACCTAAAATTGTTGAAACTGATGCATCCGATTTAGGTTATGGAGGCATATTAAAGCAAAAAGAAAATGATAAAGAGCAGGATAGTGCAATATGTTTCTCGCACATTGGAATGATTGCGAGAAAAATTATTCTACTTATCGAAGAAATCCTTTCCATTGTTTTATGCATTACAAAATTTCAAAGTGATTTATTAAATCAAAATTTCTACTTAGAATTGATTGTAAAGGTGCAAAACATGTTTTGGAAAAGATGTTCAAAATATTGCATCAAAATGCATTTTTGCACGATGGCAAGTCATTTTAAGTGTTTTTGATTTTGATATTGAATATATTAAAGGTGATACAAATTATATTCCCGATTTTCTAACCAAAGAATTTCTTCAAAACTGAGATAATGCCGCCAAGCACAAAGGCAAAGGTAAAGGTTGTCCTTAAAGATTCTGATTCCCAAAAAATCCTCCAAAGAACCCTGGGTCTTCCCTCTCTAAAGAAAAATTATTATCTTGACCATGCCCATTAAATCCTGGATTGAAATGGTTGAAGAAAACAAAAGGAACCCAAGATGAAATCCATTTCCTCCGAAGCAACAAGTCAAAGACCTGGATGGAATCCATTACAAAGTCCCCGAGCTTATGCTTGCCTTACAAGGCATTACAAAATCTAAAGTTCTTTCTCGCATTCACGAGGAAGAAAAACCAATTTCTAAATTAATTACAAAGTCTTCTTCCCAAAGTCAAACCGTTGTCCTTTCTCGGTGAAAGTTGCCTTCTCTCGGATAGTTCTTTCCCATCCAACACTTTCAAAGAAAACCTCCGATTGGTATGATAAACCCATTTTGAAATGTTTTAACTATGGAAGATGGATTTTACCACACCGATCCTTTCGAAGCAATTTCAAACTTTTTCCTTAAAGGTGGTTTTCAAATCTTGGGATTTAACAAAACCTCACCTTATTATCAAAGCATTTTAGTGGGCCCTTCAGCCGAGTGTAAAATTCAAACATTTCTTTCTCGGTGAAACCCATTCCGAGTAGGCCTATTCCAGCACCACTATTCTTAAAGTCTTGAGCCCAAACCAATTGGGGTGACCAACTCACAAATTTAAAACCTTCCTCCAAATTTCCAAACGCGTACTACCACACTCGCTTGGCCTATTCCTATTGGGATTTCCCGAATCCATTAAAGACTCCAAAGCCAACAGATTTCCTTCTTAACCCAAAATCCAAAGCCCAATCCTTTGGCTGGGCCGCCATGGCAAGATGAATACTTAAAGTCATGGAACAACTCGCACGGCCCAGATCGAAGTCCCGGTGGCCGACACCTCTCGAAGAGGCAAGCATAAGCTCTGGGACTTTGTAATGAATTCCATCCGATCTTTGACTTGTTGCTTCGGAGGAAATGGATTTATCTTGGAGTTCGTTGTTTTTCTTCAACCATTTCAATCCAGATTTAATGGGTATGTTTATCAAGATAATAATTTTCTTTAGGGAGAAGACTGGGGTTCTTTGGAGGATTTTGGGAATCCGAATCTTTATGACACGCTTACTTTTTACCTTTGCTTTGTGCTTGGCGGCATTATCTGTTTTAAGAAATTCTCACGGTTAGAAAATCAGGAATAAAATTTGTATCACCTTTAATATATTCAATATCAAAATCAAAAACACTTAAAATGGCTTGCCATCATGCAAAAATCTGTTTTGATGCAATATTTTGAACATCTTTTTTCAAAACATGTTTTGCAGCTTTGCAATCAATTCTAAGTAGAAATTTTGATTTAATAAATCACTTTGAAATTTTGTAATGCATAAAACAATGGAAAGGATTTCTTTTTTGATAGTAGAATAATTTTTCTGGCAATCATTCCAATGTGCAGAAACATATTGTACTATCTGTTCTTTATCATTTTCCTTTTGCTTTAATATGCCTCCATAACCTAAATCAGATGCATAAGTTTCAACAATTTTAGGTAATGTAGGATTAGCAAGATATAAACATGGGATGCTTTTCACAGAATTCTTTATAAGCTTTACAACCTTGGTATGTTCATCCGTCATGTGGAACCAGTTTTTTTTTTTAATCTATCATGCAAGGGTTTAGACATCTTATTAATGTTAGGATGAAATCAAGAACATAATTTAAACTTCCAAGAAATCTTTGAATTGGGTTTTTCAAGAATTTTATCGGGAATTTATCTATGAACAAAAGGGATCGCTCGATTGGAGTGATTGTTCCTCGTATAAATATGATGACCAAGGAATCGACTTTTGTTTGAAATAAAGAAACTTTAGAACTAGAGATTGCCAATCCAAAACTACCGTGGCAAAATAAAAAGTCTTTAAATGTTTGAAGTGTTGATCGATTGAATTGAAAATATCAACACGTCATCAATGTAAACAATGCAAAATCAGAATAAGGATTGTAAATATCATTCATAATTCTTTGAAATTCGAGGGCGCATTCTTTAAACCAAAGAAGGCATAGCAGTCCACTCATACCGTCCAAGATGGAACAAGAAAAGTAGTTTTGTAACGGTCTTTTGGATGTATTTGAATTTCATAAAAACCCGATTTCATGTCAAATTTTGAAAAATAAGAGCGAGAACATAGTTTTGAAGTAAATCCTTTTTTATTAGGTATTAGGTACCTAATCCATTTTAAAGCATTATTAAGAGGTTTGTAATTTATAACTAGTCTAGAGGTGCCTCTTTCAATTTCGAGTTTTATTGACATAAAGCGGCACAAGACCATGGGGATCTTGACTTAACAACGAGTCCTTTGGACTCTAAATCCCTTGATTTCATTTTTTTACAATGTTGTTCCAATTCCATGTTCATCCTGGATTGGACGGGCTTTGAGTGGGGATTTGTCTTTCATCAAAATAATTTTCATAGGGTAGATCTACCATGTGTTGTTTTCTGTTCCAAAAAGCAGAAGGTAGATCAGCACAAATTTCTTTTTCAATGAGAGTTTTGAAATCAAAAATTTTTCTTTTAATGAAATCACTTTGTAGTTGGCTTTCAATTCTTTGTAGGTTCAAATCTTTTTGTAAGAACATTAGGTCACGTTTTTGATCGAAGTAAATTATTAATGCGGTTCTGGTAGATAGAACAGGCTTTTACAATATTCAAATTCTTTGTTTTAGGTTTTTCAATAAAAGGAAAAACAAGTTTTTCATTTTTTGCTTTGAAGGATATACTATCGTAACCGCCACAGCGGTATATTGAGTTATAAGATTTATAAAAGGAGTTCCCGAAAATGATGGCATGATGAATATCATTTGTGAGAACAAAAGAAGTTCTAAATTCAAAATCATGATTATGAATAAGAGGCTCCAACTTTAGAGTCGACTTTAAGTTTTGAATTATTGTTGGCGAAAGTCTTTCTTTAGTTTTCTCATGAAATCTTTTGGGGACGATGTCTTCTAATGCAATTTAAATCGGTACTTGATGATCGTGCAAAAGGGCAATGGCGTCCATTGCAAAATCATTGAAAAGATTAAAGTGACTTTAATCAAATACTTTCTTGTGGTGATTTGCTTTAAAACAAATAAAAATCATTGGGTACCGACTCGATGTTTTCTACTTTAATATCATCACCATCATCAGGATTAGATTCATTATCTGAATTATCCTGTAAATGTTTTTGCAAGAGTAGTTGGATAGTATCAGAATCACTTTTTTGTTTTTCTTTTAAATCTCTTATTTCACCTTTGATTTCTTTTATTTCTTTCTGAAGATCTTGGATGTTAGGAACCGTCTTTTCTTTTCGCTTTTCTTATCCAAAATTTCTGTAAGATCATATGAATTCTTTTTAACAATTGGAACTTTAGAAGTTAAGAACTATTAAAAATCCAATGTTTTCAAAAGTTTATCAAGGTATTCGCTTTTGAAGAATTGGATCGAAATATGCTTTACAAGTTCAAGAAAAGTTTCTTGGTCTTTAGTTAAAACGTTGATTTTCTTTAAAAACGAATCGATTCGATTCACTCTTTGCTAGATGCGAGAGTCAATCGAATCGATTAGCTCATCAACTTGATAAATGTCAACTGTCTCCTGACGATAGAAGACTCGTAATCGAAGACCTGGATAAGAAGAGGGCCGATTTGGAAAGGATCTCTTCATCAAGATCAAGCTCATGCTGGCTTTTTGCTCATGTAATAGTTTATTTTCTCAAAACAAATAAATTGTTTCCAAAAGGCTACGAAAGAGTGATGTCACGTTCTTGATTTTATAATATAATCATGTTTTAAAAGATCAAGCATTTTTGTTTTGTAAATCTTTTTTTTGGAAATTTTCGGAAGTTCCCAACAATCAATTGCTTTATCAAAGTTACCGATAATGAATTCTTCCGAACTCACAACATGCTTTGAATCACTTAGTCTTCCCGGAAGAGAAGAGCTAGAAAAGGACGATGTTCTCACCGAGCAGAGGATCCATGGTCAAGACTCCATGGTCTATTTTTGGTTTGGTCGAGAATGGCATACGGTATAGATTTACAAAGACCCTCACGGAATCCTTATCCTAAAACGGGACTTACAACCAAGAAAATTCACCACTAAAAACAAAACTTCAAAATAAAACACAAGATTTTAAACACGAAAACTTTAAACAATAAAAACTTTCCTCCCATTGGCTTTGATACCAGTAAGGAAATAGGATCGAAGGATGGATGTGTTTTCGTAAAAACTGCTTTACTTTGGTATATAAGTGGACACTCGAGGATGCGGACTCGGTCCAAAGTCAGCCTTATTAAATATCGGCTTTAAAATAGCTAAGCCGGAGCCGATTCCTCGATAATAACGCTAAGTACCATATCGAAACATAAAAATTGACCAACCGCGTTCAAATTTGTTTGATCATTGTATGTTCCAAAGAATTCCATAAGCAAACTTGGTAAAGCTTATTTAAAACAAACCAACCACGCATCCAATTATTTTATTAAAGCGATCGATAAAGAGTTTACGAGTTGGTCATATATATATATATATATATATATAAGGTCAAAAGGGTTTAACTATGGATATTTCACAAAAGGAATGGCTAAAAAGGCTCAAACGAGTCAAAGATAGCCTTTTCCAGAGCTTTTAAATAATCTTCATATTTACGAGTTAGAGAGACCTTCAGATGTAGCAACACAAATTTTTTATTTTATAAAATTTTTAGAGGGTTGACTAAAAAGCAATCTAGAGATCATGTATAAAATAATAAATTGCTAAGTTGTATGAAGAATGGAAAAAAGTATTACTCTCAAAGAAAAATGATGCAGGCTTCAAAACTCACTTAAATTATTATAACATGTGTATTCCTTCAAACAACTTATATTTGTCTCCGACATCAACATGTAGAGTAACAAACATGGTGTAACATCACTCAAGACCAAAGATAATACAAATACTAAAATTTGAAAGTCATCATGTCATCCAATGTTAAAAGATCACAAATTTTTTTAAATGACATTCTACCCCTAAACCTATTTTAAACATGAAAAATATGCATGCATAAAGGTAAAAATGATGTAGAAAAACTAATTGGTAAAATAATAAGTTAGAAAGATCACACTTAAAATGACTGTCGAAGCTTAATAATAAGATAACAAAGAAAAAGAAAATGTCCGGAAAGTAAAATTTTTTTTTAAAAAATGTTAATTTTTTTTAACTAAGAATATGCGTTTCTAGAGTCACTACAATCCACAATTAGCCATGGTTAGTCTCTACAACGAAAAAAAAAAAAAACTTCACCAAGATTTAGACATTCCACAATTGTCAACTATTCCCTTCCCCCAACCAGAACGAAACATTGTCCTCAATATTTTAAAGGAAAGAAGTAGAGTTTAGAAGACATCACCTAGGTGTTGCACACACAGAAGAAAATATTTACAAGCGGAGAGTTAAATCTAATTTGCACTTCTTACTGCGGCTACTGTTACCATCATTATTTGGACACTCCAACACAAAGGACCTGAGATCTGGCTCTGGTCTATAAGCTTGTAACAGATCAAGTAGCTCATTAGCAGTATGAGCATAAGAAAAAAAACATTTTTCGCTGTGGAATGGATGAAATAGTTTTTTATTGCATGGTTAAGAAATGGGATAAAGCCATCATAAAAATTATTGACATTTAACAAACTGATGGGCTTCTGGTGAATGTTCAGATGGGCCCAAGATGCTAATGTGATGAGTGCCTATAGAGTTGCAAGATCTCCTGGTAGGAAAATAAAAGCATCAGCATGATTTAGCATTTCAGTTATTCTCTCTTGCGTACCTGAGACCACTAACTCTTCTCCAGTTAGTGAGTCAGACAAACAACCCAAAGTTTAGACCTCTGAGGATGATGCAACACTTGGCTCCCTCCTCGATATAAGCGTACCTTCCTCACACCAGCTTTTGATAACCCTCGGTCACCACCTCCACATACCAGTGTAATTTTCTTCTGCTATTCTTCGACCAAGATCCATGGGTACGCCTCGGACGAACTCTTTATATTTGCCATAGTTAAACTCATAGAGCACACAAATGTTTTTGAATTGTTAATTGGGAAAAAGTTGTCATTGGGATACTTCTAAAAAATAATTTGTAAGTACTTAAAAATCATATTTAAGGATCTTGGTGACAATGGTTCACGAGCAGTGTATGAGGTAGCATGTTAATGTCAATTAACGTGTAAATCACATGGCTCCTAAAGTAAAAAAGGAAATAGTGAAAAGAAAAATTGAAACAATGATAAAATAAAATTATTAAAGACAAGAATGCAAATGATAAAACAATAGTGAAATAAAAGGATATTTACATGTAGTTGTGATCAGGTCACATCTTCCTGGGGTTTTACGTCCTTGAACCGCTTAAACAATTTATAGGTCGAGGATAAGCTTTCCCATCCAGTTTTCTTATAAACTCGACAAACGAGGTCGGTTATAGTCAATCATTCGTGACTAAATCATTGCATGCACGATCTTTTTTGGAATAATGGTCATAACTCGGATAATTGCTCTTTATATACGTATCCACCGGGATGCGCTTTTAAGAGATAAAATGATATCATCCAATGACTCCTTATTCAAGCCATCCCTAATGAATTCAATCTTGTCTTCTTATTATCGTAGATACAATTTCTAAAGAACATGGATTTTTATCGCATCTCATTATGGCACACTTATGACAAGCAACGAGAAAGTTTTCAAGCTTTTCATTTTCGAGTAATTTCTTTTACCACAACCAAGCATGTATGCAATAAATTTGGGAGGCAACTCACCTCGCCAATCGTACTTTGGCCTCGATTAACCAACTGATGTGTAAGCAGGATGTTATTCCTCATAAGCAATCGCAAGCGTTCGAACCGAGCTTTATAAATTGTAAGGAGGGCATTCTAAGGAAGTGAAGGATATCGGATTGTGAAGTTTAGCTAAAATCGCTTTTGTCCATACTTTCACCTTAGAATATCAGTTATTACGGGAAACTGAAAGTAACCGCAACATTGTCACAGAGTAAGTACCGCGTATCTACCACTTAAACAGTGGTAACAAACTAAAGCATACAAAGAAAATTAATTTCACAATCGGCCCTTATTGGAATTTACCTCAACTCCAATCGACATCATAGATACCTCCCTTGGTTTCTCTCGAGTTGTCTCTTTCTAAAGCCTCAACATTGGGATACTAACTCGTGGTTGTAGATCTCAAATGCGATGTGTTTACAAAATCATATCTGACCTTTTGAGATGAGATTTTACACGCAAAAGTCATTTAACTAAAGTCCAAGAGGATCTACCTGACTGAGGCACTCATGATTAATAAAGTGGATAAAAGAAAACTTAACGGTTAAACAAACACACTTATGCAAAAATAATTTCAATCAAAGAAAAGAATAGTAAAAAGAGAAAGAAAAAGAAAAATTAAATCACCAAAAAGAAAGAAAGAAAAAAATCTCAGCTCAAATTTGGTCAATACTTCAATTTATTTCGATGTCCCTTCCATGTATCGGGTACTTCAGATATGGCTTTAATCTTTGACCATTAACTTCTTAAAAGTGATACCGCTCTTTTCGATCCTTAATTTTAATTGCTTTACAAATGTAAAAATAATAAGAACAATAAAGAGTAGCTGATTTATCAAAAGCTTTTAACTTATCTAGTATAACAAAGCAGTTTAGAGTTGAATAAAAGCACTTTGACCTAGTAAGTGAAAGATTTTCTCATAATTTGTTTGTCATAAAAGACTTTCATTCGCCGCTTGTAAATCTTGGCATTTTTATATGCATCATTGCGAATTTCTTCAAATTCCCGCTAGCTTGTAATCTTCTTTTCTGGAGCTAGTTGGTCGCATGTCAAAGCTGGAATTTCTTTGATGGCTCAAGATGACATGCTCCAGTTCCATAAGCAGAGGCAAGCTTTTCCATACACCATTCTCAGAGTAAAGCGACATCCCAATCTAGGTCTCTAAAGTCGCTCTATATGCCCATAATGCATCATCGTAGTCTTAATGACCAATCTTTTATGCCTAGCCCCACCCGCTCTTTCTTAATATGTGCTTTATTTCTCGATCGATGATCTCAACTTGGTCAAATAGCTTATGATGATATAAAATACCAATTTCATGAAAAAATAGATGAATACTTTGTGAAAAGATCTTCGAATGACTTCGTTACAAAATGTTCGCACCACCATCACTGATTATTGCTCGAGTGAATTAAAGTTATGAAACAATATTGTCTTAAAAATTCTATCAAACACACCTTCTCGATCATTAGTTCTATACTTTGACTGTTTCTATCTATTTTGATAATTTAGTCAATGCTGAACTAACAGTGTATCGATGGCCAAATGAGCGGGAAAATGTCCCATTTAAGTCGATACCCATACATCAAAAAGATAAACCACTA
>JAUJEF010000634.1:0-32755 GCA_030444885.1 Citrus sp. QX-2021
CCAAAATAAATCGCGGACAAATCCGCAGCCCAAAAATCGCCCCGAAGGTCGTGGTGCAAAACCCCAGTGGAGGCGCCAGCCATGAATTGGGCCTATAGCCTTGAGGTAAGAAGCTGTGATCGAGACCGTTTGCGGCGGACCGGAATGGGCGGGAACTTGCCGAGGGCATGGGGTGCAAAATAACCTTGAGCAAACTCACGCTAGTAAATAAGCCCAAGAAGGTCGTGGTGCAAAACCCACCAGCAGCGGAAAAATGGCCAAAAGCGGGTGGGCTATCAGCATTGGTGGGGCGCGAGGCATGGGTTCGTCCCGCCTCGGACTCCTAATCGAGGCGAGACTTTGCGTAGGGACCTCGGGGTGCCAAAAAAATAAACCTTAGCAAAGCTTAGCCCAAAATAAGTGCCAGAAAAGATCTGAAAGCCAAACCCCCAAGCGGAAAAATGGCCAAAAATAGAATTGGCTATAGCCTTGGTGGGGCGCGAGGCCCCGAGATTGTCCGCTGGACTCCGAATGGGGCGAGACTTTGCGAGGGTTCAGGTGCAAAAAATGGCATGAGCAAAGCAGCGCCCAAAAATAAGTGCCCGAAGGTCGAGGTACTCAAAAACCCTAAGCGGAAAAATGGCAAAAACTAGCAGAGGCTATGGCCTTGAGTGGGGCGGCAGGCGAGATTCGTCCGCACTGGACTCGAAATGGGGGCGAGACACTGCGAGGGGGCCTCGGGAGTGCAAAAATAAGCGCCGCGACAAGGTCGTAAGTGCCAAAACCCGTAGCGGAAAAATGGCCAAAAGCAGGTGAGGTATAGCCTTGAGTAGAAGCGCAGGCGAGATTAAATCCTATGGGACTACAGAATGGGGCGAGACTTTGCGTAGGCATCGGGTGCCAAAAATATGCCGCGGGCAAAGCCGACCTGGTCGTAAAGCCAAACCCCAGTGGAAAAATGGCCAAAGAACGGTGGGGCTATAGCCTTGGTTGTGGGCGTGAGCCAAAACCCCCAGCTGGAAAATGGCCAAAAAATAAGTTGGCTATAGCCTTGGTGGGGGCGCGGGCGAAGTTTGTACGCTGACTCGGAATGGGGCGAGACTTTACGAGGGACTCGGGTGCAAAAAATGTCATGGCAAAGCCGCGCCAAAAATAAGTGCCCGAAGGTCGAGGCACCAAAACCCCCAGCGGAAAAATGGCCAAAAACGGGGGCTATAGCCTTGGTGGGGGCGCTGGCGAGTTCGTCCGCCTGACTCGGAATGGGGCGAGACTTTGCGAGGCCGGGTGCTAAAATAAGCGCGAAGGTCATGGTGGCAAAACCCCAGCTGAAAAATGCCCAAAAACGGGTGGGCTATAGCCTTGATGGGGGCGGGCGAAGTTCTTCCACCTGACTCGGAATGGGTTGAGACTTTGCGAGGGGCCTCGGGTGCCAAAAAATAAGCCGCTTGGCAAAGCCGTCCCAAAATAAATGTCCGAAGGTCGTGGTGCCAAAACCCCAGCGGAAAATGGCAAAAACGGTGGGCTACAGCCTTTATCTGGGGCGCGGCGAGGGTTCGCTCCACCGGACTCGGAATGGGGCGAGACTTACGAGGGGCCTCGGGTGCCAAAATAATCCACGGGCAAAGCCGCGCCCAAAAATAAGCCCTGAAGGTCGCTTCACAAACCCCAGCCGAAAAATGGCTAAAAACTGGGTGGGCTATAGCCTTGCGGGGGCGCTGGCGAAGTTCGTCCACCGGACTCGGAATGGGGTGAGACTTTACAGAGGATGTTGGGGTGCCAAAATATGCCACGACGAAAGCCGAGCTAAAAATAAGCGCCCAAGGTCGCGTGGTGCCAAAACCCCCAGCGGAAAAAATGGCCAAAGAACTGGTGGGCTATAGCCTTGTGGGGCGCGGAGAAATTAGTCCCCGGACTCGGAATGGGCGAGACGCTGCGAGGGCCCTCAAGTTGTTAAAAATAAGCATGGGCAAAGCCGCGCTAAAAATAAGCGCCCAAGGTCGAAAGCAAAACCCCCAGCGAAAAATGCCCAAAAACGGTGGTCTATAGCCTTGATGGGGGCTGGCGAAGTTCTTCCGCCTGGACTTGGAATGGGTTGAGACTTTGTGAGGGGCCTCGGGGTACCAAAATAAGCCACGGGCAAAGCCGCGTCCAAAAATAAGTGCCCGAAGGTCGTGGTGCCAAAACCCCCAGCGGAAAATGGCTAAAAATGGGTGGGCTACAGCCTTGTGGGGGGCGCGGGCGAAGTTCGTCCACGGACTTGGAATGGGACGAGACTTTGCGAGGCCTCCCGGGTGCCAAATAATCCGCTGGCAAAGCCACGCCCAAAATAAGCCCCCGAAGGTGGTGGTGCCAAACTCCCGCGGAAAATGGCCAAAAACGGGTGGGCTATAGCCTTGATGGGGGCGCGGGCTGTTCGTCCGCCGGACTCGGAATGGGGCGAGACTTTGCGAGGGATGTTTAAAAAAAATATGCCACGACGAAAGCCGAGCCCAAAACTAAGTCACCGAAGGTCGTGAAAGCCAAACCCGCCAGCGGAAAAATGGCCAAAAACGGGTGGGCTATAGCCTTGGGTAGGGGGCAGGCGAAGTTCGTCTGCCGGACTCGGAATGGGGCGAGACTTTATGAGGGGCCTCGGGTTGCCAAAAATAATCCACGGGCAAAGCCGCGCCCAAAAATAAGCCCCGAAGGTCGCAGCCGCCAAAACCCCCAGCGGAAAAAATGGCTAAAAACGGGTGGGCTATAGCCTTGGGGGCGCGCTGGGCAAGTTCGTCCGCCGGACTCGGAATTGGGCGAGACTTTGTGAGGGGCCTCGGGTGCCAAACATAGGCCGCTGGCAAAGCCGCGCGCAAAAATAAGCCCCGAAGGTCGTGGTGCCAAACTCCCCAGCGGAAAAATGGCTAAAAACGGGTGGGCTATACCCTTGTGTGGGGGCCAAGGGCTAACTCGTCCACGGACCTGGAATGGGGCGAGACTTTGCGAGGGGCCTCGGGGTGCCAAAATAAGCGCCCGAAAATCGTGGTACCAAAACTCCGCCAGAATGGAAAAATGGCCAAAAACGGGTGGGCTATAGCCTTGGGTGTGGGGCAGGCGCGGGTTCGTCTCACGGACTCTGTAATGGGGCGAGACTTTGCGAGGGGCCTCGGGGTGCCAAAAATAAGCCACGGCAAAGCCGCACTAAAAATAAGCGCCCAAGGTCGTGGTGCCAAACCCCCAGCGGAAAATGGCCAAAAACGGGTGGGCTATAGCCTTGACGGGGCGCTGGCGAAGTTTGTCCGCCGGACTGAATGGGGTGAGACTTTGCGAGGGATGTTCAGGTGCCAAAATATGCCACGTGAAAGCCGAGCCCAAAAATAAGCCCCGAAGGTCGTGGTGCCAAAACTCCCAGCTGGAAAAATGGCCAAAGAACGGGTGGGCTATAGCCTTGAGTGGGGCGGAGAAATTAGTCCCCGGACTCGGAATGGGGCGAGACGTTGCGAGGGCCCTCGGTTGCCAAAAATAAGCCGCGGGCAAAGCCGCGCTAAAAATAAGCGCCCGAAGGTCGGGGTGCCAAAACCCCAGCGGAAAAATGCCCAAAAACGGGTGGTCTATAGCCTTGATGGGGGGCGGCCCAGTTCTTCCGCCGGACTCGGAATGGGTTGAGACTTGTGAGGGGCCTCGGGGTACCAAAAATAAGCCACGGGCAAAGCCAACGTCAAAAATAAGTGCCCGAAGGTCGGGTGCCAAAACCCCAGCTGAAAAAATGGCCAAAAACGGGTGGGCTACAGCCTTGGTGGAGAGGGCGCGGCCGGTTCGTCCACTGGACTTGGAATGGGACGAGACTTTGCGAGGGGCCTCGGGTGCCAAAAAATAATCCTGGCAAAGCCGCGCCTAAAAATAAGCCCCGAAGGTCGTGGTACCAAAACTCCCAGCGGGAAAATGGCCAAAAACGGGTGGGCTATAGCCTTGATGGGGGGGCGTAGGTTCGTCCTCCGCGGACTCGAATGGGGCGAGACTTTGCGAGGATGTTTGGGGTGCCAAAAATATGCCCACGACAAAGCCGAGCCCAAAAATAAGCGCCCGAAGGTCGTGGTGCAAACTCGCCCAGCGGAAAAATGGCCAAAAACGGGTGGGCTATAGCCTGGTGGGGCGCGGCGAAGTTCGTCTGCCGGACTCGGAATGGGGCGAGACTTTGCGAGGGCCTCTGGGTGCCAAAATAAGCCGGGCGGCAAAGCCGTGCATAAAAATAAGTGCCCGAAGGTCGTGGTACCAAAACCCCCGCGGAAAAATGGCCAAAAACGGGTGGGCTATAGCCTTTGATTTTGGGCGTGGCTAAGTTCGTCTCGCCGGACTCGGAATGGGGCGAGACGTTATGAGGATGGTGGGGTACTAAAAATATGCCACGATTTAAAGCCGCGCTTAAAAATAAGCACCAAGGTCGTGGTGCCAAAACCCGCTAGCAGAAAAAATGGCCAAAAACGGTGGGCTATAGCCTTGCTGGGCGCGTGGCGAAGTTCGTCTCTGCCGGACTCCGAATGGGGCGAGACTTTGTGAGGGGCCTCTGGGTGCCAAAATAAGCCATGGGCAAAGCCAGTGCCAAAAATAAGTGCCCGAAGGTCGTGGTGCCAAAACCCCAGCGGAAAAATGGCCAAAGAATGGGTGGGCTATAGCCTTAGTCGGGGCGCAGGAGAAGTTCGTCCGCCGGACTCGAATGGGGCGCAGACATTGCGAGGGTCCTCAGGTTGCCAAATAAGCCGCGACAAAGCCGCGCTAAAAATAAGCTACCAAGGTCGTAAAGGTGCCAAACCCCAGCTGAAAAATGCCCAAAAACGGTGGGCTATAGCCTTGGAGGGGGCGTGGCGGCGGTTCGTCCGCCGGACTAGGAATGGGGCGAGACTGCGAGGGGCCTCGGGGTGCCAAAAATAATCCGTGGGCAAATCCGCGCCCAAAAATAAGCCCCCCCGAAGGTCGTCGTGCCAAAACCCCCAAGTGGAAAATTGGCGAAAAACGGGTGGGCTATAGCCTGGGTAGGGGGCTTGGGCGAAGTTCGTCCGCTCGGACTCGGAATGGGGCGAGACTTTCCGAGGCCTCGGGTGCCAAACATAAACCACGGCAAAGCTGCGCCAAAAAGAATCCCCGAAGATGGTGGTGCCAAACTCCCCAGCGGAAAAATGGCTAAAAACGGGTGGGCTATAGCCTTGGGGTGGGGGCGCGGATTTGGTTCGTCCGCCGGACTCGGAATGGGGCGAGACTTTGCGAGGGGCCTCGGGTGCCAAAAATAAGC
This sequence comes from Citrus sp. QX-2021, assembly GCA_030444885.1. Taxonomy (NCBI): domain Eukaryota; kingdom Viridiplantae; phylum Streptophyta; class Magnoliopsida; order Sapindales; family Rutaceae; genus Citrus; species Citrus sp. QX-2021. The sequence goes on from JAUJEF010000634.1 coordinate 5,240, forward strand.
GCCTGAAGGTCGCTGGATAACAGCCAAAACCCGCCAGCTAATGAAAAAATGGCCAAAAAACGGGTGGGCTATAGCCTAGTGGGGCGCTGGCGAAGTTCGTCCGCCTCGACTCCTGGAATGGGGCGAGACTTTGCGAGGGATGTCGGGGTGCCAAAATATGCCACACCAAAGCCGCGCCTAAAAATAAGCGCCCAAGGTCGTGGTGCCAAAACCCCCAGCGGAAAATGGCCAAAAACGGGTGGGCTATAGCCTTGGTGGGGCGCGGACGGTTCATTCACGGACTCGGAATGGGGGAGACTTTGCGAGGGGCTCAGGGTGCCAAAATAAGCAGTGGGCAAAGCCGCGCCCAAAAATAATCGCCCCAAGGTCGTGGAGCAAACCCCCAGCGGAAAAATGCCCAAAAACCGGTGGGCTATAGCCTTGATGGGGCGCGGCCAAGTTCGTCTCTGCCGGACTCGGAATGGGATGAGACTTTGCGAGCGGCCTCCGTGTGCCAAAAATAGGCTGCCAGCACAGCCGTGCCCAAAATAACCGCCCAAAGGCCGGGCGCTGGAGTCTCGCCCAGCGGAAAAGGCCAAAAACGGGTGGGCTATAGCCTTGGGAGGGGCTGGCCAAGTCTCGTCCGCCAGACTCGGAATAGGGGAGACTTTGCAGAGCCTCCGTGTGCCAAAATAGCCGCGGGCTCTGCCGCGCCCAAAAATAACCTCCCGAAGGCCGGGCGCCAAGTTCGTCCAGCGGAAAAGGCCACAAAAACGGGTGGTCTATAGCCTGGGGATGGGGCTGGCTGTTCGTCGCCTCGGACTCGAATACGGCGAGACTTTCCGAGCAGCCTCCGTGGTGCCAAAAATAGGCCGCTGGCATGGCCGCGCCAAAATGACCGCCCGAAGGCTGGGCGCCATGCTCGTCCAGCGGAAAAAGGCCACAAAAAGGGTGGGCTATAGCCTTGAGTGGTGGGGCTGGCCAAGTTCCTCCGCCCGGACTCGGAATGGGACGAGACGTTGCGAGTAGCCCCGTGTGCCAAAAATAGACCGCAGACACAGCCGCACCCAAAAATAACCGCCGAAGGCCTGGGCGCCAAGTCATCCAGAGGAAAAGGCCACAAAAACGTGTGGGCTATAGCCTTGGGGTGGGCTGGCCAAGTTCGGTCCCACTGGACTCGGAATGGGACGAGACTTTACGAACGGCCTCCGTGTGCCAAAAATAGGCCGCACCACAGCAGCGCCCAAAAATAACCACCCGAAGGCCGGGTCGCCAAGTTCGTCCAGTGGAAAAAGGCCAAAATCGGGTGGGCTATAGCCTTGGGGGTGGGCGGGCCAAGTTCGTCCGCCGGACTCGGAATGGGACGAGACATTGCGAGCGGCCTCCGTGCCAAAATAGGCCGCCAGCACAGCCGTGCACAAAAATAACCGCCCAAAGGCCGGGCGCCGAGTTCGGGTCCAGCGGAAAAAGGCCAAAAACGGTGGGCTATAGCCTTGGGGGTGGGCTGGCCAAGTTCGCCCCGCCGGATAAGGAATGGGACAAGACTTTGCGAACGGCCTCCGTGTGCCGAAAATAGGCTAGGCACAGCCGTGCCCTAAAAAGTAACCGTCCAAGGCCGGGACGCCAAGGTCGTCCAGCGGAAAAGGCCACAAAAATGGGTGGTCTATAGCCTTGGGAGGGGTGGCTGGCTGTCTCGTCCGCCCGGACTCGGAATGGGGTCAGAATTTCAGCGGCCTCCGTGTGCCAAAATAGGCCGCTGGCACAGCCGTACAAAAATAACCACCCGAAGGCCGGGCGCCAAATATCATCCAGCGGAAAAAGGCCACAAAAACAGGTGGGCCATATCCTTGGCGAGGTAGGGCTGGCCAAGTTCGTCCACCGGACTCGGAATGCAATGAGACTTTGCGAGCGGCCTCCGTGTACCAAAATAGGCCGCTGGCACTGCCGCGCCTAAAAATAACTGCCCCAAGGCCGGGGGCCAAGTTCAACCCCAGGAAAAAGGCCAGAAAACGGGTGGGCTATAGCCTTGAGGGGTGGGGCTGGCCAAGTTCACGGTCCGCCGGACTCGAGAATGGGACGAGACTTCACGAGCGGCTCTCTGTGTGCAAAATAAGCCGCTTGGGCACAGCCGCACCCAAAAATAACCGCCCGAAGGCCGGGCGCCTAGTTCTGGGCCCAGCGGAAAAGGCCACAAAACGGGTGGGCTATAGCCTTGGGGGTGGGGCTGGCTAAGTCTCGTCCGCCGGACTCGGAATGGGACGAGACTTCGCGAGCGCCTCCGTGTGCCAAAATAGGCCGCTGGCACAGCCGTACAAAAATAACCACCCAAGGCCGGGCGCCAAATATCGTCCAGCGGAAAAAGGCCACAAAACGGGTGGGCCATATCCTTGGGGGTGCTGGGGCTGGCCAAGTTCGGCTCCACCGGACTCGGAATGGGACGAGACTTTGCGAGGGGCCTCCGTGTAAAAATAGGCCGCTGACACAGCCGCCCCCAAAAATAACAGCCCGAAGGACGGCGCGCCAAGTTCGTCCAGCTTGGAAAAAGGCCACAAAAACGGGTGGGCTATAGCCTTGGGGGTGGGGCTGGCCAAGTTCGTCCGCCTGACTAGGAATGGGACTAGACTTTGCAAGTGGCCTTTGTGTGCCAATATAGACCGCTTGGCACTGCCGCGCCTAAAAATACCGACCGAAGGCCGGGCGCCAAGTTCGTCCAGCGGAAAAAGGCCACAAAACAGGTGGGCTATAGCCTGGCATGGTAGGGCAGTCCATGTTCGTCCGCTCGGACTCGGAATGGGGCGAGACTTTGCGAGCGGCCTCCGTGCCTGGGGCAAAATAGGCCGTAGCCACAGCCGCGCCAAAAATAACCGCCCGAAGGCCGGGCGCCAAGTTCGCCCAGCGGAAAAAGGCCATAAAAACGGGTGGGCTATAGGCTTGGGGGTGTGGGCTGGCGGTTCGTCCCACCGGACTCCGGAATGGGACGAGACTTTGCGAGCGGCCTCCGGTGTGCCAAAAATAGGCGCGCGGCACAGCCGCGTCCAAAATAACTACCCGAAGGCCGGGCGCCAAGTTCCTCCAGCGGAAAAAGGCCACAAAACGGGTGGGCTATAGCCTTGGGGAGTGGGCTGGCCAACTCGCCCGCCCGGACTCGGAATGGGACGAGACTTTGCAGTGGCCTCCGTGTGCGAAAAATAGGCAACCGGCACGGTCGCGCCAAAAAAATAACCTCCCAAAGTTCGGGCGCCGAGTTCATCCAGCGGAAAAAGGCCAAAAACAAGGTGGGCTATAGCCTTGGGGGTGGGGCTGGCCAAGTTCGTCCGCCGGACTTGGAATGGGGGAGAGTTTGCGAGCAGCCTCCGTGTGCCAAAAATAGGTCAGGGCACAGTCGCGCTGAAAATAACACCCCAAGGCCGGGCGCCAAGTCGATCCAGCGAAAAAGGCCATACAAAACGGGTGGGCTATAGCCTTGGGGGTGGGGCTGGCCAAGTCTGTCCGCCGGCTCGGAATGGGGGAGACTTTACGAGCGGCCTCCGTGGTGCCAAAAACTAGGTCGCTGGGCACAGCCGCGCTGAAAAATAACCCCGAAGGCCGGGCGCCAAGTCCGGCCCAGCGGAAAAAGGCCACAAAACGGGTGGGCTATAGCCTGGGGGTGGGGATGGCTGTTCGGTCCGCCGGACTCGGAATGCGGCGAGACTTGGCGAGTGGCCTCCGTGGTGCCAAAACAGGCCGTGGACACAGCCGCACCCAAAAAAATAACAGCCCGAACACCGGGCGCCAAGTTCGTCCAGGGAAAAAGGCCACAAAAACGGGTGGGCTATAGCATATGGGGGTGGGGCTGGCGAAGGTCGTCCGCCGGACTCGGACTGGAACGAGACTTTAAGAGCAGCCTCCGTGTACAAAAAAAATAAGCCATGGGCACAGTCGCGCCAAAAATAACCCCCCCGACGGCCGGGCGCCAAGTTCAGATAGCGGAAAAGGCCAAAAATCGGGTGGGCTATAGCCTTGGGGGTGGGGCAGGCCTGTCTCGTCCGCGGACTCAGAATGGGACGAGACTTTGCGAGGGGCCTCCGTGTGCCCAAAATAGGCCATGGACACAGTTGCGCCTAAAAATAACCGCCCGAAGGCCAGGGGCGCCAAGTCCGTCCAGCGGAAAAAGGCCACAAAACGGGTGGGCTATAGCCTCGGGGTGGGGATGGCCAAGTACGTCCGCCGGACTATGAATGGCGCGAGACTTGGCGAGTGGCCTCCGTGTGCCAAAAACAGGCCGTGGACACAGCCGCGCCCAAAAATAACAGCCCGAACACCGGGCGCCAAGTTCGCCCAGGGAAAAAGGCCACAAAAACGGGTGGGCTATAGCTTTGCTGGGTGGGCGTGGAACTTCGTCCGCCGGACTCGGAATGGGACGAGACTTTAAGAGCAGCCTCACGTGTACAAAAATAAGCCCCGTGGCACAGTCGCGCCTAAAAATAACCCCGAAGGCCGGGCGCCAAGTTCGTATAGCGGAAAAAGGCCAAAAATCGGGTGGGCTATAACCTTGGGGGTGGGGCAGGCCAAGTCCGTCCGGCCGGACTCAGGAATGGGACGAGACTTTGCGAGCGGCCTCCGTGTGCCCAAAATAGGCCACGGACAAAGCCGCGCCCAAAATAACCGCCCGAAAGCCGGGCGCCAAGTTCGTCCTCATGTAAAAGGCCACAAAACGGGTGGGCTATAGCCTTGGGGGGGGGCTGGCCAACTTCGTCCGCCGGACTCGGGAATGGCGCGATACTTTGCGAGAGGCTTCTCCGTGTGCCAAAATAGGCCGCGGGCACAGCCGCCCAAAAATACCCGCCCGAAGGCCGGGCGCCAAGTTCGTCCAGCGGAAAAGGCCACAAAAACGGGTGGGCTATAGCCTTGGGGTGGGGCTGGCCAACTTCGTCCGCCGGACTCGGAATGGCGCGAGACTTTGCGAGGTGCCTCCAGTGCCAAAAATAGGCTGCGGGCACAGCCGCGCCCAAAAATAACCGCCCGAAGGTCGGTCGCCAAGTTGGTCCAGCGGAAAAGGCCACAAAACGGGTGGGCTATAGCCTTGGGGGTGGGGCTGGCCATCTTCGTCCGCCGGACTCGGAATGGCGAGAGACTTTGCGAGGCGCCTCCGTGTAGCAAAAATAGGCCGCGGCCTCAGCCGCGTCCAAAAATACCCGCCCGAAGGCCGGGGCGCCAAGTTCGTCTAGCGGAAAAAGGCCACAAAAACGGGTGGGCTATAGCCTGGGGTGGGGCTGTCCATCTTCGGGTCCGCCGGACTCGGAATGGCGCGAGACTTTCTGAGGCGCTCCCGTGTGCCAAAAATAGGTCGCGGACACAGCCGCGCCAAAAATACCCGCCCAAGGCCGGGCGCCAAGTTCGCCCAGCGGAAAAAGGCCACAAAACGGGTGGGCTATAGCCTTGGGGGGTGGGGCTGGCCAACTTCGTCCGCTCGACTCGGAATGGCGCGAGACTTTGCGAGGTGCCTCCGTGTGCAAAATAGGCTGCGGGCACAGCCGCGCAAAAAAACCACCCGGCGAAGGCCGGGGCGCCAAGTTCGTCCAGTGGTAAAAGCCTAAAGTGAAAAACGGGTGGGCTATAGCCTTCTGGGGTGGGGCTGGCCATCTTCGTCCGCCAGACTCGGAATGGCGTGAGCCTTTCTGAGGCGCCTCCGTGTGCCAAAAAATTGGCCACGGGCACAGCCTGCGCCCAAAAATACCCGCCCGAAGGCAGGGGGCGCCAAGTTCGTCCAGCCGGAAAAAGGCCACAAAAACGTGGTGGGATATAGCCTCAAAGGGGTGGGGCTGGCCAACTGTCCCGCGGACACGGACTAAATGGCGCGAGACTTTGCGAGGTGCCTTCGTGTGCCAAAAAATAGGCTGCGGCACAGCCGCGCCCAAAAATACCCTCCCGAAGACCGGGCGCCAAGTTCGCCCAGAGGAAAAAAGGCCACAAAAACGGGTGGGCTATAGCCTTGGGGGTGTGGGCGCCCACACTGTCCGCCGGACTCGGAATGGTGCGAGATTTTGCGAGGCACCTCCGTGTACTAAAAATAGGTCGTGGCGCAGCCGCGCCCAAAATATCCGCCCGAAGGCCGGGCGCCAAGTTCGCCTAGCGGAAAAAGGCCACAAAAACGGGTGGGCTATAGCCCAGGGGGTGGGGCTGTCCATCTTCGTCCACCGGACTCGGAATGGCGCGAGACTTTCTGAGGCGCCTCCGTGTGTTAAAAATAGGCCGCGGACACAGCCGCGCCCAAAATACCCGCCCGAAGGTCGGGCGCCAAGTTCGTCCAGCGGAAAAGGCCGTAAAACAAACGGCTATAGCCTTGGGGGGTGGGCTGGCCAACTTCTGTCCGCCGGACTCGGAATGGCGCGAGACTTTGCGAGGTGCCTCCATGTGCCAAAATAGGCTGCGGGGCACAGCCGCGCCTAAAAATAACCCGCCCGAAGGCCGGGCGCCAAGTTCGTCCAGCGGAAAAAGGCCACAAAAACGGTGGGCTATAGCCTTGGGGTGGGGCTGGCCAACTTCGTCCGCCGGACTCGGAATGGCGCGAGACTTTGCGAGGTGCCTCCGTGTGTGCCAAAATAGGCTGCGGGCACAGCCGCGCCAAAAATACCTCCCGAAGGCCGGGCGCCAAGTTCGTCCAGCTGGTAAAAGCCCAGAAAAACGGGTGGGCTATAGCCTTGGGGGTGGGGCTGGCCATCTTCGTCCGCCAGACTCGGAATGGCGCGAGCCTTCCGAGGCACCTCCGTGTTAAAAATTGGCCCTGGCACAGCCGCGCCCAAAAATACCCGCCCAAGGCAGGGGCGCCAAGTTCGTCCAGCGGAAAAGGCCACAAAACGGGTGGGATATAGCCTTGGGGGTGGGGCTGGCCAACTCGTCCGCGGCGGACACGAAATGGCGCGAGACTTTGCGAGGTGCCTCCGTGTGGTGCCAAAATAGGCCGCATGGCACAGCCGCGCCCAAAAATACCCTCCCGAAGACCGGGCGCCAAGTTCGCCCAGCGGAAAAGGCCACAAAAACGGGTGGGCTATAGCCTTGGGGGTGGGGCTGGCCCACTTCGTCCGCTCGGACTCGGAATGGTGCGAGATTTTTGCGAGGCACCTCCGTGTAGGAAAAAAATAGGTCATGGCGCAGCCGCGCTAAAAATACCCGCCCGAAGGCCGGGCGCCAAGTTCATCCAGCGGAAAAGGCCACAAAACGGGTTGGCTATAGCCTTGGGGGTGGGGCTGGCCAACTTCGTCCGCGGACTCGGAATGGCCCGAGACTTTGCGAGGCGCCTCCGTGTTCTAAAAATAGGCCGCTGTCACTGCCGCGCCCAAAAATACCCGGCCGACGGCGGGGGCGCCAAGTTCGTCCAGCGGAAAAAGGCCACAAAACGGGTGGACTATAGCCTTGGGGGCGGGCTGGCCAACTTCGTCCGCCGGACTCGGAATGACGTGAGACTTTGCGTGGCGCCTCCGTGCGCTGTAAAAATAGGCCGCGGGCACAGCCGCACTCCAAAAATAAGCCCGAAGGCCGAGGCGCCAAGTTCGTCCAGCAGAAAAAGGCCACAAAACGTGTGGCCTATAGCTTATGGGGGTGGGGTGGCTAAGCTCGTCCCGCCGGACTCGGAATGGGGCGAAACTTTGCGAGCAGCCTCCTGTGCCAAAAATAAGCCGCGGGAACAGCCAATACCAAAAATAACCACCCAAAGGCCGGGGGCCAACTTTGTCCAATGAAAAAGGCCAAAAACGGGTGGGCTATAGCCTTGGGAAGTGGGGCTGGCCAAGTTCGTCCGCCGGGCTCGGAATGAGGGAGACTTTGCGAGCGGCCTCCGTGGTGCCAAAACTAGTTCATGGGCACAGCCGCTCGCCAAAATAACCCCCGACCTCGGGCGCCAAGTCCGTCCAGCGGAAAAAGGCCACAAAATCTGGGTGGGCTATAGGCTCTTGTGGGTTGGGGATGGCTGCTTCGTCCATCCGGACTCAGAATGGGGTGAGACTTTGCGAGCAGCCTCCGTGTGCTGTAGGCTAGCTGCGGCACAGCCGCGCTAAAAATAACCGCCGGAAGGCCTGGCGCCAAGTTTATCCAGCGGAAAAAGGCCATAAAAACGGGTGGGCTATAGCCTTGGGGGTGGGGGTGGGATGTTGGTCCGCTGGACTCGGAATGGGGCGAGACTTTGCGAGCGGCCTCCGTGTGACAAAAATAGCCGCGGGCACAGCCTCGCCCAAAAAATAACTGTCAGAAGTCCGGGGCGCCAAGTTCGTCCAGCGGAAAAAGGCCACAAAAACGTGTGGGCTATAGCCTTCGGGGGTGGGGCTGGCCAAGTTCGTTTGCCGGACTCGGAATGGGCTGAGACTTTGCGAGCGGCCTCCGCGGTGCCAAAAATAGGCCGTGGGCACAGCCGCTAAGAAATATAACCACCCGAAGGCGGGGGGCCCACGTTGGCCCGCCGTAAAAGGGCCACAAAACCGGTGGGCAAATCGCCTCGGGGGTGGGGCTGGCCAAGTTCGACCGCCGGACTCGGAATGGGGCGTGACTTTGCGAGCGGCCTCCGTGTGCGAAAAATAGGCCGCGGGCACTGCCGCACCCAAAAATAACTGTCCGAAGGCCGGGCGCCAAGTTCGTCCAGCGGAAAAAGGCCACAAAACGGGTCAGCTATAGCCTTGGGCGTTGTGGATGGCAAGTTCCGTCCGCCTCGGACTCGGAATGGGGCGAGACTTTGCGATTGGCCTCCGTTTGACAAAAATAGGCCGGGCACAGCCGCGCCCAAAAATAACCGCCCGAAGGCCGGGCGCCAAGTTCGTCCAAGGAAAAAGGCCACACAAAACGGGTGGGCTATAGCCTTGGGGGTGGGGCTGGCCAAGTTCGGTCCGCCTGACTCGTAATGGGACGAGACTTTCATCGGCCTCCGTGTGCCAAAATAGGCACGCGAGCACAGTCGCGCCCGAAAATAACCCGCCCAAGGTCGTGGCGCCAAAGTTCGTCCAGCGGAAAAAGGCCACAAAACGGGTGGGGTATAGCCTTGGGGGGTGGGGCTGGGCAAGTTCGTGCGGGGGACGCGGAGTGGGGCGAGACTTTGCGGGCGGCGTCCGAGTACCAAAATAGGTCACGGGCACAGCCGCGCCTAAAAATAACAGCCCAAGGCCGGGCGCAAAGTTCGTCCAGCATGGAAAAAGGCCATAAAATGGGTGGGCTATAGCCTTGGGGGTGGGCTGGCCAAGTTCGTCCGCCCGGACTCGGAATGGGGCGAGACTTTGCGAGCGGAATCCGTCTGCCAAAAATAGGCCGCGGACACAGCCGCGACCAAAAACAACAGCCCGAAGGCCGGGGCGCCATGTTAATCCAGCGGAAAAAGGCAACAAAAACGGGTGGGTTATAGCCTTGGGGGGTGGGCTGGCCAAGTTCGTCCGCCGGACTCGGAATGGGGCGAGAGTTTGCGAGCGGCCTCCGTGTGCCAAAAATACGGCGTGGGCACAGCCACGCCCAAAATTAACCGCCCGAAGGCCGGGGCGCCAAGTTCGTCCACCGGAAAAAGGCCACAAAAACGGGTGGGCTATAGCCTTGAGGGGTGGGCTGGCCATGTCTGGTCCGCCTCGGACTCGGAATGGGGCGAGAGTTTGCGAGCGGCCTCCGTGTGCCAAAAATACGGCGTGGGGCACAGCCACGCCTAAAATTAACCGCCCGAAGGCCGGGGCGCAAAGTTAGTCCAGCGGAAAAAGGCCATAAAAATGGGTGGGCTATAGCCTTGGGGGCTAAGGCTGGCCAAGTTCGTCCGCCTGACTCTGAATGGGGCAAGACTTTACGAGCGGCCTCCGTCTGCCAAAAAATAGGTCATGGACACAGCCGCGACTAAAAACAACAGCCCGAAGGCTTCGGGGCGCCATGTTCGCCCAGCGGAAAAAGGCAACAAAACGGGTGGGCTATAGCCTTGGGGGTGGGCTGGCCAAGTTCGACCGCCCGGACTCGGAATGGGGTGAGAGTTTGCGAGCTGCCTTGTGTGCCAGAAATACGGCATGGGCACAGCCACGCCCAAATTAACCGCCCGAAGGCCGGGCGCCAAGTTCGTCCACCGGAAAAAGGCCACAAAACGGGTGGGCTATAGCCTTGGGGGTGGGCTGGCCAAGTTCGTCCGCCTCGGACTCTGAATGGGGCGAGAGTTTGCGAGCGGCCTCCGTGGTGCCAAAAATACGGCATGGGCACAGCCACGCCAAAATTCACCGCCCGAAGGTCGGGCGCCAAGTTCGTCCACCGGAAAAGGCCACAAAACGGGTGGGCTATAGCCTGGGGGGGGTGGGCAGGCCAAGTTCGGTCCGCTCGGACTCGGAATGGGGCGAGAGTTTGCGAGCGGCCTCCGTGTGCCAAAATACTTATAGGCACAGCCACGCCCAAAATTAACCGCCCCGAAGGCCGGGCGCCAATTTCGCCCAGCGGAAAAGGCCACAAAACGGGTGGGCTATAGCCTTGGGGGATGGGGTTGGCCAAGTTCGTCCGCCGGACTCGGAATGGGACGAGACTTTGCGAGCAACCTCCGTGTGCAAAAAAGCCACGGCACAGCCGTGTCCAAAAATAACTGCCCGAATGCCGGGCGTAAAGTTCGGTCCAGCGGAAAAAGGCCACAAAAACGGGTGGGCTATAGCCTTTGGGGTGGGGCTGCTAAGTTCGTCCGCCGGACTCGGAATGCGGCGAGACTTTGCGAGCGGCCTCCGCGGTGCCAAAAATAAGCCACGGGCACAGCCGCGCCTAAAAATAACTGCCCGAATGCCGGGCGCAATGTTCATCCAGCGGAAAAAGGCCACAAAAACAAGGTGGGCTATAGCCTTGGGGGTGGTGCTGGCCAAGTTCGTCCGCCTCGGACTCGGAATGGAGCGAGACTTTACGAGCAGCTTCCGTGTGGAAAAAATAGGCCACGGCCACGGCCGCGCCCAAAAATAACCGCCCGAAGGCCGGGCGCCAAGTTCATCCACCGGAAAAGGCCACAAAAACGTGGTGGGCTATAGCCTTGGGGGATGGGGTTGGCTAACTGTTCGTCCGCCGGACTGGGAATGGGACTAGACTTTACGAGCAGCCTCAGTGTGCCAAAAATAGGCTATGGGAACAGCTGCGCCCAAAAATAACCGCCTCGAAGGCCGGGCGCCAAGGTCGTCCAGAAAATGAAAAAAGGCAACAAAATGGGTGGGCTATAGCCTTGGGGGTGGGGCTGGCAAGTCTCGGTCCGCCGGACACGGAATGGGATGAGATTTTGCGAGCGGCATGCATGTGCCAAAAATAGGTCATGGGCACAGCCATGCCTCCAAAAAATAACAGCCCGAAGGCCGGGCGCCAAATTCGTCCCAATGGAAAAAGGCCACAAGAACGGGTGGCTATAGCCTTGTGGGGTGGGCTGGCTGTTCGTCCACCGGACACGGAATGGGGCGAGACTTTGCAGCGGCCTCGTGGTGCCAAAAATAGGCCATGGCACAGCCAGCGCCCAAAAATAACCGCCCGTAGGTCGGGCGCCATGTTCGTCCAAATGAAAAAGGCCACAAAACCGGTGGGCTATAGCCTTGGGGGTGGTGAAATGCAAGTTATGCAACCCAAGTGGGGGGGTGAATTGGGATATTAAAAATTTATGCAATACAATACGCACAACAATTTAATCTATTGCCTTAATCAAATCAAAACAATAAATTCATTCAAGCACAATATTAAAAGAGGAAAGGGAAGAGAAAACAAACACAAGGATTTTTACGTGGTTCGGCTATCCCCGCCACGCCCACGCCTCCAAGCTCACCCGGCAGTTGAGGATTTCACTATCCAAGCCTCCCAAGGCTTCAAATGCTTACAATTGACTTCCAAGGTGTCAATGGACCTTTACAATAAGAGATTATATCCCCAATCTCTTCTCCCCAAGTGTTTCCCACATTTGTACACTCACAATTTGATGAGAAATGAAAATCACAACAATGAAACTCTCTTTAAGAGTGGATAACAAATTATAGCTCAATAATGATTCAATAAATGATGATTTACAATTATTCAAATGGAAGCTCAATATATGTTATATGATCTTATATTGGGCTTGTGGTTAGTTCTTAAAATGAAGTTTGAGTTGAGTTTTATAGTGAAAGCCCAAAAACTAGCCGTTATAGGCAAATTCCGGTAAGCGCTCAAGCTGTTAGTTCACTTAAATTACACTTTGGCCCAAAACTTTCTATAATTATATTATGGCCCAAAACGTCGCTAAAACTTTACAAATAGGTCTAATTTCAGAACTTCCTAAAAATAGTTGTCTTTCCCAAACTTTCTGAAATTATGATACGGCCCCAAAGATTTTATTGTTTCACACAAAGGTCCTTTTCAATCATAATACCCATATTTTTCAAAGTTCTCAAAACCTTTCACTTTAGTCCAAAATATTCATAAATTATAGTATGGCCCAAAACATTTCAAATGTTTGTAAAAACATCCAACTCCGAAATTTAATACTTATTAAAATCAAAGATTTCAAATCTTAGCATTTAAGTCCAAATTACTTAAATTCACAAAATACTTTTCTTTATAAAAACAAAAACTTTTTTTAGTTTATGAAAATTATTTAATTAAATTAATTTCTTGAGCTTCTCAAATGCTAAATCATGCATCAATTAAATCATACCGGTTTTACAAGAATTTTTCGCAATAATTCGTCCGTTGAGCTCTAAGCTTTATTCTGATTTCGCCGTTGTCCGTTGAAAGTGTCTTCAATCTTGATTTCACTTGATTCACTTGCATAAATATTATCCTTCAAAAACTAGTGTAATGTGCAGAAAAAAATCAAGCGCGTGTGCACAGCCGCGCCTCAAAAATACCCGCCCGAAGGTCGGGCGCCAAGTTCCTCCAAATGTAAAAGGCCACAAAACGGGTGGGCTATAGCCTCGGGTGGGGCTGGCCAACTTCGTCCGCTTGGACTCGGAATGGCACGAGAATTTGCGAGGCGCTCCGTGTGCCAAAAAATAGGTCAGGCACAGCCGCGCCTAAAAACACCTGCCCGAAGGCCAGGGCGCCAAGTTCGGCCCAGCGGAAAAAGGCCACAAAACGGTGGGGTATAGCCTTGGGGGAGTGGGCTGGCCAACTTCGTCCGTATGGACTCGAATGGGGCGAGACTTTGCGAGCGGCCTCCGCGCGCAGGCTAAAAATAGGTGCCAAGGCACAGCCGCGCCCAAAAATAACCCCCCAAAGGTCGGCGCGACAAAGCCCCCCAGACGGAAAATGACCAAGAAACTGGGGGGCTATAGCAGTGGGGGGAGGGGCCGGCCCACTTCGTCCGCCGGCCTCGGAATGGGGCGAGACTTTGCGAGCTGACCTCCGCGTGCCAAAAATAGGGCGGGCACAGCCGCCCAAAAATAACTCCCCCCAATGGTCGGCGCGCCAAATCCCCCCAGCGGAAAAATGGCCAAAAAACGGGTGGGCTATAAAATTGGGGCGGGTTGGCCAACTGGCCCGCTGGACTCCGGAATGGGGCGAGACTTCATGAGCTGCCTCCGTGTGACAAAAATAGGCCGCGGTCACAGCCGCGCCCAAAAATAACCCCCAAAGGTCAGCGCACAAAAACCCCAGCGGAAAAATGGCCAAAAACGGGTGGGCCATAGCCCAGGGGTGGGCTGGCCAACCTCGTCCGCCGGACTCGGGAATGGGGCGAGAATTTGCGAGCGGCCTCGCAAGGCAGTGGCCAGGACGCGGGCACAGCCGCGCCTAAAAATAACCGCCCGAAGGCCGGGCGCCAAGTCTCGCCTAGCGGAAAATGGCCAAAAACGCAAGTGTGGCTATAGCCTTGGGGGAGGGGCTGGCCAACTTCTCGTCCCGCCGGACTCGGAATGGGACGAGACTTTGCGAGCGGCCTCCGCAGATAAAAATAGGCTGGCGGGCACAGCACGTCGCCCAAAAATAACCGCCCGAAGGCCGGGCGCCAAGTTCGGCCCAGCGGAAAATGGCTAAAAACGGGTGGGGTATAGCCAAGGAGAGGGCTGGCTAACTCGTCCGCCGGACTCGGAATGGGGCGAGACTTTGCAGCGGCCTCCGCAAGTGTTAAAATAAACTCGCGGGCACAGCCGCGCCGAAAATAACCTGGCCCGAAGGCCGGGCGCCAAGTTCGTCCAGCGGAAAATGGCTAAAAACGGGTGGGCTATAGCCTGGGGGAAGGGCTGGCCAACTTCGTCCGCACGGACTCGGAATGGGACGAGAATTTGCGAGCGGCTCCGCTGGCACCAAAAGAAGGCTGGCGCAGCCGGGCCAAAAATAACCGCCCGAAGGCCGGGCGCCAAGTTCGTCCAGCGGAAAAATGCAAAAAACGGTAGGCTATAGCCTTGGGGGAGTGGGCAGGCCAACTTCGTCCGCCTCGGACTCGGAATGGGGCGAGACTTTGCAAGCGGCTCCACAAGGCAAAAAGGTCCAAGGGCACAGCCGCACCTAAAAATAACCCCACGAAGGTCGGCGCGCGCAAACCCCCCAAATGAAAAAAATGACCAAAACGGGTGGGCTAAAGCCTTGGGACGGGGCTGGCCCACTTCGGGTCCGCCGGACTCGGAACGGGCGAGACTTTCTGAGCGGCCTCCGCGTGCTAAAATAGGCCGCATGGGCACAGCCGCGTCTAAAAATAACCTCCGAAGGTCGGGCGTGCCCAAACCACCCAGCGGTAAAATGCCCAAAAACGTAAGGGCTATAGCCTTGGGGGAGGGGGATGGCCAACTTCGTCCACTCGGACCTGGAATGGGGCGAGACTTTTCGAGCGGCCTCCGAGTGCTAAAAATAGGCCGCGGGCAAAGCCACGCCCAAAAATAATCCCCAAAGGTCGAAGGCGCCCAAACCCCCCAAATGAAAATGGCCAAAAATGGGTGGGCTATAGGCTTGGGGGAGTGGACACAACTTCGGGTCCGCTTTCGGACTCGAATGGGGCGGGACTTTGAGAGTGGCATCCAAGGCGCAAAAATGGGCCGCAGGCACAGCCGCCCCAAAAATAACCGCCCAAGGCCGGCACGCCCATGAAACCCCAAGCGGAAAATGGCCAAAAACGGGTAGGCTATAGCCTGGGGGAAGGGGCTGGCCAACTTCGTCCGCCGGACTCGGAATGGGGCGGACTTTGAGAGCGGCATCCGCATGCCTAAAAAATAGCCGCGGCACAGCCGCCCAAAAATAACCACCCGAAGGTCGGCGCGCCCAAACACCCTCCTAAGCTGAAAAATGGCACAAAAACGGGTGGGCTATAGCCTTGGGGGGAGGGGCTGGCCCACTTCTCCGCCACGGACTCGGAATGGGGAGAGACTTGCGAGCAGCCTCCGCTTGGCAAAATATGCCGTGGGCACAGCCGCACTCCAAAAATAACTGCCCGAAGGTCGGGCGCGCCCCAAACCCCCCAGCCGAAAAATTACCAAAAACGGGCGGGCTATAGCCTTGGGGTAGAGGGCTGGCCAACTTCGTCCACCAGACTCGGAATGGGGCAAGACTTTGCTGAGCGGCCTCAACATGCCAAAATAGGCCATGGCACAGCCGCGCTCAAAAATAACCGCCGAAGGCTGGGGCGCCAAGTTCGTCCAAAGGAAAATGGCCCAAAACGGGTGGGCTATAGCCTCGGGGAGGGGCTGGCCAACTCGTCTCACGGACTCGGGAATGGGGCGAGACTTTGCGAGCGGCCGCCTCTTTATCCAAAAATAGGCCGCTGGCTGGGCCGCGCCCAAAATAACACCCCGAAGGTCGGCGCGCCCAAACCCCCCAGCGGAAAAAAAAATGGCCAAAAACGGTGGGCTATAGCCTTGGGGAGAGGGGCTGGCCCACTTCGTCCGCCTGGACTCGGAATGGGGCGAGACTTGCGAGTGGCCTCCGCGCTCCAGGCCAGCCGCGGGCACAGCCGCGCCCAAAAATAACCTCCCCAAAGGTCGGCGCGCCAAAAACCCCAGCGGAAAACGGCCACAAAAACGGGTGGGCTATAGCCTTGGGGCGTGGGCTGGCCCACTTCGTCCGCCGGACTCGGAATGGAGCGAGACTTTGCGAGCGGCCTCCGTGTGACAAAATAGGCCGCAGGCACAGCCGCGCCTAAAAATAACCCCCCAAAGGTCGGCGCGCATAAAACTCCCCAGCGGAAAATGGCCAAAAACGGGTGGGCCATAGCCTTGGGGGAGGGGCTGGCCAACTTCGTCCGCCGGACTCCGGAATGGGGCGCAGAATTTGCGAGCGGCCTCCGCGTGTGCAAAAATAGGCCGCGGCACAGCCGCACCAGAAAAATAACCCCCGAAGGTCGGCGCGCCCAAACCCCAGCTGGAAAATGACCAAAAACGGGGTGGGCTAAAGCCTTGGGGGAGGGGCTGGCCCACTCGTCCGCTGGTCTCGGAACGGGGCAAGAATTCTGAGCGGCCTCCGCGCGCTGAGGGGCCAGGGCCGCGGGCACAGCCGCGTCTAAAAATAACTGCCCGAAGGCCGTGCGTGCTCAAACCCCCGCTGAAAAAATGACCAAAAACGGGTGGGCTATAGCCTTAGGGGGAGGGGATGGCCAACTTCGCCCGCCGGACTTGGAATGGGGCGAGACTTTTGCGAGCGGCTCCGAGCGCTGTAAAAAAGAACTACCAAGCCGGGCGCCAAGCCGCGCCAAAAATAACCCCTGAAGGTCTGGGCTTTGCGCCCAAACCCCCAGCCGGAAAAATGGCCAAAAATGGGTGGGGCTATAAGCCTTGACAAAACGGGGGAGCCTTGGGCTGGAAAAGCAGATCCGCCGGATTCCTCTGAATGGGGCGAGACTTTGCGAGCGGCCTCCGCGTGCAAAATAGGCCGCGGGCACAGCCGCACCCAAAAATAACCCCCGAAGGTCGGGCGCGCCCAAATTTTCCAGCTGAAAAATGGCCAAAAATGGGTGGGCTATAGCCTCGGGGGAGGGGGGCTGGCCAAGCACATCCACCGGACTCGAATGGGGCGAGTTCTTGCGAGCGGCCTCCGCGTGCCAAAATAGGCCGCGGGCACAGCCACGCCCAAAAATAACCCCCGAAGGTCGGCGCGCCCAAATCCCCAGCGGAAAATGGCCAAAAACGGGTGGGCTATAGCCCATGGGGGAGGGGTTGGTCAACTTCGTCCGCTCGGACTCCGGAATGGAACGAGACTTTGTGTAGCGGCTCCGCGTGATCAAAAATAGGCCTCGGGCAAAGCTGCAGCAAAAAAATAACTCCCGCGAAGGCCAGGGCGCCAAGTTCGGGCCCAGCGGAAAATTGGCCAAAAACGGTGGGCTATAGCCTTGGGGAGTGGGCTGGCCAACTTCGTCCGCCGGACTCGGAATGGGGCGAGACTTTGCGAGCGGCCTCCCGTGTGCCAAAAAAATAGGCTGGGCGGGCACAGTCGCTAAAAAAATAATCGCCCAAAGGCCGGGCGCCAAGTTCGGGTGGTCCAGCGGAAAAACGGCCAAAAACGGGTGGGCTATAGCCTGGGGGTGAGGCTGGCCAACTTCGTCCGCCGGACTCGGAATGGGGTGAGACTTTGCGAGCGGACTCCGCGTGCATAAAAAATAGGCCGCATGACGCAGCCGCGCCTCTAAAAATAACCCCAAGGTCGTGGCGGGCCCAAATCCCCAGCGGAAAGTGGCCAAAAACAGGTGGGCTATAGCCTTGGGGGAGTGGGCTGGCCAACTCACCGCCGGACCTCTGGGAATGGGGGCGAGACATTGCGAGCGGCCTCCACAAGTGCTGTAAAAATAGGCAGTGGGCACAGCTGCGCCAAAATAACCCCCCAAGGTCGGGCGCCACCGCAAACCCCCCAAAGCGGAAAAATGGCCAAAAACGGGTGGGCTATAGCCTTGGGGAGGGGCTGGCCAACTTCGTCCGCCTGACTCGGAATGGGGCGAGACTTTGCGAGCGGCCCCGTGGTACAAAATAGGGCCGCGGACACAGCCGCACCCAAGAATAACCCCCCAAGGTCGGCGCGCCCAAACCCTAAGCAAGGGAAAAAATGGCCAAAAACGGGTGGGCTATAGCCTTGGGGGAAGAGGCTGGCCAACTTCATCCGCCTCGGACTCGGAATGGGCCGATAATTTGT
Organism: Citrus sp. QX-2021; assembly: GCA_030444885.1. NCBI lineage: Eukaryota > Viridiplantae > Streptophyta > Magnoliopsida > Sapindales > Rutaceae > Citrus > Citrus sp. QX-2021. The sequence continues at coordinate 23,225 of JAUJEF010000634.1, forward strand.
GAGCGGCCTCCGCGTGCCAAAATATGCCACGGGCACAGCCGTATCTAAAAATAACCGCCCGAAGGCCGGGCGCCAAGTTCGTCCAGCGGAAAATGGCCAAAAACGGGTGGGCTATAGCCTTGGGGGAGGGGCTGGCCAACTTCGTCCGCCGGACTCGGAATGGGGAGAGACTTTGCAGCAGCCTCCGCAAGGCCAAAATCAGGGGCCCGGCCTCAGCCGCCCAAAATAACTCCCCGAAGGGCGTGCGCGCCAAAACTCCCCAGCTTTAAAAAAATGGCCAAAAACGGTGGGCGATAGCCTTGGGGGAGGGGGTGGCCAACTTCGTCCGCCTGGACTCGAATGGGGCGAGAATTTGCGAGCGGCCTCCGCGTGCTATAAAATAGGCCACGGGCACAGCCGCACTCAAAAATAACCGCCCCGAAGGTCTGCGCGCAAAACTCCCAGCGGAAAATTGGCCAAAAACGGGTGGGCTATAGCCTTGGGGGAGTGGGCTGGCCACCTCGTCCGGGCCGGACTGGAATGGGGCGAGACTTTGCCAGCGGCCTCCACGTGCCAAAAATAGGCCGCGGGCACAGCCGCACCCAAAAATAACCGCCCGAAGGTTGGGGCCCCAAGATCCCCCAGCTGAAAAATGGCCAAAAAACGGTTGGGCTATGGCCCTGGGGGGAGCTGCTGGCCAACTTCGTCCGCCCGGACTTGGAATGGGGCGAGACTTTGCGAGCGGCCTCCGCGTGCCAAAATAGGGCCGCGGGCACAGCCGCGCCCAAAAATAACCTGCCCGAAGGCCGGGCGCCAAGTTCGTCCAGCGGAAAAATGGCCAAAAACGGGTGGGCTATAGCCTGGGGAGGGGGCTGGCCAACTTCGTCCGCTCGGACTCGGAATGGGGCGAGACTCTTGCGAGCGCCTCCGCGTGCCAAAATAGGGCCACGGCACAGCCGCGCCTAAAATAACCACCCGAAGGTCGGGTATGGCGCCCAAACCAGCCCCAGCGGAAAATGGCCAAAAACGGTGGGCCATAGCCTTGGGGGAGGGGTTGGCCAACTCTCGTCCGCCGGATTCCGGGAACGAATGGGGCGAGACTTTGCGAGCGGCCTCCGCGTGCCAAAATATGGCCGCGGGCACAGCCACGCCCAAAAATAACCGCCCCGAAAGGCTCACGCGCCCATGTTCCCCAGCGGAAAATGGCCAAAAACGGGTGGGCTATAGCCTTGGGGAGGAGGCTGGCCAACTTCGTCCGGCCGGACTCGGAATGGGACGAGACTTTGCAGCGGCCTCCGCAGTGCCAAAATAGGCCGCTGGGCACAGCCGCGCCCAAAATAACCGCCCGAAGGTCGCGGCGCCAAGTTCTTCCAGCGTGGAAAATGGCCAAAAACGGGTGGGCTATAGCCAGCCTTGGGGAGGGGCTGGCCCAACTTGTCCGCCTGACTCGAATGGGGTGAGACTTTGTGAGCGGCCTTCGCTGCCAAAATAGGGCCGCGGTCACAGCCGCGACCAAAAATAACCGCCCGGAAGGTCGGCGCACCCAAACCCCCCAGCGGAAAATGGACAAAAACGGGTGGGCTTATAGCCTTGGCAAGGGTTGGCCAACTTCGTCCGGGCCGGACTCCTGAATGGCGCGAGAATTTGCGAGCGGCCTCTGCGCGCCAAAATAGGCCACTGCAAGCACAGCGCGCCAAAAATAACCGCCCAAGGCCGGGCGCCAAGTTCGTCCAGCGGAAAATGGCCAAAACGGGTGGGCTATAGCCTTGGGGGAGGGGCTGGCCAACAAAGTCCGCCGGCCACCGAATGGGGCGAGACTTTAAGAGCGGCCTCCGCATGCCAAAATAGGCCACAGGCACAGCCCGCCCAAAAATAACCGCCCAAGGTCGGGCGCCAAGTCTCGGCTCAGCGGAAAATGGCCAAAAACGGGTGGGCTATAGCCTTGAGGGAGAGGCTGGCCAACTCGTCCGCTCGGACTCCGAATGGGGCGAGACTTGCAAACGGCCTCCGCGTGCCTAAAATAGGCTGTGGGCACAGCCGCGCCCAAAAAATAATCGCTCGAAGGTCGGGCGCGCCCAAACCCCAGCGGAAAAATGGCCAAAAACGGGTGGGCTAGTAGTCTCGGGGGAGGGCTGGCCAACTTCGTCCGCTCGGACTCGGAATGGGGCGAGACTTTGCGAGCGGCCTCCGCTGTACAAAAATAGGTCACTTGGCACAGCCGCGCCCAAAATAACCGCCCGAAGGCCGGGCGCCAAGTTCTGGTCCAGCGGAAAAAAATGGCCAAAAACGGGTGGGCTATAGCCTTGGGGGAGGGGCTGGCCTACTTCGTCCGCTCGGACTCGAATGGGGCGAGACTTGCAGCGGCCTCCGCAGCTGCAAAAACAGGCCACTGGGCACAGCCGCGCCTAAAAATAACCGCCCGAAGGCCGGGCGCCAAGTCCTGGCCCAAGGGAAAATGGCACAAAAACGGGTGGGCTATAGCCTGGGGGAGGGGCTGGCCAACTTCGTCCGCCCGGACTCGGAATGGGGCGAGACTTTGCGAGGGCCTCCCGTGCCAAAAATAGGCTGCGGGCACATCCACGCACCAAAAATAACTGCCCGAAGGCCGCGGCGCCAAGTCTCGCCCAGCGGAAAAATGGCCACAAAACTGGGTGGGCTATAGCCTTGGGGGTGGGGTTGGCCAACTTCGGGGTCCGCCGGATCTCGGAATGGCGCGAGACTTTGCGAGCTGGCTCCACTTGCCAAAAATAGGTCACGGGCACAGCCGCTACCAAAATAACCCCCCGAAGGCCGGGCCGCCCACACCCCCCAGCGGAAAAATGGCCAAAAAACGGGTGGGCTATAGCCTTGGGGGGGTGGGGATGGCCAACTGACTCGTAATTTAGCTCCTTGGAGGCCTCGGGAATGGGGCGAGACAAAATTCAGGCCTGGGCGAGCGGCCTATGCATGCCAAAATAGGCCGCTGGGCACAGCCGCGCCTAAAAATAACCGCCCAAGGCCGGGCGCGCCAAGGTCGGGCTCCAGCGGAAAGGCTTGAAATCACAAAAACGGGTGGGCTATAGCCTTGGGGGTAGGGCTGGCCAACTCGTCCGCCGGACTAGGAATGGGGCGAGACTTTTGCAGGGGCCTCCTACGCAGTATAAAAATAGTCGGGCACATCCGCGCCAAAAATAACCGCCCGAACGGCCACGGCGCCAAGTCTCGGGCCCAGCGGAAAATGGCCAAAAAACGGTGGGCTATAGCCTTGGGGGAGGGAGCTGGCCAAATCTGGTCCACGGACTCGGAATGGGGCGAGACTTTGCGAGGCGGCCTCCGCTGCCAAAAATAGGCTGGGCGGCACAGCCGCGTCTAAAAATAATTCGCCCCGAACGCCGGGCGCCAAGTTCGTCCAGCGGAAAAATGGCAAAAACGGTGGGCTATAGCCTTGGGGAGGGCTGGCTGCCAACTCATCCCGCCGGACTCGGAATGAGGCGACACTTTACGAGCGGCCTCCACGTGCCAAAATAGGCCATGGGCACAGCCGCTCCCAAAAATAACCGCCCGAAGGCCGGGCGCCAAGTTCGGCTCCAGCGGAAAATGGCCAAAAACGGGTGGGCTATAGCCTTGGGGGAGGGTTGGCCAACTTTCGTCCCGCTGGACTCGGAATGGTGCGAGACTTTCATGAGCGGCCTCCAAGCGTGCAAAAATAGGCTGGTGCGGCACAGCCGCGCCTAAAAATAACCGCCTCAAGGTCGGGGCGCCAAGTCTCGGCCCAGCGGAAAATGGCAAAAACGGGTGGGCTATAGCCTTGGGGGTGGGCTGGCCAACACTCGTCCGCTCGGACTCGGAATGGGGCGAGACTTTGAAAGTGGCCTCCGCTTGCCAAAATAGGCTGCGGGCACAGCCGCGCCCAAAATAATAACTGCCGAACGCCGAAGGCGCCAAGTTCGTCTCAGATGAAAATGGCCAAAAAATGGGTGGGCTATAGCCTTGTGGGGAGGGGCTGGCCAACTTCGTCCGGCCTGGGACTTCGGAATGGGGCGAGACTTGCTAGCGGCTCAAGGTGCCAAAATAGGCCGCGGGCACAGCCACACTAAAAATAACCGCCTCGAAGGCCGGGCGCCAAGTTCACCCAGCTGAAAATGGCCAAAAACTGGTGGGCTATAACCTTGGGGGAGGGGCTGGCCACTGTCGTCCGCCAGACTCGGAATGGGGTGAGACTTTGCGAGCTGGCCTCCGCAAGGCCAAAATAGGCCGCGGGCACAGCCATACGCAAAAAAATAACCTCCCGAAGGCCGGCGCCAAGTCTCGTCCAGTGGAAAATGCCCAAAAACGGGTGGGCTATAGCCTTGGGGGGGGGGGCTGGCCAACTTCCTCAGCCTGACTCGGAATGGGACGAGACTTTGCGAGCGGCTCAAGGTGTAAAAATAGGGTCAAGGGCACAGCCGCGCCCAAAAATAACCCCCCGAAGGCTGGGCTGGGCAGCCCAAACCCCTCGGCGGAAAATGCCTTAAAAACGGGGTGTGGCTTATGCAGCCTTGGGGGAGGGGTCTGGCCAACTCGTCCGCCGGACGCGGAATGGGCCTAGCCTTTGCGAGCGGCATCCGCATCCAAAAAATAGGCCGCGGGCACAGCCGCGACCAAAAAAAACCCCCGAAGGTCGGCGCCCTAAACCCCGGCCGGAAAATGGCCAAAAACGGGTGGGTTGTAGCCTTGGGGGAGGGGCTGGCCAACTCTTGTCCGTCGGACTCAGAATGGGGCGAGACTTTGCGAGCGGCTCACAAGTGCCAAAAATAGGCCGCGGGCACAGCCGCGCCTCAAAATAACCGCCTGAAGGCCGGGCGCCAAGTTCGCCCAGCGGAAAATGGCCAAAAACGGGTGGGCTATAGCCTTGGGGGAGTGGGGCTGGCCAACTTTCGTCACGCTCGGACTCGGGAATGGGGAAACACATTGCGAGCAGCCTCCGCTGTTGCACAAAATAGGGCCGCATGGCACAGCCATCCTAAAATAACTCGCCCGAAGGCCGGGCGCCTAGTTCGTCCCAGCGGAAAATGGCCAAAAACGGGTGGCTTATAGCCTTTGGGGAGGGGTTGGCCAAACTCGTCGTCGCCGGACTCGTGAATGGGGCGAGACTTTGCGAACGGCTCCGCGCGCTGCAAATAGGCCGCAGGAACAGCCACGCCCAAAAATAACTCCCGAAGGTCGGGCGCCTGTCTGGTCCAGCGGGAAAATGGCCAAAAACTGGGGTGGGCTATAGCCTTGGGGGGGGGCTGGCTAACCTCGTCCGGCCGGACTCGGGAATGGGGCGAGACTTTGCGAGTGGCCTCACGCACAAAAAATAGGCCGCAGGCGCACAGCTGCCACCAAAATAAGCCCTAAGGAAGGTCGCTGTATGCCAAGTTCGGTCCAAATGGAAAATGGCCAAAAACGGGTGGGCTATAGCCTTGGGGGAGGGGCTGACCAACTTCTGTCCGCCTGGACTAGGAATGGCGCGAGACTTTGCGAGGCACCTCCGCGTGCAAAAATAGGTCGGGCGGGCACAGCCGCACTCCAAAAATAACCGCCCGAAGGCCGGGCGCTAAGTTCGCTCCAGCGGAAAATGGCCAAAAAACGGGTGGGCTGATAGCCTTGGGGTGGGGCTGGCTGAACTCTCGCCCGCCTGTGGACTCCGGAATGGGGCGAGACTTTGCGGAAGCGGCCCTCCGCGTACCAAAATAAAGCCGCGGGCACAGCCGCACTCCAAAAATAACCACTCAAAGTTTGTGCGCCAAGTTTGCCCAGCTTGGAAAATGGGCCAAAAACGGGTGGGCTATAGCCTGGGGGAGGGCTGGCCAACTTCGGGTCCCGCCGGACTCGGAATGGGGCGAGACATTGCGAGCGGCTCCGCAGAGCGGCCAAAAGAATAGGCCGCGGGCACAGCCGCGCCCAAAATAACCACCGAAGGTCGCTGGGCGCCAAGTCTGGCCCAAGCAGCGGAAAATGGCCAAAAACGGTGGCTATGGGCTCTGGGGGAGTGGGTTGGCCAACTTCGCCCGCCGGACTCGTAATGGGAAGTAGACTTTATTAAAGGCCTCTCAAGTGCCAAGAACAGGCCACATGTGGCACAGCTGCACCTAAAAATAACCTGAAGGCCTGGGCCAAGTTCACCCAGCGGAAATGGCCACAAAACGGGTGGGCTTATAGCCTTGGGGGTGTGGGTTGGCCAACTTCGTCCACCGGACTCGGAATGGCGCGCGATTTTTGCGGTAGGCACCTCCGTGTGCAGTGGGCACAGGCCACGTGCACACAGCCGCGCCCGAAAATACCCGCCCAAGGCCAAGCATGCCAAGTTCGTCCGGCGGATAATGCGCCACAAAAACGGGCTGGGCTATAGCCTTGAGGGGTGGGGCTGGCCAACCCCGTCCAATCGGACTCGGAATGGCGCGAGACTTTGCGATGGTGGTCTCCGTGTGCCAAAATAGGCTGCGGGGACATGCAGCCGGCGCTCCAAAACTCCCGCCTCCGAAGGCCGGGGCGCCTAAGTTCAGTCCAGCTGAAAAAGGCCACAAAACTGTGGGCTATATCCTTATGGGTGGGGCTGGCAAATCTCGTCCGCTGGACTCGGAATGGCGCGAGACTTTCCGAGGCTAACTCCGTGCAGCCAAAAATAGGATCAAGGGCACAGTCACGCCCAAAATACCCGGCCCGAACGCCGGGCGTCAAGTCTGTCCAGCTGAGTAAATTACCTAAAAAACGGTGGGCGAGTATACTCAAAGGTGGACTTACTGACTCTTCCACTCGGACCCTGAATGGCGCGAGTATCATACAGGCACCCGTGTGCGTAGGGTCAGTGTCGTGGACACAGCCGCATTCTCCAAAGGCTCGCCCCGAAGTCGTGGCAACTGCCTCATTCAGCGGCAAAATGCAACAAAAACGGGTTGCCTATAGTGTTGGGAGGTGGGCCAGCTAACTTCATCCGCCTGACTCCGGAATGGCGAGACTTCGTGAGGGACCTCCGTGGTGCCAAGAGTCGGTCACAGCCACACCTGGGGTGTACCTAACCGTCCGAATGCCGGGGGGCCAAGTTCATCCAATGGAATAAGGCACAAATCGGGGTGGGCTATAGCCTGGGGTGTGGTTGGCCATCTTCTGCCAAGTCCGCTCGAACTCGGAATGGCGCGGGACTTTCACAGGCACTCCGCAGCTGCAACAGGCCGCTGTAAGTACAACCGCACCTTGGGGTGCCACCCGTCCTAAGGCCGGGCGACAAGTTCGTGCAGCCGGAAAAAGGCCACTAAAATGGGTGGGCCATAGCCCTGAGGGGTGGGGTTGGCCAACTTCGTCCGCTCGGACTCGGAATGGCTGAGGTATTTGCGGTGGCGCTCCTGTGCCTGAGCCAAGCCGTGGGTCACAGCCACGCCAAAAAATACCCCGCCCCATGGCTGGGGCGCCAAGTTCGCTCCAGGCGAAAAAGGCCACAAAAACGGCTAAGCAGAAGGCTGTGTGGGCTGGTCACCTTTTGCTCCGGCCGGACTCGGGAATGTTACGACTGTATGCGAGGCAGCCTGTGTGCGAAAGATAGGCCACGGGGCACAGCCGCGCCAAAAATACCTCGCCCGAAGGCCGGGGGCGCCAAGTTCGTCCAGATGGAAATGGCCACAAAACGGGTGGGCTATAGCCTTGGGGGTGGGGCTGGCCAACTCTGGTCTCGCCGGACTCCTGAATGGCGCGAGACTCCTTGCGAGGCGGCCTCCGTGGAGCCAAAATAGGCCATGGGCACAGCCGCGTTTCAAAATACCCGCTCCAAGGTCAAGAATAAGTTCACGTTCAAGCGGAAAAAAGGCCACAAAACGTGGTGGTCGATAGCCTCACGGGGCTGGCTGTACTCATCCGCCTCGGATTCTGAATGGCGCGAGACTCATGGCAGGTGCCCACGTGTGCCAAAATAGGCCGCGGGCACAGCCAGCTACTAAAAATACCCGCCCAAGGCCGGGCGCCAAGTTCTGCCCAGCGCGGAAAAAGGCCACAAAAACGTGGTGGGCTATAGCCTTGGGGTGGGGCTGGAAGCTAACTTGACACTGACCTCTAATGGCGCGCCGATCTGGACTTGGCGCGAGAGATTTGCGAGGCGCTCCCGTGTGTGTAAAAAGGTCAGGTGGCACAGCCGCACCCAAAATAATACCCGCCCGAAGGCCGGGTCGCCAAGTGCTGGCCCAGCGGAAAAAGGCCACAAAACGTGGTGGGCTATAGCCTTGCGGGGTGGGGCTGGCCAACTTCTGTCTACCGGACTGAATGGCGCGAGACTTTGCGTAGGCGCCTCCGTGCTGTGAAATAGGCCACGGGCACAGCCGCGCCTGTAATACCCGACCGAAGGCCGGGGCGCCAAGTTCTGGCCGCAGCGGAAAAAGGCCACAAAACGGGTGGGCTTGTGCCTTGGGGGTGGGGCTGGGCTGTCTCGTCTCCATTGGGCCGGACTCGGCCGGGGAATGGCTGACTTTGCGAGGCACCTCCAGAAAGCCAGGCCAGGTTGCGGCACAGCCGCCACTGTAACAACCCGTCCGAAGGCCGGGCGCCAAGTCTGGGCTCCAGCGGAAAGAGGCTACAAAATGTGGTGGGCTATAGCCTTGGGGTGTGGGCTGGCCAACTTCGTCCGTCTTGATCTTGAATGGCGCGACTTTTATGCGAGGTGCCTCCGTGAGGCGTGGCCAGGGTCATGGTCACAGTCGAGCCTAGTGGGTCATCTAGCTCGGCGGCCGGGCGCTAAGCCTGTCCCAGCTGGAAAATGCATTACACAAAACGGGTGGGCTGAGGGTCGGGTTGGGGCTGACAACTTCTCGGGTCCACGTGCACTCCCGAATGGCGCGAGGAGCCGGCCAATCTCGTCCGCCGGACTCGGAATGCCGCGAGACCTTGAGAGGCGCATCCAGGTGCCTGCACAGGTCATGGGCACAGCTGCGCTAAAATATCTTTGGCTTAAGGTCAATACCTAAAACATCACAAGCTGGAAAAGGCCATAAAAACGTGGTGGGCTATAGCCTTGGGTTGGCGGTGGGTTGGCCAATCTCGTCTCGCTGGACTGGAATGGCGCAAGACTTTGCAGGCCCATGCACGTGCTGCCGGGACTGAGCCGCTAAAATACTCCGCCCGAAGGCCGGGTGCCAAGTCTGTCCAGAAGGAAAAGGCCACAAAACGGTGGGACAGAAATGGGGGTGTGGTACAACTTCGTCCGCCGGACTCGGAATGGCGCAGACTCTTGCGAGGCTCTCCGTACCAAAATAGGCCATGGGCAACAGTCACAACAAAAACAATACCCGCCCGAAGGTCACGCCAAGTTCCTCCTGAATAAAAAGGCTACAAAACGAAAGCGGCTACAAACAACAAAGGGCTCGGTGCAACTCTGGTCCTACTGGACTCGGGAATGGCGAGAGCACTTTGCGAGGCACCTCCGTGTGCTGTAATTAGGCTGCAACCACAGCCGCGCCCAAAAATAACTGGCCCAAAGTCCGGGGTGCCAAGTTCGTCCAGCGGAAAAAGGCCACAAAACAGGTGGGCTATAGCCTTGGGGGTGGGCTGGCCAACTTCGTCCGCCGGACT
>JAUJEF010000635.1:0-12500 GCA_030444885.1 Citrus sp. QX-2021
GCGGCTTTGCCCACGGCTTATTTTTGGCTCCCCGAGGCCCCTCGCAAAGTCTCGCCCCATTCCGAGTCCGGCGGACGATCTTCGCCCGCGACCCCCACCAAAGCTATAGCCCACCCGTTTTTTGTCCATTTTTCCGCTGGGGGGTTTTGGCACCACGACCTTCGGGCGCTTATTTTTTGGCGCGGCTCTGCCCTCGGCTTATTTTTGGCACCCCGAGGCCCCTCGCAAAGTATCGCCCCATTCCGAGTCCGGGGGACGAACTTCGCCCGCGCCCCCCACCAAGGCTATAGCCCACCCGTTTTTTGGCCATTTTTCCGCTGGGGGGTTTTGGCACCACGACCTTTGAGGGATTATTTTTGGGCGCGGCTTTGTGCGGCTTATTTTTGGCTCCCCGAGGCCCCTCGCAAAGTCTTGCCCCATTCCGAGTCCGGCGGACGATCTTCGCCCGCGCCCCCCACCAAGGCTATAGCCCACCCGTTTTTTGGCCATTTTTCCGCTGTGGGGTTTTGGCACCACGACCTTCGGGCGCTTATTTTTGGGCGCGGCTCTGCCCTCGGCTTATTTTTGGCACCCCGAGGCCCCTCGCAAAGTATCGCCCCATTCCGAGTCCGGGGGACGAACTTCGCCCGCGCCCTCCACCAAGGCTATAGCCCACCCGTTTTTTGGCCATATTTCCGCTGGGGGGTTTTGGCACCACGACCTTCGGGCGCTTATTTTTGGGCGCGGTTTTGACCGTGGATGATTTTTGGCACCCCGAGGCCCCTCGAAAAGTGTCGCCCCATTCCAAGACCGGCGGACGAACTTCGCCCGCGCCCCCCATCAAGGCTATAGCCCACCCGTTTTTTGGCCATTTTTCCGCTGGGGGGTTTTGGCACCACGACCTTTGAGGGATTATTTTTGGGCTCGGCTTTGCCCGCGGCTTATTTTTGGCTGCCCGAGGCCCCTCGCAAAGTCTTGCCCCATTCCGAGTCCGGCGGACGATCTTCGCCCGCGCCCCCCACCAAGGCTATAGCCCACCCGTTTTTTGGCCATTTTTCCGCTGGGGGGTTTTGGCACCACGACCTTCGGGCACTTATTTTTGGGCGCGGCTTTGCCCGCGGTTATTTTTGGTACCCCGAGGCCCCTCCCAAAGTCTCGCCCCATTCCGAGTCCGGCGGACGAACTTCGCCCGCGCCCCCCACCAAGGCTATAGCCCACCCGTTTTTTGGCCATTTTTCTGCTGGGTTGTTTTGGCACCACGACCTTCGGGGGCTTATTTTTGGGTGCGGCTTTGTCCCCGGCTTTTTTTTGGCACCCCGAGGCCCCTCGCAAAGTCTCGCCCCATTCCGAGTCCGGCGGACGAACTTCGCCCGCGCCCCCCACCAAGGTTATAGCCCATCTGTTTTTTCGCCATTTTTCCGCTGGGGTGTTTTCGTACCACGACCTTCGGGCACTTCTTTTTTGGGCATGGCTTTGTCCGCGGCTTATTTTTGGCACCCCGAGGCCCCTCGCAAAGTCTCACCCCATTCCGAGTCCGGCGGACGAACTTCGCCCGTGCCCCCCACCAAGGCTATAGCCCACCCGTTTTTTGGCCATTTTTCCGCTGGGGGGTTTTGGCACCACGACCTTCGGGCACTTATTTTTGGGCGCGGCTTTGCCCGCGGTTATTTTTGGCACCCCGAGGCCCCTCCCAAAGTCTCGCCCCATCCGAGTCCGGCGGACGAAGTTGGCCAGCCCCACCCCCCAAGGCTATAGCCCACCGGTTTTTGTGGCCTTTTTCCGCTGGACGTACTTGGCGCCCCGGACTTCGGGCGGGTATTTTTGGGCGAGGCTGTCCCCGCGGCCTATTTTTGGCACACGGAGGTGCCTCGCAAAGTCTCGCACCATTCCGAGTCGGACGGACGAAGTTGGCCAGCCCCACCCCCCAAGGCTATAGCCCACCCGTTTTTATGGCCTTTTTCCGCTGGACGAACTTGGCGCTCCGGCCTTCGGGCTGGTATTTTTGTGCGCGGCTGTGCCCGCGGCCTATTTTTGGCACACGGAGGCGCCTCGCAAAGTCTCGCGCCATTACGAGTCCGGCAGACGAAGTTGGCCAGCCCCACTCCCCAAGGCTATAGCCCACCCGTTTTTGTGGCCTTTTACCGCTGGACAAACTTGGCAACCCGGCCTTCGGGCAGGTGTTTTTGGACGCGGCTGTGCCCGCGGCCTATTTCTGGCACACGGAGGCGCCTAGCAAAGTCTCGCGCCATTCCGAGTCCGGTGGACGAAGTTGGCCAGCTCCACTCCCCAAGGCTATAGCCCACCCGTTTTTGTGGCCTTTTTCCGCTGGACGAACTTGGCGCCCCGGCCTTCGGGCGGGTATTTTTGGGCGCGGCTGTGCCCGCGGCCTATTTTTGGTACACGGAGGCGCCTCGCAAAGTCTCGCGCCATTCCGAGCCCGGCGGACGAAGTTGGCCAGCCCCACAACCGAAGGCTATAGCCCGCCCATTTTTGTGGCCTTTTTCCGCTGGACGAACTTGGCGCCCCGGCCTTCGGGCGGGTATTTTTCGGCACGGCTGTGCCCGCGGCCTATTTTTGGTACACGGAGGCGCCTCGCAAATTTTCGCGCCATTCCGAGTCCGGCGGACGAAGTCGGCCAGCCCCACAACCCAAGGCTATATAGCCCACCCGTTTTTGTGGCCTTTTTCCGCTGGACGAACTTGGTGCCCCGGCCTTCGGGCGGTTATTTTTGGGCGCGGCTGTGCCCGCGGCCTATTTTTGGCACACGGAGGACCCTCGCAAAGTCGCGCGCCATTCCGAGTCCGGCGGACAAAATTGGCCAGCCCCACCCCCCCAAGGCTATAGCCCACCCGTTTTTGTGGCCTTTTTCCGATGGACGAACTGGGCGCCCCGGCCTTCGGGCGGTTATTTTTGGGCGCGGCTGTGGCCACGGCCTATTTTTGGCACACGGAGGCCCCTCGCAAAGTCTTGCGCCATTCCGAGTCCGGCGGACGAAGTGGGCCAGCTCCACCCCCCAAGGCTATAGCCCACCCGTTTTTGTGGCCTTTTACCGCTGGACGAACTTGGCGCCCCGGCCTTCGGGGGGGTATTTTTGGGCGCGGCTGTGCCTGCGGCCTATTTTTGGCACACGGAGGTGCCTCGCGAAGTCTCGCGCCATTCCGTGTCCGGCGGAGAAAGTTGGCCAGCCCCACCCCCCAAGGCTATAGCCCACCCGTTTTTATGGCCTTTTTCCGCTGGACGAACTTGGCGCTCCGGCCTTCGGGCTGGTATTTTTGTGCGCGGCTGTGCCCGCGGCCTATTTTTGGCACACGGAGGCGCCTCGCAAAGTCTCGCGCCATTACGAGTCCGGCAGACGAAGTTGGCCAGCCCCACTCCCCAAGGCTATAGCCCACCCGTTTTTGTGGCCTTTTACCGCTGGACGAACTTGGCAACCCGGCCTTCGGGCAGGTATTTTTGGACGCGGCTGTGCCCGCGGCCTATTTCTGGCACACGGAGGCGCCTTGCAAAGTCTCGCGCCATTCCGAGTCCGGTGGACGAAGTTGGCCGGCTCCACTCCCCAAGGCTATAGCCCACCCGTTTTTGTGGCCTTTTTCCGCTGGACGAACATGGCGCCCCGGCCTTCGGGCGGGTATTTTTGGGCGCGTCTGTGCCCGCGGCCTATTTTTGGCACACGGAGGCGCCTCGCAAAGTCTTGCGCCATTACGAGTCCGGCGGACGAAGTTGGCCAGCACCACCCCCCAAGGCTATAGCCCACCCGTTTTTGTGGCCTTTTACCGCTGGACGAATTCGGCGCCACAGCCTTCGGGCGGTTATTTTTGGGCGCGGCTGTGCCCGCAGCCTATTTTCGGCACACGGAAGCCCCTCGCAAAGTATAACGCCATTCCGAGTCCGGCAGATAAAATTGGCCAGCCCCACCCCCCAAGGCTATAGCCCACCCGTTTTTGTGGCCTTTTTCCGCTGGACGAACTTGGCGCCCCGGCCTTCGGGCGGGTATTTTTGGGCGCGTCTGTGCCCGCGGCCTATTTTTGGCACACGGAGGCGCCTCGCAAAGTCTTGCGCCATTACGAGTCCGGCGGACGAAGTTGGCCAGCACCACCCCCCAAGGCTATAGCCCACCCGTTTTTATGGCCTTTTTCCGCTGGACGAACTTGGCGCTCCGGCCTTCGGGCTGGTATTTTTGTGCGCGGCTGTGCCCGCGGCCTATTTTTGGCACACGGAGGCGCCTCGCAAAGTCTCGCGCCATTACGAGTCCGGCAGACGAAGTTGGCCAGCCCCACTCCCCAAGGCTATAGCCCACCCGTTTTTGTGGCCTTTTACCGCTGGACGAACTTGGCAACCCGGCCTTCGGGCAGGTATTTTTGGACGCGGCTGTGCCCGCGGCCTATTTCTGGCACACGGAGGCGCCTTGCAAAGTCTCGCGCCATTCCGAGTCCGGTGGACGAAGTTGGCCGGCTCCACTCCCCAAGGCTATAGCCCACCCGTTTTTGTGGCCTTTTTCCGCTGGACGAACATGGCGCCCCGGCCTTCGGGCGGGTATTTTTGGGCGCGTCTGTGCCCGCGGCCTATTTTTGGCACACGGAGGCGCCTCGCAAAGTCTTGCGCCATTACGAGTCCGGCGGACGAAGTTGGCTAGCACCACCCCCCAAGGCTATAGCCCACCCGTTTTTGTGGCCTTTTACCGCTGGACGAATTCGGCGCCACAGCCTTCGGGCGGTTATTTTTGGGCGCGGCTGTGCCCGCAGCCTATTTTCGGCACACGGAAGCCCCTCGCAAAGTATAACGCCATTCCGAGTCCGGCAGATAAAATTGGCCAGCCCCACCCCCCAAGGCTATAGCCCACCCGTTTTTGTGGCCTTTTTCCGCTGGACGAACTTGGCACCCCGGCCTTCGGGCGGTTATTTTTGGGCGCGGCTGTGCCCACGGCCTATTTTTGGTACACGGAGGCACCTCGCGAAGTGTCGCGCCATTCCGTGTCCGGCGGAGAAAGTTGGCCAGCCCCATCCCCCAAGGATATAGCCCACCCGTTTTTGTGGCCTTTTTCCGCTGGACGAACTTGGCGCCCCGGCCTTCGGGCGGTTATTTTTGGGCGCGGCTGTGCCCACGGCCTATTTTTGGCACACGGAGGCCCCTCGCAAAGTCTCGCACCATTCGGAGTCCGGCGGACGAAGTTGGCAAGCCCCACCCCCCAAGGCTATAGCCCACCCGTTTTTGTGGCCTTTTTCCGCTGGACGAACTTGGCGCCTCGGCCTTCGAGCTGATATTTTTAGGTGCGGCTGTGCCCGCGACCTATTTTTGGCACACGGAGGCACCTCGCAAAGTCTCGCGCCATTCCGAGTCCGGCGGACAAAGTTGGCCAGCTCCACTCCCCAAGGCTATAGCCCACCCGTTTTTGTGGCCTTTTTCCGGTGGACGAACTTGGCGCCCCGGCCTTCGGGGCGATATTTTTGGGCGCGGCTGTACCCGCGGCCTATTTTTGGCCCACGGAGGCGCCTCGCAAAGTCTCGCACCATTCCGAGTCCGGCGGACGAAGTTGGCCAGCCCCACCCCCCAAGGCTATAGCCCACCGGTTTTTGTGGCCTTTTTCCGCTGGACGAACTTGGCGCCCCGGACTTCGGGCGGGTATTTTTGGGCGCGGCTGTCCCCGCGGCCTATTTTTGGCACACGGAGGTGCCTCGCAAAGTCTCGCACCATTCCGAGTCGGACGGACGAAGTTGGCCAGCCCCACCCCCCAAGGCTATAGCCCACCCGTTTTTGTGGCCTTTTTCCGATGGACGAACTGGGCGCCCCGGCCTTCGGGCGGTTATTTTTGGGCGCGTCTGTGCCCACGGCCTATTTTTGGCACACGGAGGCCCCTCGCAAAGTCTTGCGCCATTCCGAGTCCGGCGGACGAAGTGGGCCAGCTCCACCCCCCAAGGCTATAGCCCACCCGTTTTTGTGGCCTTTTACCGCTGGCCGAACTTGGCGCCCCGGCCTTCGGGGGGGTATTTTTGGGCGCGGCTGTGACCGCGGCCTATTTTTGGTACACGGAGGCACCTCGCGAAGTCTCGCGCCATTCCGTGTCCGGCGGACAAAGTTGGCCAGCCCCACCCCCCAAGGATATAGCCCACCCGTTTTTGTGGCCTTTTTCCGCTGGACGAACTTGGCGCCCCGGCCTTCGGGCGCTTATTTTTTGGCGCGGCTGTGCTCACGGCCTATTTTTGGCACACGGAGGCCCCTCGCAAAGTCTCGCGCCATTCGGAGTCCGGCGGACGAAGTTGGCAAGCCCCACCCCCCAAGGCTATAGCCCACCCGTTTTTGTGGCCTTTTTCCGCTGGACGAACTTGGCGCCCCGGCTTTCGAGGTTGTATTTTTGGGCGCGGCTGTGCCCGCGGCCTATTTTTGGCCCACGGAGGCGCCTCACAAAGTCTCGCGCCATTCCGAGTCCGGCGGACGAAGTTGGCCAGCCCCACCCCCCAAGGCTATAGCCCACCGGTTTTTGTGGCCTTTTTCCGCTGGACGAACTTGGCGCCCCGGCCTTCGGGCTGGTATTTTTGTGCGCGGCTGTGCCCGCGGCCTATTTTTGGCACACGGAGGCGCCTCGCAAAGTCTCGCGCCATTACGAGTCCGGCAGACGAAGTTGGCGAGCCCCACCCCCCAAGGCTATAGCCCACCCGTTTTTGTGGCCTTTTACCGCTGGACGAACTTGGCAACCCGGCCTTCGGGCAGGTATTTTTGGGCGCGGCTGTGCCCACGGCCTATTTCTGGCACACGGAGACGCCTAGCAAAGTCTCGCGCCATTCCGAGTCCGGTGGGGGAAGTTGGCCAGCTCCACTCCCCAAGGCTATAGCCCACCCGTTTTTGTGGCCTTTTTCCGCTGGACGAACTTGGCGCCCCGGCCTTCGGGCGGGTATTTTTGGGTTTAGCTGTGCCCGCGGCCTATTTTTGGTACACGGAGGTGCCTCGCAAAGTCTCGCGCCATTCCGAGACCGGCGGACGAAGTTGGCCAGCCCCACAACCGAAGGCTATAGCCCACCCATTTTTGTGGCCTTTTTCCGCTGGACGAACTTTGCGCCCCGGCCTTCGGGTGGGTATTTTTGGGCACGGCTGTGCCCGCGGCCTATTTTTGGTACACGGAGGTGCCTCGCAAATTTTCGCGCCATTCCGAGTCCGGCGGACGAAGTTGACCAGCCCCACAACCCAAGGCTATATAGCCCACCCGTTTTTGTGGCCTTTTTCCGCTGGACGAACTTGGCGCCCCGGCCGTCGGGGGGGTATTTTTAGGCGCGGCTGTGCCCGCGGCTTATTTTTGGCACACGGAGGTGCCTCGCAAAGTCTCGCGCCATTCCGAGTCCGGCGGACGAAGTTGGCCAGCCCCACCCCCAAGCCTATAGCCCACCCGTTTTTGCGGCCTTTTTCCGCTGGACGAACTTGGCGCCCCGGCCTTAGGGCGGTTATTTTTGGAAGCGGCTGTGTCCGCGGCCTATTTTTGGCACACGGAGGCGCCTCGCAAAGTCTCGTACCATTTCGAGTCCGGCGGACGAAGTCGGCCAGCCACACCCCCCAAGGCTATAGCCCACCCGTTTTTGTGGCCTTTTACCGCTGGACGAACTTGGCGCCCCGGCCTTCGGGGGGGTATTTTTGGGCGCGGCTGTGCCCGCGGCCTATTTTTGGCACACGGAGGTGCCTCGCAAAGTCTCGCGCCATTCCGAGTCCGGCGGACGAAGTTGGCCAGCCCCACCCCCAAGCCTATAGCCCACCCGTTTTTGCGGCCTTTTTCCGCTGGACGAACTTGGCGCCCCGGCCTTAGGGCGGTTATTTTTGGAAGCGGCTGTGTCCGCGGCCTATTTTTGGCACACGGAGGCGCCTCGCAAAGTCTCGCGCCATTCCGTGTCCGGCGGACGAAGTGGGCCAGCCCCACCCCCCAAGGCTATAGCCCACCCGTTTTTGTGGCCTTTTTCCGCTGGACGAACTTGGCGCCCCAGCCTTCGGGCGGGTATTTTTGGGTGCGGCTGTGCCCGCGGCCTATTTTTTGCATACGGAGGCACATCGCAAAGTCTTGCGCCATTCCGAGTCCGGCGGACGAAGTGGGCCAGCTCCACCCCCCAAGGCTATAGCCCACCCGTTTTTGTGGCCTTTTACCGCTGGACGAACTTGGCGCCCCGGCCTTCGAGGTTGTATTTTTGGCCGCGTCTGTGTCCGCGGCCTATTTTTGGCACACCGAGGCGCCTCGCAAAGTCTTGCACCATTACAAGTCCGGCGGACGAAGTTGGCCAGCCCACCCCCCAAGGCTATAGCCCACCCGTTTTTGTGGCCTTTTACCGCAGGACGAACTTGGCGCCCCGGCCTTCGGGGGGGTATTTTTGGGCGCGGCTGTGCCCGCGGCCTATTTTTGGTACACGGAGGTGCCTCGCGAAGTCTCGCGCCATTCCGTGTCCGGCGGACGAAGTGGGCCAGCCCCACCCCCCAAGGCTATAGCCCACCCGTTTTTGTGGCCTTTTTCCGCTGGACGAACTGGGCGCCCCAGCCTTCGGGCGGGTATTTTTGGGTGCGGCTGTGCCCGCGGCCTATTTTTTGCATACGGAGGCACATCACAAAGTCTTGCGCTATTCCGAGTCCGGCGGACGAAGTGGGCCAGCTCCACCCCCCAAGGATATAGCCCACCCGTTTTTGTGGCCTTTTACCGCAGGACGAACTTGGCGTCCCGGCCTTCGGGGGGGTATTTTTGGGCGCGGCTGTGCCCGCGGCCTATGTTTGGTACACGGAGGCGCCTCGCGAAGTCTCGCGCCATTCCGTGTCCGGCGGACAAAGTTGGCCAGCCCCACCCCCCAAGGATATAGCCCACCCATTTTTGGGGCCTTTTTCCGCTGGACGAACTTGGCGCCCCGGCTTTCGGGCGGTCATTTTTGGAAGCGGCTGTGCCTTCGGCCTATTTTTGGCACACGTAGGCCCCTCGCAAAGTCTCACGCCATTCCGTGTCCGGCGGACAAAGTTGGCCAGCCACACCCCCCAAGGCTATAGCCCACCCGTTTTTGTGGCCTTTTTCCGCTGGACGAATTCGGCGCCACGGCGTACGGGCGGTTATTTTTGGGCGCGGCTGTGCCCGCAGCCTATTTTCGGCACACGGAAGCCCCTCGCAAAGTCTAACGGCATTCCGAGTCCGGCAGATAAAATTTGGCCAGCCCCACCCCCCAAGGCTATAGCCCACCCGTTTTTGTGGCCTTTTTCCGCTGGACGAACTTGGCGCCCCAGCCTTCGGGCGGTTATTTTAGGGCGCGGCTGTGCCCACGGCCTATTTTTGGCACACGGAGGCCCCTCGCAAAGTCTCGCGCCATTTTTGAGTCCGGCGGACGAAGTTGGCAAGCCCCACCCCCCAAGGCTATAGCCCACCCGTTTTTGTGGCCTTTTTCCGCTGGACGAACTTGGCGCCCCGGCTTTCGGGCGGTCATTTTTGGAAGCGGCTGTGCCTTCGGCCTATTTTTGGCACACGTAGGCCCCTCGCAAAGTCTCACGCCATTCCGTGTCCGGCGGACAAAGTTGGCCAGCCACACCCCCCAAGGCTATAGCCCACCCGTTTTTGTGGCCTTTTTCCGCTGGACGAATTCGGCGCCACGGCGTACGGGCGGTTATTTTTGGGCGCGGCTGTGCCCGCAGCCTATTTTCGGCACACGGAAGCCCCTCGCAAAGTCTAACGGCATTCCGAGTCCGGCAGATAAAATTTGGCCAGCCCCACCCCCCAAGGCTATAGCCCACCCGTTTTTGTGGCCTTTTTCCGCTGGACGAACTTGGCGCCCCAGCCTTCGGGCGGTTATTTTAGGGCGCGGCTGTGCCCACGGCCTATTTTTGGCACACGGAGGCCCCTCGCAAAGTCTCGCGCCATTTTTGAGTCCGGCGGACGAAGTTGGCAAGCCCCACCCCCCAAGGCTATAGCCCACCCGTTTTTGTGGCCTTTTTCCGCTGGACGAACTTGGCGCCCCGGCCTTCGGGCAGTTATTTTTGGGTGCGTCTGTGCCCGCGGCCTATTTTTAGCACACGGAGGACCCTCGCAAAGTCTCGCGCCATTCAGAGTCCGGCGGACAAAATTGGCCAGCCCCACCCTCCCAAGGCTATAGCCCACCCGTTTTTGTGGCCTATTTCCGCTGGACGAACTTGGCGCCCCGGCCTTTGGGCGGTTATTTTTGGGCGCGGCTGTGCCCACGGCCTATTTTTGGCACACGGAGGCCCCTCGCAAAGTCTTGCGCCATTCGGAGTCTGGCGGACGAAGTTGGCAAGCCCCACCCCCCAAGGCTATAGCCCACCCGTTTTTGTGGCCTTTTTTCCTCTGGACTAATTCGGCGCCACGGCCTTCGGGCGGTTATTTTTGGTCGTGGCTGTGCCCGCAGCCTATTTTCGGCACACGGAAGCCCCTCGCAAAATCTAACGCCATTCCGAGTCCGGCAGATAAAATTGGCCAGCCCCACCCCCCAAGGCTATAGCCCACCCGTTTTTGTGGCCTTTTTCCGCTGGACGAACTTGGCGCCCCGGCCTTCGGGCGGTTATTTTTGGGCGCGGCTGTGCCCGCGGCCTATTTTTGGGACACGGAGGACCCTCGCAAAGTCTCGCGCCATTCCGTGTCCGGCGGACAAAGTTGGCCAGCCACACCCCCCAAGGCTATAGCCCACCCGTTTTTGTGGCCTTTTTCCGCTGGACGAATTCGGCGCCACGGCGTACGGGCGGTTATTTTTGGGCGCGGCTGTGCCCGCAGCCTATTTTCGGCACACGGAAGCCCCTCGCAAAGTCTAACGGCATTCCGAGTCCGGCGGAGAAAGTTGGCCAGCCCCACCCCCCAAGGATATAGCCCACCCGTTTTTGTGGCCTTTTTCCGCTGGACGAACTTGGCGCCCCGGCCTTCGGGCGGTTATTTTTGGGCGCGGCTGTGCCCACGGCCTATTTTTGGCACACGGAGGCCCCTCGCAAAGTCTCGCACCATTCGGAGTCCGGCGGACGAAGTTGGCAAGCCCCACCCCCCAAGGCTATAGCCCACCCGTTTTTGTGGCCTTTTTCCGCTGGACGAACTTGGCGCCCCGGCCTTCGGGCAGTTATTTTTGGGTGCGTCTGTGCCCGCGGCCTATTTTTGGCACACAGAGGACCCTCGCAAAGTCTCGCGCCATTCCGAGTCCGACGGACAAAATTGGCCAGCCCCACCCCCCCAAGGCTATAGCCCACCCGTTTTTGTGGCCTTGTTCCGCTGGACGAACTTGGCGCCCCGGCCTTCGGTCGGTCATTTTTGGACGCGGCTGTGCCTGCGGCCTATTTTTGGCACACGGAGGCCCCTCGCAAAGTCTTGCGCCATTCGGAGTCTGGCGGACGAAGTTGGCAAGCCCCACCCCCCAAGGCTATAGCCCACCCGTTTTTGTGGCCTTTTTTCCTCTGGACTAATTCGGCGCCACGGCCTTCGGGCGGTTATTTTTGGTCGTGGCTGTGCCCGCAGCCTATTTTCGGCACACGGAAGCCCCTCGCAAAATCTAACGCCATTCCGAGTCCGGCAGATAAAATTGGCCAGCCCCACCCCCCAAGGCTATAGCCCACCCGTTTTTGTGGCCTTTTTCCGCTGGACGAACTTGGCGCCCCGGCCTTCGGGCGGTTATTTTTGGGCGCGGCTGTGCCCGCGGCCTATTTTTGGGACAAGGAGGACCCTCGCAAAGTCTCGCGCCATTCCGAGTCCGGCGGACGAAGTTGGCCAGCCCCACCCCCCCAAGGCTATAGCCCACCCGTTTTTGTGGCCTTTTTCCGCTGGACGAACTTGGCGCCCCGGCCTTCGGGCGGTCATTTTTGGACGCGGCTGTGCCTGCGGCCTATTTTTTTCACACGGAGGCCCCTCGTAAAGTCTCGCGCCATTCCGTGTCCGGCGGACAAAGTTGGCCAGCCCCACCCCCCAAGGCTATAGCCCACCCGTTTTTGTGGCCTTTTTCCGCTGGACGAACATGGCGCCCCGGCCTTCGGGCGGTCATTTTTGGATGCGGCTGTGCCTGCGGCCTATTTTTGGCACACGGAGGCGCCTCGCAAAGTCTCGCGCCATTCCATGTCCGGCGAATAAAGTTGGCCAGCCCCACCCCCCAAGGCTATAGCCCACCCGTTTTTGTGGCCTTTTTCCGCTGGACGAACTTGGCGCCTCGGCCTTCGGGCGGTCATTTTTGGACGCGGCTGTGCCTACGGCCTAGTTTTGGCACACGGAGGCCCCTCGTAAAGTCTCGCGCCATTCGGAGTCCGGCAGACGAAGTTGGCAAGCCCCACCCCCCAAGGCTATAGCCCACCCGTTTTTGTGTCCCTTTTCCTCTGGACGAACTTGGCGCCCTGGCCTTCGGGCGGTTATTTTTGGGCGTGACTGTGCCCGCGGCCTATTTTTGGCACACGGAGACCCCTCATAAAGTCTCACGCCATTCCGTGTCCGGCGGACGAAGTGGGCCAGCCTCACCCCCCAAGGCTATAGCCCACCCGTTTTTGTGGCCTTTTTCCGCTGGACGAACTTGCCGCCCCGGCCTTCGGGTGGTTATTTTTGGACGCGG
>JAUJEF010000635.1:17500-20000 GCA_030444885.1 Citrus sp. QX-2021
GGGTTTAGGGTTTAGGGTTTAGGGTTTAGGGTTTAGGGTTTAGGGTTTAGGGTTTAGGGTTTAGGGTTTAGGGTTTAGGGTTTAGGGTTTAGGGTTTAGGGTTTAGGGTTTAGGGTTTAGGGTTTAGGGTTTAGGGTTTAGGGTTTAGGGTTTAGGGTTTAGGGTTTAGGGTTTAGGGTTTAGGGTTTAGGGTTTAGGGTTTAGGGTTTAGGGTTTAGGGTTTAGGGTTTAGGGTTTAGGGTTTAGGGTTTAGGGTTTAGGGTTTAGGGTTTAGGGTTTAGGGTTTAGGGTTTAGGGTTTAGGGTTTAGGGTTTAGGGTTTAGGGTTTAGGGTTTAGGGTTTAGGGTTTAGGGTTTAGGGTTTAGGGTTTAGGGTTTAGGGTTTAGGGTTTAGGGTTTAGGGTTTAGGGTTTAGGGTTTAGGGTTTAGGGTTTAGGGTTTAGGGTTTAGGGTTTAGGGTTTAGGGTTTAGGGTTTAGGGTTTAGGGTTTAGGGTTTAGGGTTTAGGGTTTAGGGTTTAGGGTTTAGGGTTTAGGGTTTAGGGTTTAGGGTTTAGGGTTTAGGGTTTAGGGTTTAGGGTTTAGGGTTTAGGGTTTAGGGTTTAGGGTTTAGGGTTTAGGGTTTAGGGTTTAGGGTTTAGGGTTTAGGGTTTAGGGTTTAGGGTTTAGGGTTTAGGGTTTAGGGTTTAGGGTTTAGGGTTTAGGGTTTAGGGTTTAGGGTTTAGGGTTTAGGGTTTAGGGTTTAGGGTTTAGGGTTTAGGGTTTAGGGTTTAGGGTTTAGGGTTTAGGGTTTAGGGTTTAGGGTTTAGGGTTTAGGGTTTAGGGTTTAGGGTTTAGGGTTTAGGGTTTAGGGTTTAGGGTTTAGGGTTTAGGGTTTAGGGTTTAGGGTTTAGGGTTTAGGGTTTAGGGTTTAGGGTTTAGGGTTTAGGGTTTAGGGTTTAGGGTTTAGGGTTTAGGGTTTAGGGTTTAGGGTTTAGGGTTTAGGGTTTAGGGTTTAGGGTTTAGGGTTTAGGGTTTAGGGTTTAGGGTTTAGGGTTTAGTGTTTAGGGTTTAGGGTTTAGGGTTTAGGGTTTAGGGTTTAGGGTTTAGGGTTTAGGGTTTAGGGTTTAGGGTTTAGGGTTTAGGGTTTAGGGTTTAGGGTTTAGGGTTTAGGGTTTAGGGTATAGGGTTTAGTGAATAGTGAATAGGGTTTAGGGTATAGGGTTTAGGGTATAGTGTTTATGGTTTAGGTTTTAGGGTTTAGTGTTTAGGGTTTAGGTTTTATGGTTTAGGGTTTAGGGTTTAGGGTTTAGGGTTTAGGGTTTAGGGTTTAGGGTTTAGGGTTTAGGGTTTAGGGTTTAGGGTTTAGGGTTTAGGGTTTAGGGTTTAGGGTTTAGGGTTTAGGGTTTAGGGTTTAGGGTTTAGGGTTTAGGGTTTAGTGTTTAGGGTTTAGGGTTTAGGGTTTAGGGTTTAGGGTTTAGGGTTTAGGGTTTAGGGTTTAGGGTTTAGGGTTTAGGGTTTAGGGTTTAGGGTTTAGGGTTTAGGGTTTAGGGTTTAGGGTTTAGGGTTTAGGGTTTAGGGTTTAGGGTTTAGGGTTTAGGGTTTAGGGTTTAGGGTTTAGGGTTTAGGGTTTAGGGTTTAGGGTTTAGGGTTTAGGGTTTAGGGTTTAGGGTTTAGGGTTTAGGGTTTAGGGTTTAGGGTTTAGGGTTTAGGGTTTAGGGTTTAGGGTTTAGGGTTTAGGGTTTAGGGTTTAGGGTTTAGGGTTTAGGGTTTAGGGTTTAGGGTTTAGGGTTTAGGGTTTAGGGTTTAGGGTTTAGGGTTTAGGGTTTAGGGTTTAGGGTTTAGGGTTTAGGGTTTAGGGTTTAGGGTTTAGGGTTTAGGGTTTAGGGTTTAGGGTTTAGGGTTTAGGGTTTAGGGTTTAGGGTTTAGGGTTTAGGGTTTAGGGTTTAGGGTTTAGGGTTTAGGGTTTAGGGTTTAGGGTTTAGGGTTTAGGGTTTAGGGTTTAGGGTTTAGGGTTTAGGGTTTAGGGTTTAGGGTTTAGGGTTTAGGGTTTAGGGTTTAGGGTTTAGGGTTTAGGGTTTAGGGTTTAGGGTTTAGGGTTTAGGGTTTAGGGTTTAGGGTTTAGGGTTTAGGGTTTAGGGTTTAGGGTTTAGGGTTTAGGGTTTAGGGTTTAGGGTTTAGGGTTTAGGGTTTAGGGTTTAGGGTTTAGGGTTTAGGGTTTAGGGTTTAGGGTTTAGGGTTTAGGGTTTAGGGTTTAGGGTTTAGGGTTTAGGGTTTAGGGTTTAGGGTTTAGGGTTTAGGGTTTAGGGTTTAGGGTTTAGGGTTTAGGGTTTAGGGTTTAGGGTTTAGGGTTTAGGGTTTAGGGTTTAGGGTTTAGGGTTTAGGGTTTAGGGTTTAGGGTTTAGGGTTTAGGGTTTAGGGTTTAGGGTTTAGGGTTTAGGGTTTAGGGTTTAGGGTTTAGGGTTTAGGGTTTAGGGTTTAGGGTTTAGGGTTTAGGGTTTAGGGTTTAGGGTTTAGGGTTTAG
>JAUJEF010000636.1:0-31410 GCA_030444885.1 Citrus sp. QX-2021
TGCCAGCTTACCGCAACCCCAAATTTTGAGCATCAGTCACTGTTAGCAATAGAGTATGCTCTTATGTATGTGTATGTAGCATTTAACCAATATTTAAGGTTATTGTGAAAAGGAGGCAAAGTTATATTTTAAGCAGAAACTGCTTTTGTGCCCAAACTTGCCCTATATCATGTCAAAATAACTATAAACATATAATAATTCTTACTCATATGCGTTCTCAATCTCTTGCTTTCCCGTTGAAACTGGCTGGTAATCTTTGAACCACTCACACACATTCAGTGGCACCTATTAATCTTAGATAATCAATAACCCAAACTTGATATAAATTTTCCACACAAATATAAATGTGAACTAATCTATTAACACATTGCCTTTAGAACCTTCTTTTCAAATATATCAAATTTGTTTAGAAACAGCATGAAGGAGTTTTCTGCAAAAAAGTACAAAAATATCTTTTTTTTTAAAAAAAAATTTCCAACCTTGTCTGCTGTCATGCCTGAAACATGCTCTAGCATAACAAATGCAGTAATATGCAAAGCAGAAGTGGCACAAAGAAAACCTCAAAACACGGTTTGTAGGACCCAGTCAAAGAGTTCCTTTGTCTCCATCATCGATTCTTCTGCTCATCCTCAAGAGTAATCTGATCATGCCTGGAACCAGCACAATTTATCAGATCAAGATGATACAAAAAGACAGTTGTTGTGGATCTTAGTCAATCTAGGATTCCACCACAAAAGTTCTTTAATTAACATTTGTGTGTGGCCTACACTCACATGCACACAGAGCTCAGTAGGGACAAATGAAAGCAACAACATTCTTATCGCTTACTGCAGCACAAAAAAATTACAGCTGAAAACCCACTTCAAAATAGATGGATCCATTTCCTTCTCTCATTTCTTTGACCTCCAACATCAAAGAGTCTATATACCTCACCCACTTTTTTATGTTCTCCAACAGGGCTGCCAAAACATGGCTAACTATTAGTCACTAATAAAACTATATGGCAACATACATGTACTCATGAGTTTGAATTGCTCAAAATAATACTTTATGCACCATTCTATTATATGTGCAAAGAAAAATAAACATTGAAACACACCATTTCATACAACTTCATAAGGATATCCTAAATGCTGTTGAGTTTAAATTTATTTGGAAACTTATGATGGAAATAAACATCATCACATGGCACGACATCAAGAAAAAGAGTTGGGTAACAAATGTATGCAATTTGAGAAAAGTTAAGTTATTACTGAAGACAAGATTAAGAGTCGTGTTAGATGGCTAGGTCATCATTACACTTAAACGAAACATTTACCCCCAGAACTGAATTCTACAACACCAGTTGTACGAACTCTTGCATAGAGAACATCGTCCTGCAACAACAAAATATGATAAAAACTGTTGGAAGGAATCATAAAATTCATACATTTATTTTGTGTGGTTAGACAATATTGCAGTACAGGAAGGCTAAAATGTAAAAGGGTAAGTGGCTAATACTCAAAAACTGAGGCAAGAAGTTAATGATTAGAGATGGAATTTAATTTAGCAATAAAACACCTACTATGTTGAAATGTCTCAAGTACTAATATACTATAACATGTGTACTTCTCTGAGCAACCCAAAATATATTGAATGAACAGAAATATAATTCACTAAACCACTTTAGTTCTATTATATTTATGACCACCAATCTAACAGGACCACTCAATTATTTAAGTAGATATCATCAATTAAGTTTATCTTAGAAGAAACACAGCAATCATCTACTAGATACCTTCGTTCAAGAACATAATTTGATTGATAGTCTTTGCAAATTTTCCATGAAATAATTTGCACAGTCTGGAAGTTGGAGTTCACACATGAGCATAAGTTTCCTAATGCATAGAATGAACTATGAACAAGAATCTTAAAAGTGAAACCAATATAATTTAGACAAGCAATGAGACTGATGAAGCAATCTCAGCATATATCTTCTACATTATGCAACAGCCACCTGAATAGCAGGATCAGCCCACAGTGTTTCTATGTCCTCTGCAAGCTCTTTTTTAGTCAGACGTGGATAATCCAACCTGCCTCCAATTTCTTCGGATAATTTTTCACCAATTTCCTGAAAGATAATCCAACTTTAGTGAGTGTACAACATTTTTAACAGATGATAGAGAAAGCAGCATATCATAAAAAGACAAAGAATAGAAAAGCAAAAATTCATCCGATCAACTATATATTTGATAAACATATATCCAACTTGAGCAGCCATGCAATCTGATTCTTTTTCATCTAGGGAAAAGAATAAATTTTGGACCCAAAACAGGAGACACATAGACACACAAATGTCATAATTTATTACATGGTGAATAAGGAATGAATACCTTATTTTCACTGGATACAACAAACTACATGGAATCAGCTTCATTCTGCGCCAATTCCTTCGACCCATCATACAATACCTGCTCAAGCATATTGACTACAATTTATATAGTAGGAACCTCCAACTATAAAGAATTTAGCTGTAAGATGAAAATTATGACTCATCCCCTTATAGTATTAATATGCTTGATTCCTTCACTGCACGACGCTCACATTAATTTTTAACTCTTTATTATTCAAAAGGGAAATATCCAACACACTTTCTTTTCAAGTGTTATGTATTTTTTATAGTCTGATAAACATTGGCATGATTGACTGAGATATAAGCTCTTTAGTCTTGCCTCATCGAAGGCAGTTTGGAACAAAAGTTTTATCTGCATAGAACTACATCGCCTGTGAAATATAGATATCAGCATTTTTAGTTTTACAAGATGAAACCACTTGCTAAAGGGACTATCATTAATAAGTCTTGCCTGCTTAAAAATTGCTGACTTCCCAGACTCTCCAGCACCTAAACAACATAAAATTTTGATTATATCTACAGATCAACCTTAAAGAAAAAACAAAAAATAAAATTTGAATTAACAAACAGTGTTTTCAATTGAAAGTACTGGAAGTAGAATTAAGGCCAGAAAATAAAAGCACAATATAATCAAATTCAAGAAGGTAAAAGCAGAGGTAAAGTGGCGGGGAATCTAGGTGGCTGAAGGAGGGCATCAGTATTCAGCAAGGACAGAAAAATAATTGTTTGCTAAACATAAATCTCGACCTCATGTTTGCAATCTACCTGCCTACTTCAGCCACCAAAGGGTGCCAAATTTTCTCTTTGTGGGTTTTTCACAACTTATCAAAATCTTTTTCACTCCTCAAAATGCAGCAAGTCAAAAAAACCTTGCAAGATGCAAATATGCTGCCCTCAATAATTGGAATTCAAGTTTACTAAAACTGCAAAATATTTAACTAATTGTATACATAACAAATGGCAATCTAGTGACAAGAAAGGATTGCCTTGTGTTCTACTCACCAAGTTGGTAATAGTTTCTGAATATGTTTTTCAAGCCTTTGTTTCTTTTGTTCAATGCCTCTTTTAATTCCCAGCAGTCTGGTAAATGCACATAAATGGAATATTAATCAATCCCATATTGAATTACTTCATTATAATATAAAAGAGCTATACTTGAAACAATGGGAAAAGAGGCATATAAGTAGGTTATTTCATCAACAATACTTCACCTGAGCATTCTCTTCAGAATCTGCTGCATTGTATCGGCTCGTTTTTGCTGTAGAGTAACCCCATATTACCTATTAAAAATAGACAGCATAGAAGATGTGAATGGTCAAACTCATCCAAGTGTCATGTGTGTCTTCAATCTGCTTCTATCCTGTTGAATCATAATTTAATTGGAGCTGACCTCGCCTAAAAGCATATAAGCATTAGGACCAGGGAATATCATCCTCAAACAAAGAGCTTAAGCAGTCAAGACCATCAGTCCCTCAAAACATGTGAGCATACATTTAATCTCATGATGAACATGTTAGATTCTCGCTGAAAAATTAGATCATGAATCGCTGGGACAAAGTGGAAAGTCATGGCTCGGTGGTACATTACAAAACTAGAACAAATATGGCCCAACTCATGTACGAGCAGAAATATTGTATATTTAAGCTTACATTTCCATATAGGAGGTAATTAGACCATGAAAATATAATATGCAATTGCCCTTAAAACATGGAGTGAAACCAAAAAACCCACATTGACCAGAAACTTTAAAGCAAAATTCATCCAAAAATAGTATTGTAATTGATCAATTGAAACATATATACTTTTCTTTGAAAATACTGCAAATACATTACAATTCACGTGAATTAAAGTAGAGCTCACTGAGAGAAGCATCAGCTAAAACACGTTGCAAAATGTATGTGGATAATTAATACCACGTAATAATTTGGTGCAACACTTCTGCATTTAGCATTCATGCACACCAAAGAAAACCCTGTTACATTATGTATACAATTAATACAGACATTAACAAGAGCCCAGTTTTAGACCTCTTAGTAATAACTCTTTCGGCCCAAAATTCATACGGGAACCTACCTTCAGAATCAAAGTAAATGATAAACAGTCATAAAATTTACAAAATCCAGCGAGGCAATACAAGTTGTAATCCACCAATTTAACATGAAATTTTCAAATAATCAAGGAAAATACAACTACTGAAAAAATTTAGTATCACCTGTAGGAAAAAAATTCACTAAAAAAGTTAAAAGAAAAATTAACAAAGATAAGTTTTAAAGAAAATAATGATATATAAATAAAAGTTAAATCTTGATCTACTACAGTAAAAAAAGCAATACAAAGAATCTGGGAATTCAAAACTGAACCCAGCTGACAGAAAATCAAGAAAAGAAAGATCTACAAAGAGAAAACTCAGGAAAATTCAAAGCTTTACCTGATAAAAATAGCAAAGTCCTATTTAAGCTAAACAGCCAGAAGGGTCCCTGTAGATTTAAGTGATTTTGGAACACAGAAAAAAGCACTTGTTGGTTCTTTTAGTTGCTGCTCAGCATGGAGATACCTTGTTTATATTCTATGCAAAAAGACTGTTTGTGTGTAACAATTAAAAAAATAAATAAATGTGTTTCTTGTGGAGCGAAGAGGGAGGCTGGCTGGTATTGGCTAATGTAATCTTGAAGAGGAGGGAGAGTAAGAGAGAAAGAGCGCCGAAAGCTGCGAAGCAATCGACTAACTGCTGCTTCCTCTTGGTTGCTTTCTTTGCCTGTGCTTGTTTGGTTTCAGTCAAAGTTAAAAGATTTGTTTCAAAGGGAAAAAAGATAATTAAAATAATGTAAAAAAGAAAAAAAATATTACTACTTATATATATAGTTTTCTTTGGGAAAATAACACAACTCTGTTAGCACCAACAAAACAAAGGTACTCCCTCTATCTCTCAGTCACTGACTCTACGACCAAACCACATACACACTGACTTTTTTGTCTGACCGTGAGAACATGTGTGCTGTGCAGGCAGTCTGTAAGAGATTTTGTCTTTACTACACCCAGCCCTTTTATCACCGTCCGATTGATCTCCATTACTTTTTCTTTTTTGTTTTGGAACCCTTGAGAAATTATGTACCATTCCTTTCCTGGACGCACGTGCGGAGCAACTCGGGTGCCATAGTGTACCTTAATTGTTATGTCAAATATTCACACTACACGCAGAGACCAATGTTGGTATTTAAATAGTTCCGTTTTTGAAAATGCCGAGGCCCAATCAGATAATCAATTCGGGACCTCTTTTTAAAAATTCAACGCACAAGAATGAATTAATCACCGAATCCATTTACGTTTCAAATGTCAATTACTTTGGTAATCAAGCTTTGTTTTCTTTTTTGTTCGCCCGTGCGTTCTAGAGATGAAAGTGACTTTGAGAGAGTTGGTAATAATGTGAATGGTAAATAATGATCAACTTGTGGAGTAAGAAATTTGACCTATGTGGAACAACTTTTAGAAAGCCGATTCTGTTGACTATTTCCCTTCCTTGAATCTCCAGTTCCATGAATCATGGTATAGATCAATTGATCAAATGTGAAAAATGCATTAACCCTTATGTTATTGCCTTCGTGTTTTTATTAATTTGCTATTTTCACAATTCTTATATTAAGAGTGCATTTAAAATTAAAGTTGAGCAGGTTGTAATTTAAAGTTACTTAAAAGTGTTTAGTAAAAAATAATTCTTTTGTAGAATTTAAAAGTTATATTGATATGATTTTTTGAGTTTATATGATGTAAATATATTATATTTTTAATAATATTATCAAAATTATTATTTAAATTTTATATTTACTACGTATTATTAATTTTTATTTAATAATTATAATTTTTTAAATGACATTTGTAGCTTTAAAACGTTAAACTATCTCAATCTCAAAATATTGACATAAATATACCTACTAAAGAAATTAAAAAAGAGGGAAAAGGTAATGCAAAAACTATTGCTAATGTTTCGCGCTAATATTCCTTTTTTTTTTTTTTTAAAAAGAAAGCTTATAAATATAAAAGAATCTTAAAGACGTAACTTCAAACCGTCGATGTAAGTGTCGTCGGGACCGAAACCACATGATAGGCCCTCACTCGAAAATTGTGTAATAGAACCCATAGCCTCTCGATAAAAAGGCTGCCACGTGGCGCTTGTTACTCACTGTAGTCATAACCTATGATATGATTAAAATTTAAGTAACAAAATTATGGGAGAGTATGGGGTATTCTGAGTAACTCTTAGGAACATTTGGGCATGCGTGCAACAAAGAATGTCAAGTGTTAATTAACATTGTTAAGGGCCACTAAGGCCCAATGTTTCAAACACCTCAAAGAATGGCCCGAAAAGAAAAACTTGGGATGGGAAGCCGTGGCCACTGGCCAACAGTGCTACAACAAGCTAAGGGAGAGGAGCTATTCAGTTCCAGCCCCAACCATCGTCTTATCAGATCCTCACACAGTTCTTATAGGTTAATTATAAAATCAAAGAGTTCAAATATTTTAACACTGTATTTTAAAAATTTCTGACTGCTGAGTATAATTAGGGTGAGACAAAAAAAAGCACCGTAGTCTTAGTGCATCAGTACGAACCCGAACGGTTTTACTAATGGATCGGTTTATTTTTAAAAAAACCAAAAATATATCATTTGTAAAAAAAGCCCCGAAATGTCGGTTCAGGTATTGATTAACTCAATTTGAAGCAGAAAAATCGAATTAATTTTAGATTTTATTCAAATTGAGATGTGTTAAATTTTTTTTTATAGATCCAAATATTGAGTTGGAAAATGCCTAAAGTTGATGTTGATATTGATGAAAATGGGAGAAATGTTGTTGGGCGTTTGTTTAAAATTTTCTTTTTATTTTGTGTTGTAAGTTGTAATTGCTTTGTTATTTTTATTTGTCTTTACAACATTATGATTATGTTTATGTAGATGGAGTATTGGAGTTTGGTTATGTATTTTGAAATTTTATATTTTGTGAGTACCTTATTAGTAGTTAGTAAGACATTAGTGATAAATGTGTTTTGAATACTTTTGTATTTATTGTTAATATTTGTAATGAAATTAGGATGAACTAATTGTTGAAAAAATTATTACATTTATGAGGCTTAATGGTACTAAAAATTTAAAATTCAAAATATTGAAAGTAAACCTAATAATCGAGCGAAAAACCGAACGAACCGAACTCGTCCAAAAAGATCCGTTTGAGTTCGGTTCTTATTTGAGTTGATTCTTTTTTTATAAAATATGGAATTTAAATGAGTCTCTTTATTTACTATCCGAGGCTAGAGCGAACCTGGTATTGCCTACACTAAGTACAATATTAAACAGAAATTTTTATCCCAATCTAGCCAAAACTAGCCGGTTGAGTGGATTTTAATAGAGCCCCCTAAATATATGAAATCAGCTCCCATCTCTTTTCCTTTTTTTTCCCCAACAATATAGCATAACCTAGATAAATAATATTTCGTGTAAATGAAACTTCGTGCTTTCCTCAAATCAAAAGTTAGCCAACACTCATCATCAACTAAAGACCTAACAAACATAGATGACATTTACGTGAAGCAAATCATAACTTCCCAGCTACACTTTAATGGCAAGTCAAATTTCATGAGCGCACAGAGCTGTTCTCGAATCAAATTACAGTTGCAATTACAAAATAAATAGAGAGGTGATATTTCACAAGCTTAATCACAAGGACCCACATAAGAAATTTTTGACAATGCTGTTGAACAGTCCTGGGTTCTCAATTTGGGGGCACATGCGATGTGTTTTCTATTATCTCAACCTTGCCTTCTTCCCGAGAAGCCTGCCACAAAATAATTCTCAAAAGCTTTTCATTCATGTTGATAAAAATATTCTTAATTTCATTGTAAAATTATCATCTGGAAAAGACATTTAATATAAATGATATGTAAAATGACTAATAAAGGAAGTAGTTGAATTGAAGCAAGAGTGGGGTTACTTACTCCTTGAGTTCAGTAGCCATCTTCAATGGAAATATCTGGTCTTGGTCCCCATACAATCAAAACATCCTATATTTACGTTTTATTACAATGAGGTTAAGAACGATAACATTTATCAGCATCACTATGTAAGTAAAATTTTAAAAATTTTACAGTAAAATCTGAAAAAGAACAATAAATATATATTGCTGTTATGATGAATGTTCCTTCACTTATAATACCTGTTCCAGTGGGGAAAGTATTACTGTCTCTTCCTTTCCCAAGAGTTAGTCCTTTTAAAGTTCCTTCTTCTCCTGCCTATTTTCCGAGTACAGATTCTGTACATCCATGCATAATTAAATAATCATTTTCTACTTTTAAACTTAAAATAATTATATCAAAATTAACCTACCTTAAGTAGATACGTATCATGTAATCATAAACTTAGTGACACCAATATTTCTGTCTTAACTATATTATACGAGGCATTTCTTAGATTATAATAAATTCTTAATGCTATTAAATAAATGCTGACTTTATAATTCATTAAAAATAATTATATTCAACTACACAACTTAATAACGTATCCACTTCATGAACAATTTGAATCCAGCCCACATATTTTCTTCTAACTTCCTAACTTTCACCTTAATAAATATATAAATATAGGGGTTGTTTGTTTTTGTTTGAAGTCTGAATTTTAATTATTTTCAAACATTTATAGTTTTGAATTTGTTTGTTTTCTATCCATATAATTGATTATAAGGCGTTTAGGTTTAAATAAAAAAGTTAAATATTCTAGAATTTTAATATGAATGATAAAACCACATCTCAACGGAACTTTATAATCTCTCTCATTAATATCCCTATTAAATAAATTTATTTCATATTATTTAGATTATCCTTTTAATATTTTTATGTATCCTCTTTTTTGTTATATAAGTTACTCAACAATTAATTTTTTTTATGAATGAAAATTTTAAAACATAATAGAACTTTAGGTGAGTGTGTTTTTATAATAGGTCCATCTTTTTATATTTCTGTTACTATTTTTTATAATAGATTTTCAATTTTATTTAATACATTAACACAAATTCAAATGAATAAACAATTTTTGATTGAAGCTTATGTAATTAACAAGAAAAATTATCAATAGAATATACTAAAAAATAACATTATAAGTATCATATATTAATGTAAAAAAATACGAGGTGTTAGATATATGTTTTATTGTTCATGCTTTGTTATTAAGGTAAACATTATCAATTTTTTTTTACTAATAAATAATTTATTTATAACTTGTCATGTGTTTAACTTGATAAATATAATCATCAATCAATCTATTCTCTAGTACGGAATATTTTTCGTTTTTTGCTCTTTTGTTAAGCCGTATGGTTTCATAGGGTTAGATTTTAAATATCTTGCGTCATTTTTATAGTGCATTGAAAATTAGCTCCATTAAACCACACCACCTTAATAATGTGTTTGCATTAAAAAAATGGTGATTTACACTTGAGGATTATATATGTCAAGATATCACATTTCATATATTAAAAAAACAACTTAATATTTATATTGGATATTGAAAAAGAAAAATAAATATGTCGTTTAGATATATATTCGAGACCAAATTTAAATTTCCATTAAATTTAAGCGTTCAAA
This sequence comes from Citrus sp. QX-2021, assembly GCA_030444885.1. Classification (NCBI taxonomy): domain Eukaryota; kingdom Viridiplantae; phylum Streptophyta; class Magnoliopsida; order Sapindales; family Rutaceae; genus Citrus; species Citrus sp. QX-2021. The sequence goes on from JAUJEF010000636.1 coordinate 10,014, forward strand.
TTTGAGAAAGAAAAAAACAAAAGTGATGCCATGATACATAACTATTACAACAAACTAACAAAAATAACTAAATTTTTAATCATAAAAGAACAAACGAGCACACATAATTAAGCTCAAAGTTTTAAAAGTTAATTCAAACGAGGATCGATTGGTTATAAAAAAATAATAATAAATAAATAATCAAGAGAGGTCGACTGGGGGTGAACATTTTTCTATATCGATATTATATTTCGTCAGATTGGACCGACCAAACAGGACTTTGTGTGCAACAAATATAATTGTCCACACCAACAAGTCCCACCTAATAGAGCACCAACATTTGTACTTAATATTAAATAACGTATGGCCAATACACACCTCCATTTTTGCATGGCACCACCCCAGTCACTATAAGGGGCCAACAGCGTTATTAATTATTTAGAACCACGAACGATCTTCGACAGTGACTGAAATTTTTAATATATTAAAAAATATTTTCAAAAAAAAAAAAACACTTACATGGACAAAATCATTGAAGAAAAATCAGGAACGATGTCAGGATTCTTGGACACCGCTAATCCAGTCAACGTCCTCAACTGCGATGCCGATTCCGGCAACATGAGGGTGAGTCAATTCTCTCCAAGTTGGCCCTCTTCACCAGGGCTTCATTATCACCCCGTTTCATGTTAACGCCGGAGCTAGCTGCGATCACTTTCTCCCTCTCCGGCACATTCTCGCCATGTGAAACGCCACGAACCCACCGTAGCTCGTGCCCACGACCGAAAACCTCTCGACGCCGATCTTCTCGAGCAGTTTCCCGAGGGGAGGCCGCCTGGAAAGTTCGGTTCTTTGGATAGAAGCGTGTGGTGGAGTGGCGAAGAAGATGGGTCGGGGACGTAGACGTTGAAGTGAGGGCGAAGAAAGGTGGACTTGCTTGCGCCACTGCCAGATGGCCTCGGGACCGAAGCCGTGGATGAGAACGAGTGATGGCTTTTAGGTTTTGTGATCGTCCTCAAGTTTTGGACCCCAGAAGTGAAGGGCGGTTTCATCGTCTATGTCGATGGTTTGTGACGAGAGCCCAGCGCTGGCAGAAGCAGCGCCGGAGATACTATGCTGTGCAAACTAGGCTTAGAAATGAAGGTGCCATCAGGGTTCTCTCTTCCTTTCTTTTTTTTTTTGTGTGGAGGGGGTGGGGTTGGGTCAGTGGGGGCAAAAGCCAATTAAGCCATGGGAAAGGAAATGAAGGAAAAAGGAAGTATCGACCTATGGGCTTCTTTGTGAGTGAAAGTGAGTGTTAAATGATGCGAATGTGATGAGAGCTGCATGTATATTTGAGGATTAATTTCGGGAAAATTATTTATTAGGATTAATTAATTTTAAGTTGTGTTTAAAGATGGAGATACATATATTATTATGTATATATTATGGAGAGGTTTAATTTTGGTGGTTGTTTACCTAAGAAACATCAAATAGCAAAGTATGGAAATTGGGTTGGAGATTTAATTTGTGCAACTTAAGATCTAGTGCTTTCTCTCAACGTTACGAAAGAAGAACCTATAACCATATTCCGTCATCAAATCCCTATTTCAATTAAATCCCTCTTTTGAAAAAAATTGAAACTTTAAATTTTTTATATAGATTGAGATATAACATTTTTGTATCTCTTGGGAACTCAATCCTTCTGGTTCAATTATATAATTGAGCAGAAGTAGACATTCACCCGTTAATGAGAGCGGACCATTTATTGTTTTCTAATATTAATGAAAATAAAACTTTAGGTCAAAATTTTGAACCGTACCATATATCAAGAATAATTTCAACAAAATTTATGATCGTTGATATTAGTAATCTTCTCATGAAATGTACAATATCAGTATCAGGAAAATTATGGAGGGAAATACAGTGACTTGTTTCGTGTTGATTTAGTAGTGGAAGAAAATTTTATAATTTTGTGGGAATAATAAACAGAGAGGTGTGAGTTGGTTTGAACTTTGAAGCTGACCCACTCAACTAACCCTCTTCCGAGTTTTCACGATCAAATTATGGCGTGACACTCCCATCTCTTTATAATTAATGTTTTATGAATGATTTTAATTTAATAGCCGCAGTTGCAGGTGACACACGTTTGACATGAAAGAATCTAATTGAATTTAATATGAATCTAAGATTTATTGTGTGCAGAGAAGAAAACTTATATGTTGATTTTGAATTTGGAGTTCATGTTAATAATCTGACATGTTTTTAATTTCTAAACATTTTTTTGTATTAGGTGTACGATTATGATTTGAGTTACTTATACAATTACATGTTTGTATTAACAATTAAGTCACAAATTTATAGTGCTCTAAGTGTAACTTGGCTTAATATGAAATATAATTTGTGCTTGAATAGTACTGCACTTTCCAAATTTTTATCACAAAAATTATCCCAAATCATCAATTAATTGGTGAAAAATCTTTACTCTTTGCAATTCGCAATAATAATAAATAAATGTGGGCAATAATTAGATAGTAATGTTTCATTGACGAGGAATCATATCCCTTCAATCCTTGTTTCTTTCTCCTAGTACATCTCCTCTTTTAGGAAAAAAAGTAATTCACAACTTTATACTTTTGCCCATAGTTCACCAATTCACTTTAAATCCATGTCAGCATTAAACGAAAGCGTGGGTTTTAACATCCCTTTTTGATTTTATTTCTAAAATACCTATAATTTAATTAATAAAATACAAACTCATATAAAAAATTAATCATCTTTCACAAAATTTCAAAGTTAAAATATTATTTCTTTTAAATTTTATTATAAATACATATAAATCTAAAATATTTTGTTCTTAATATATTCTTTATATCTCCAAAACTCTTATAATTTTCTTTAAAAAACATTTTCAATTAAAATTTAAAAATAAATATAAATCATAAGATGGGGAATGAGTGTAAAAAAATTGTTAAATTTTTTTATTTCAATTAATTAAATTTTTATTTAAGACAAAAATAAATTAATTTTTTTAATTATTTATGTAATTTCAATTTAATTTTAAAAAAAAGAGAGTTTTGTGAGGAATTTTGAGGGGGTGCAAAAAGGGTGGCTTTAAACGAAAATCAGTTGATCCTTACTTTCCATCCTGCAAGAAGAGCTCAGGGAGCCTTCATCTCATACGGAAAAACTATTGGAACAGGGAATCTCATCATACAACAAAGACCCTACTGAACTAACTTTACTCACTCAATACATATTAAAAGCTATTCTAACGAATGCCTTTTACATAGCATCTTTGAGTTAGAAACAGCCTACTTCCTATCCTAAACCCCTAGAATCACAGGGAAGGAGATGGTTGGTATGGCAATTCAGTTAAGTAATTAGTTTTACAAGTTGAATCTTCATATTTCTTCACACATGTGTCGAAACAGGTCAGAGATCCAAATCTAGTTTGAGTGTAAAAATAGTGGTTTTGTGGCATTCCGCTATGTCTCACGTCTTTCAATTCACCGGTTTGATATACCTGATTTGATTTTGATATACAAATCAAAGCAGAGCAGCTTTTAGTATTTAGAAACTTTCTCATTGCCTGAAATATAATAAGAATTATCATTAAGTTCGATATTTAACCATCTAAATGATTTGGCCAATCTTTCGCTCACCAAATTTTATTTTTGTGCCCCAACCACGTATAATGTATACATATTACATATATAGTGCTGAATCAAATTGGATTGTTATACCTAGTCATCACGGGATTAGTGACAACTACCAATAAAATTAATTTTAAATCGTTATGGGGGTTAACATTCGTATATATGGAGAATTTATTTTCTATATTGGCAATGAGCATTTATAAATGTTCTAAAATTATAAAGATTCTCACAGAAACGTTCTCCAAGCGGAATGAATTAAATATAAATAAGAGGGGCGTACAGTTACATCACGTCGTTATTCTAGAAGTACTTAATAAGATTGTTAAATAAATGTTCAATTCCATAGAACGATAACATACCCAATAATTTATTAAATTGAATATACACATGATAACGATCATTGAGAGACGTTAACGATGCGATATTAGTGATTATTCCACCACAAAAATAAAATAAAATGCTGTTATGTCGTATTCTACAGTAACCCTAGCTAACTCAGCCTTATGGTGCATTGTCACGGACATGAGTTACATGCCCATCCAGATCTTGACACAAACCTACGAACAGTTAAGCCAACCTCGCTATACAATAAAGACCTTTATCAGCTGAATCAATCAAATAAAACAAACCTAGATACCTTACTTTCATTTGAAAATTTAATGAGAATTTATTATGTTGGAAACTTTATGAAGGAGGCCAAGCCGTTAGTAATAGAAAGTATCGAATAAAAGTTTTTCGCTTGCGTCAGGTTAAAAGCATTAGAATTTGTGTTTTCATCATCACCATTTTAAATAAAGTATATTTGCATTAACTTTCACTGAATATCATAGTAGAACAATGGCTAATACTTATCCATTACTCCCATCGTATGAAAGGTTTCTATGTCCAGTTATAAAGCTTAGAACAAATTGAAATATCGCCATTACACTAAAATTAAGCGCGAAGAACCAAGTAGACTGACCTGGCAACAAAAGCAGAACCAATGGTTTACGCCAGTCAAAACTGGACTGTTGGTATTCATTCAATCATTGTTATCAAATTATTTATCCGATTATTCGGGGAGAGGCAGTCGAGAGAATGGAACATGCACGTTCTCAGCACAAAAGACACGAGAATACCTTGATAAAGCTGTTCCTCTGGTCAATCCGGGACAGGCAGAAAGCCTAATTTGACGCATGGCAAACACCCACTTTGTTATGGGTTGTTTATTAATTAAAAAATATCTTAGATATAATATAATTGCCATTTTCAATTTGAAAGTCTGTGTTATTCAAGAGGGACAAGTCCACGAACAGCTTATAATTCCCACTAAATTACCTACTGCGAACCTGATTTGTTTTTAGAAATAAAAAACGAAGGTAAGCTGTGAGATTTTTGACTTAAGGAAAACAGCACGATGACATTCATTGCTCCCCACTTTAATCATTGTTAATTAATTCATAAGCTTATCCATATATATATGTACCCCTTTTCTTATTGATTTCGAGTATATTTCTAGGTTGAAGAACATGTTGTGCCAACTTTTAAGTTTGAACCGTTATGAAATATTATCACTCTATGTCAGTATAACCATTTTATTGACAAAAAGAATGCTATGGCAGGTTAAATTAAAACATTATTGTCCAAGAGCATTTCATGGTTTGCATTTTTGTTAAAGAGCAAAGAAAGAAAGAAAAGGAGATGAGATGAATGGAGGGAGGAAAAGAGAAATGAAGGAAAATTTAAACTTTATGTCATATCCATTAATGAAATTGAGATTGGTTTTCTTTTTTTTTCCCCTTATTTTTGTCTCCCTCTATTATTTTTCATTAAATATATATAGATTTATTTGCTTAACCAAACAGAAGTTACCGAACCTACGCTGGCAGCGTAATCAAATTTATGAATTTGTTAACTTGGTTATGATGACAAGCGAGAATTCATATCAGGATAAAGCAATAGAATTCACAGTTCCCTTTGCTGTGGATGTGGTAATTAAATAAGCGTGCATGATTATTAAATACAGCATGTTTGAAACAGTCGTTTTAGTCAATAAGCTTAATACGTATTAATTGACAAAAGAAAAGTACAATTGCTACAGTAATTTAGCGGCAATTGCAATTCAATCCCGCATAGATTTTCCGAATTGTGAGGTTTGGTAAATTTTCACGTGAGAAAATGGTGGTTGCAGGTAGATTGATTTGTTCACCATTTTTGATTTGACCCTTTTTCTAATGAACAAAGGCAATTAGCATCTTTGATATGTTCGTTAATCATACATTACTTTGGTCTAATCAATGATATGCCAATTGCACTATATGGGGCTTCGTTAAGAAAAACAACATTTTTGTTGAAATTCATTAGAAATTCTATCTTTAGGTAATAAGATTATTCAGCACATATAAGTTAAAAATATTAAAAAATTTTAAGCACATTGTAGCGAGCTTTCGTAGGTAGCTCTAGACATGGCACCCAGGAGGGCCTTTAGGTGTTAAAACAGCCCTTACAAACTTAATTACTCGAGTTTCTAATAAGCGAACAATATATCTATTTAAGTAACCCATCGTTAGAGACCTTTAGGCTAGTGACCTCCAGAGACAGATTGACGGCTTGGGGAGCTAGGTGTTGAAAACGCCCTTGAACTTAATTATTTGGGTTAGATATATGTGAAAATTAAAAACATTCATTTTTTCCTTTTTCTCTCTTTTTTTTTTTGCAATACACACTTTACTACTTAAATATTATCACTAATAAATCAAAAGAACTAAATTTGAAAATAAAACTAAATTTATTTATAAAAATAATTATACAAAATATTAAAAACACTGTTGAAAAATAAGATTACGAGGAAATTGAGAGAAATTGAGAAGAAGAGATGAGGTTATTTTTAGAAAAATAAAATTCGCGATCAATGTTTTGCGGTCCATCATAAGTTTATGCATGCACTCTACACAACCATTAGATTAAGATCCAATAGCTAGTCAAACTTCAGTAGTGAGCATTACGTTGTGTTTGGAATCGCGCCCAAGTTAATAAAACCGCTAAGTATTACAGCTAATTATAGGGAAGAATATCCACCATCCACCGTTTTTACATTTTTAAAAATCTATGATTAAGCCCGTTTTTGGCTGGAATCACTAAGTTTCGTTTTGTTTCACTTTTCCACTTCCGTTTGGAATCAGATTAAGAAAAGCTAACGAAACTTAAAAAAATGACATTTACACCCAAAGCGAAAATTACAATTTCACACCAAAAATTGCAAAATAATCAGATTAAATCTAATTATTTTCCCATTAGGTCAATAAAGAAATTAATTCTCAACCATCAAATGTAGGTTTTTTTAAATATATACAGTAATTAGAGAATGATAAAGAGTATATGATGGTATTAAAAATAGCCCGATCTATAAATAATCGATTGAATTTAAGATAAGAAATTAAGTTTTATTATTTATTGGTTATAATCTCTAGTAGTTAAAGATTTTTTGTACTTCATTAACGTACCAATAATGATATTCATCATTAAATCTTATTATTTTGGCATTTTTAGGGTGAAATTGTAATTTTCGTTTTGGGGTAAATGGTCATTTTAAAGTTTCGTTAGTTTCTTAGAATTCTAAGCGAAGTGAAAAAGTGAAATAACAATAATGCCAACAGTGAATCAACAAAAATGAAGGAGTGTCTATTTTGAAAAATAATCGCCAATTGAGCGTGGATATTTACTAATTATAATAACAATAATAATAATAACATAAAATATTTAATTCTAAGTAATGATGACATAAGTGATGATGTAGAGAAGTTTGTAGAGAGAGTTAAAATTCTAGAATTTATTAAGGTATTTATGAAGGATAATCTGATCATTAATCAAGAGTTATGGTGGTAAAATCCACAGCCCGTTCATTAGCCTTAAGAAATCACTGTAATGCCCTACCCCCTTTTATTTTCAATCTGACAAAATTTCACCCCTTCTACATTCTAGAATCATAACATCATGAGTGCAAAATCCTTAATTTAGAAATGTAAAAGAAGTCATCAGGAGGTAAGTAACACTTAACTATGATGTAGGAGACAAAATTATTTTCATAATTAACTTAGATTTTAACAATTCCTTTTTATCTTGAGATATTATTCTACTATGATGTGAATTTTTATATGGTTCGCTCATGCAGCCCAATCTATGATAGTTAATTATGTTATGGTCGGCTATACCACCTAATGTGAAGGTTAATTATGTTATGATTACTTCTATGCCCACTTTAATCTATGATACTTAATCATGTTATAGTCGGTTTGCACTTTATACTATAATTCCATTTTGTTTAATCTACATGGATGGATGGGCTATTTGCGTATATTAAAGATTGTTGTCCTTAAATAGTGTTGTGTGTTGATTATTATGCATCTCAAGAACTTGATGTTATGATATAAGTTGCATTGGATGCATACATTTCATGATTACTTTATGAAGAAGCGTTTGAGAAAATGAATTTATGAAAAATGGGTGTTTGTGCTACCCAGTGTGGCAAGTTTCCAAGAGGGCAAGCCTCGGCCTAAGTAAAGAAATCTTTGGGGACAGTGATCGTAGCTTACCCAAAAGATCAAGCCAACTCAGGCCAATGAGCATATTGTTTAAAGAGTAAAAGTAGCGTTTGTTGGTGTTAGAAAATGTATATTTATAAAGGATAAAATCGTCATTTTATATTTTAAGTCTTCTTAGCAACTACTTACTTTATGTATTTAAGCTTCTTGTAATTTAATTATGTGTGTTTTATTTTAATTAAGTATTTTGTGTATTTTAGGGCATCATGGTCATTTCACAATAAGCAGCGAGAGATCAAGCAGCAAGCACGGACATCGACTTTTGAACTGGGGCCGGTGAAAACCTTAGGAGGAGCATAAAATGAAAAATGGCCTTTGTGCATGTATGCGGTCTTATTCACATGTATGAGTACTTATTCACATGTATGATGATTATTGACCATGCATGATGCACACATCATTCGTTCTTATTGCGACCACTTTATTCGCGTAGGCGGATCGATGACGTGGCATTGACCGATGATGTGGCAATGGTGATGAGTGTAAAGCATGATCACTGTTAATTACAAATTCTTATGAGCTGTTGATGGTGGCGTGGCGGCATATTAGTGGACTAAAACTTGCGGCGTCGGTGCATGCATTACAGGTTATTTTCAACCAAACCAAGCGTCATTTTATTCCGCGAGGTCAAACCGTGTTCTTGTTCATCACGTGTACGGTCAAGTGTGCGTCTTGTTGGTGATGGCGTTGCTTGTGATCTGACGTCAGCCCATTTTTAATCAGATAGCGCATGATTTACTCCATGTATCTACATAAAGGGCCTCCCCATAATTTGATAGCTCACGAATCCATTTTTGGGATCCATTTTCTGTAATTCCTTTTCCGTCTTGTATTTTCTATGTATTTTAATAAATTCCCATTTTGTCCACTAGTTCCAGTTATGAGTATTAATTTTCTTTGAAGCTTGGGGTTGAAGGGTGAAGTCTTCTTAACATGTGTCATGGAAGCTTTATTTGGTAAATTTATTTTCTTTTCCCCTCTCAATTTTTGTGGATGATTTGACTTTTCGTCGACAAATAATAATAATCTTGTCCTAGATACGCCTCAGTTTTACAAGCTCCACGAGTACAAGGTTATTATTATTTAACATGCGATAAGCATGCAACACCGTATTGATTAGAGTGTGGTTAAATGAAGTGTGGATTCCCCCGCCAATGATTTAATTGGCATAATAAGGAATATTTAGCCCATAGGTGCATGTTGATACGGATCCGGATAAATGCAAATCGTTTGATAGATTTATCTTCAATTTATTAGCCAATTTCAATTTCGATTTTAGGATAATCCAAATCATTTTCACCCGCAAATCCAACCACCCATTTAGAAAATTTGATACTACACGCAATTAAAATCCACCTCCTGCGTGGGATGGAACACTCAATCGTCAATTTGATCTATGCTGATAGATTCGTCTTGACTTGCGAGTTCAATAAAATTTGCACAAGTTTTGGCGCAGGTTGCGAGGAGGGTAAGTTATTTTAATTCGTAAAATTAATTTTGTGAATAATTTATTTTATTTGTTTTTCTTGTATTTTTATTATTAAAAAAGAAAAAGAAAAAAAAAAAGTGAATCTGCATTTAAGGTTAGTATTTCTTTTCTTTTTCTCTTATTTAAAATTCTGTAATTTATTTTTTAATTTATTTTTCTTTGTAATTTTTTTGTTTATCTTATTAATTTATTTTTAGTTAATTTATCTCACGTATTTGTTTTTGTGTAATTTTATAGAAAGGTTTTAACGGTATTGATAAAGTTAGTAACGTAATTTCTCATTCTTCTTTATTTTTATTTGTTTTGTTCCCATTTATTTTTGCATTTTATTTGCGTGCGTAGTGGTAGTCATTATTACTGTCTTGAGCTGTAGACCTGAGAACTAGAAAAAACACTTCGCACACACAAGCACGTTAGAAATAAATTTGGAATGGATTTACAAGCACCATGGGAGAGGCCATTTAAGGACTATTTTAGTCCATAGGTAATTTGAGCACATCATGTATAAGATACATTTGTGCAAATTTTAATATTTCATGGCGCTGCGAATCTATTGTAGTATAGACTAATGGTGACAGTGTCGATCCCGAGGGAGGTGGATTTTAATTGTGTGTAGAATTAATTTTGTAAATGGATGGTTTAGATTTGTGGTGGAAGTAAATTAAATTATCTAAAATTGGAATTAAAATGACGAGAAGAAATTGTAGAAAAATTACTATGATTGAAGCGCTTGGGTATCTCGGATCCGTATCGGCTTTGTACCATGGGATAAATATTCCTTATTAATACCCGATTAAATCATGAGGGGAATCCACTCCTCATGAACCATCTGCTCTGTCGATATGGTGCTAAGAGCATCGTGCTAAATAATAATAGCCTTGTACTGGGAGGCGGGGTGAAACCGGGCGGTACTAGAACAAGACTATTATTATTTAGTCGACAAAGAAGTCAAAACATCCATAAAAATTAGAGGAAGAGAAAATAAATTTACTAAATAAAGTCCATGACACGTGTTGAGACTTCACGCTGACCCGAAGCTTGAAAGAAAACTAGCCACTTATAATTGAACTTGGGGCAAAATGAAAATTTATTAAAATACGTAGAAAATACAAGATGGAGAAGGAATTACAGAAAATAGAGTCCAAAAATGGATTGGAGATGCCAAATTAGGGGGAGGTCCCTTTTTATAGATACATCGAGTAAATCATAGCGTGATTAAAAAGCAGTTTGGGCCTTCGAGGATTGCGCCCCGTCATCGATCAACGATGCGGCGGCGTCAGCGATGCAGCGATTTGACTATGCGGCGAGAAACGGTGACCACGGTTTGCACACGGTTTGAATAGTAACACGGTTTGCCGCGATAGCAGCGGTTTGGTTGAAAATAATCCCGTGTGTTGCATGTATCACCGTCCGCCGCGTTTTTGGTCGGCTAATATCTTTGCGCGTCATCGTATCGACGGTCGTAAAATTTTAGTCAAGCGGGGATCGCTGACACCTCATCAGTCAATGCCACATCGCCGGTAATGCCCGTCATCGATCCGTCTATGTGAGCGATCACGAAGTGAGCGATAACGTGAAGCGATACCCGTACATATGAATAGTACCGTATATGTGAAACAGTGCCATTTTCCTTTTATGCTCCTCACCAAGGTTTTAGGCCGTCACCGAGTTCAAAAATGATGTCCGTTTCTTTGTTTGATCTCTCTTTATTGTGAAATGACTATGATACCCTAAAATACACAAAATACTTAATTAAAATCAAACACCACGTAATTAAATTACAAGAAGCTTAAATACATAAAAGTAAAGGTTGTTAGAAAGACTTGAAATGTAAAATGACGATTTTCTCCTTTATAAATATACATTTTCTAATACTCAACGATACCCAAATGTAGCTACTAGGAGCTTTGAACTAAAACCTAGTGTGCTAAATTGTCTCCCGCGTCCCATGGCTTAGAAAATAAGGACGTATAATCATCTGAATGATTTTCATGCTATTTGTCAAACTTTTAAATATGAGAATTTTTCGAGACGATGATGTTAAACTTCAGATTATTCCCATTTCTTTAAAGGATAGAGCTCATTCATGGTTAAATACTTTGCCTACTAATAGCATTACATCATGGGAACAAATGGTAACTAAATTTTGAATAAATATTTCCCGGATGCATAAAACCAATCTTATTAGGGGAAATTTGAGTTACTGAGAGAGAAGGCAGAGTAATTTTTTAAACATGGGGAGGCGATTGATATGGCTACTCTTGAAGTGTCCACATTATGGGTACGAGAAATGGCACAATGCCAATACTTTTTGGAGGATTACTACCAAATATGCAAGAATGGCTAATGGCAACAAGTGGAGGAGAGCTAATGTCAAAAAGTGCATGGAGATTTGGGAATTCTTCCAGTGACAAGCAGATAATTCCCAATGATGGAGTCGATCACTCGGGAATACCGGAAAAATTAAGGAGTAAATGAGGTTCACATTGGCGTGTCAAGTTTAGAAATCAAAGAAGTCGAGGAGATAGTTGAAGGTCTGCGCTCGACAAATAGCATCGTTATCGGCTTTCTAAATCAACCAGAACCACATGACCATGACTCATTACCTGGATCAAGCTAATGCCATAGGTGTAATGAGAAAACCGTCAATTTACTGACCCATACTCCAACACATATAACCACGGATGGAGAGACCACCCCAATTTTTTCATGGTCTCGAGGATTCCAGCGAAATGGACCCGGCTCAGGCTCACGCACCACGTCAACAAATTCGTCCAAGTTCCTCAAGCCTCTCGGTGACCATTTTAGACCGTACAATCAAAACCAAAACTACTCTCAGCCAGGACATGGGAGGATGCATTCAGAATTTCAAGAATGTTACTCACTCCACGATTGAGCAACGAGAACCGCACCCGTTGCCTAATCCTAAAGGCAAGTTTCCAAGTCAACGAGTGCCTAATCTTAAAGAGTGCATAGGCAATACTAGTTCACCACAATGGCATGGAGAGGTCAAAGCAGTCATGACCTTGCGAAAAGGAAAAGAAGTCGACAACAAAGTGGAGATATCTAGGTGACAAAAGAAAATAAAATTGTACAGTGAGTGTTGAGGACTCATCAACGGAGGAGAAGAAGAAACCAAACCACGAGAATACGTTCCAAAAGCTCCATTTCCTGGAGGTTAGCGAAAGGAAAGAAGGAAAAATCCACGAGGTGAGATTCTCGAAATCTTCAAAAAACGAGGTAAGTGTTAACATCCTTTACTTGATGCTATAAAGCAAGTTCCATCTTATGCAGTCTCTTAAAGACCTTTGTACTAAAAAGAGAAACATTCGTGTTCAAAGAAGGCATTTTTAACGAGAAAATGTTAGTTACATACTCAACATAAAATTCTCACAAAATACAAAGACCTAGGCTCCCCACTTATCTTATGTAGTATAGGGAACCACACAATTGAGAATGCTTTGTTGGATTTAGGAGCTAGTGTAAATCTGTTGCCTTACTCGGTATTTTTGAAACTTGGACTTGAGAATTACACCCGACTCCGGTGGTGTTACACTGACTTGCGGATCGGTTCACGAAAATACATCGTGGTATTATGGAGGATGTGCTTGTCGGTAGACAAGTTTTATTTTACATTGATTTCATTGTAATTGACCTTTCAACCAATACGAGGATTGAGGAAGCATCCCCATTTATCCTCAGCCGACCTTTCTTGGCAAGCAGTGCATGGATGATGAAATTGTTGATGTGGATTTAATTGAAGCATTAGTTGATGACACTTTTCTTTGAAACCTTAGTGATGATCCTTTACAAACATGCTTAACTCACTTTGGTTTGGATTTTGATATTGATAGATCGATCGATGAGGTCAACGTCCTCTTGACTCAGGCATCCATCAGCCCAGCCCACTAATAAATGGAAGTCAAGAGTTGAACAACTAGCACCATCGGAAAAAAACTCATCCCATCGCCGAATCACCACGAAACTCGAGCTCAAACCATTGCCCAACACTTTGGAATATGCATTTTTGGGAGAAGAAAGTAATCTACCCGGTAATCATCTCATCATCCCTCGATAGCCGAACATGCATTGTTGGATGTTTTAAAAAAGCACAAAGGAGCATTAGGATGGACCATAGCGGACATAAAGGTATAAACCCAGTGTTTGCATGCATTATATTCACCTTGATGAAAATGCTAAATCTTCTAGGGAAATGCAACGTCGGTTAAATCACAATATGAAAGAAGTTGTTAGGAACGATGTCCTTAAGCTATTAGGCATAGCAGTATCATTTGTTAACATATATGTTTCCATAATATTGATTTTGATGATAACAAACAAGATTAATAATGATTAATCTTTTAAAGCTCAAACTATTTAATTATTCTTTTTAAATAAATCATTATTTTCATATTATAAATGTTTTATATTTAATGGAAAAATGATTTTATGAAATTGATTGTTTTTATTCTTTTTAAATAAATCATTATTTTCACATTATAAATGTTTTATATTTAATGGAAAAATGATTTTATGAAATTGATTGTTTTTATTCTTTTTAAATAAATCATTATGTTCACATTATAAATGTTTCATATTTAATGGAAAAATGATTTTATGAAATTGGTTGTTTTTCAAAGTTTATGGTTTAATTGAAAGAATTTTGAAAACTTTGAAATAAACAAGTATTGCTTGAAATTTTGGTAAAGGATTTATTTGAAAAGTGTCATAGTATTTTTGGCTATAAATATTGATTTTGATGATAACAAATCACATGTATTTTAAAAGCTTTGATAATGTTTTCAAAGTTTCGGTTTGGACTTATTTGAAATTATTTAAATGTTTTTGGCCATTCTATAATTTCATAAAGTTTGGGCGAAGTCATAATTTCAGAAAGTTGTGGGTTTGAGAAAGCATTATTTAAAATTCTGAAATTGGACCTATTTGCAAACTTTTATAACGTTTTGGGCCATACTACAGTTTTATAAAGTTTTGGGGTCAAACTATAAATTTCGGGAAATATTTTACTGTAGCATCCGGCTTACCGGATACTGATAACCGGCAAGCCGGTTACGAGCAGAATGTTTCCAATTCGAATCAAACTACAGGATTCAAAATCCGTGGCAGAAGAAATTGGGGCGATAAGCACTAGAGAAAGGCAAAGCGGCTATAGGATGTCCATAAACGACAAGCCGGTTACGACTAGAATGTGCATAACGGCTAGTTTTTGAGTGCATAATGGCTAGTTTTTGAGTTTAAACTATATAAACTCAAAACCAATTCATTTTTGGCAATCCAAGCAAGCAAGAACAAGTGCACACAACTTATATTGAGCTTGACTTCGTCGAAATCATCATTCTTTAAATCATCTTTGTTCTTCAATTTGTATATCCACTCTTAAAGAGAGTTTGATTGTTGTATTTTTCATTTCTCATCAAAATTGTGAGAGTACAAGTGTGAGAAACACTTAGAGTGAAGAGATTGGAGAGATAATCTCTTTGTTGTAAAGGTTTATTGACACCTCAAAGTCAATTGTAATCGTTGAAGCCTTGGAAAGGCTTGGATAGTGAAATCCTCAAGCCGGTGAGCTTGGAGGCGTGGACGTAGGCGGGGATAGCCGAACCACGTAAAAATTCTTGTGTTCGCTTTCTCTTCCCTTACTCTTTTAATATTGTGTTTATTTGAATTTATTGTTTTCAATTGATTAAGACATTAGATTGAATTGTTGTGTGGTTTGCCTAGGATAATTTTTAAAATTCCAATTCACCCCCCCTCTTGGGTTGCACACTTATATTTCATTTGGTATCAGAGCGAGGTGCTCTTGTGTAGACTTAACCGTCTAGAGTTAAAGATTAATATCAACCCAAATTAGTTCAACTTTCATGGAAGGCCAATCCACCACTAGACCTCCATTCTTTGATGGTAATGACTATCCTTATTGGAAAACTAGGATGAGAGTGTTTTTACAAGCCTTAGATTATGAACTATGGGAAATAGTTTGTAATGGTTCATTCATTCCTAGGAAGAATGTTTTAAGTGAATTGGATAAGAAAAACATGACTTTAAATTCCAAGGCTATGAATGCTTTATTTTGTGCCTTAGATAAAAATGAATTTCATAGAGTTTCAAATTGTTCTAATGCTTATGAAATTTGGAGAAAACTTGAAATTGTGTATGAGGAGACTACAAACAAGGAGGAATTTCATGAAGTGTCGAATTTGGCACTTATGGCAATTGGAGATGAATCAGATGATGAACTTGATGAGGTAAGTGATCTTCCTACCTATGATGAATTGTATGATGCTTTTAAAGAATTGCATGATAATTGGATAAAAATTGGTAAAAAGAATGCATGTTTTAAAAAGAAAATGGTAGAGCTCACAAATGAAAATGAATCTCTATGTGCAAAGATTACATGCCTAGAATTAGAGAATAAAACATTGCATGATAGAGTTGCATTATCAAATGAGAAATCTAGCACTTCACACAAGCATCTAGAATCACATGTAAATGACTTGAAAAATGAAAATGATGCTTTGCAAAAATGCAATGGTTCATTAAATGAAAAGATTAAAGAACTAGAGTTAGATAATAAAATTTTACATGATAGAATTGCATCATTTAAATGCAAACAAAAGTACTTCATATGAGCATGAAAAATCACATGTTGGTGAATTGATGAAAAAGGAAAATGAAATGCTTAAGAAGAAGAGCAATGAGTTAAATGAGATTATTTTAAGATTTACAAATGGTCAAAAGAACTTAGAAAAATTACTAAGCACTCAAAAATGTGTGTTTGATAAAGGAGGACTTGGGTATAAGCCTTATTTGAAACAAAAATATTATAAGAATTATTTTGTTAAGGCTACCTCCACAAGTGATCATAAGATTGTTTGTCATTATTGTAATGGAAATGGTCATATGAGTTATAGATGTCCAATTAAAAGAAATGTGTATTATGGAGCAAAATGTATTTAGGTTCCAAAAGGAACCATTGCTAACACTCAAGGACCCAAGAATATTTGGGTACCAAAGCACACAACTTGAATTTGTTTTGTAGGTACCACAATCAAGGAATGGTGGAGAAGTTCCTTGATGAAAGCCTGTGAGGATAATCATTTGAGCATGATCTAAGAGAAAAAGATGAGGCAAGATGATTTAATTATTTTGGTAACAATTCTTGCCATATTAATTTTGTTGAATGAATCATGATAAATGAAATTGCGAAAGTATGCTTGTATGTTTACATGATGGAATTATCATTGTGTGTAATATTGAGTGATTTATCATGATGGATTTGTTTGATGTTAATGTTTATGAAGTGTTTAAGCATGATAGTTAAGTGGTGTGTTTAATTTATTCACTTTTGAATGTTTATATGTTTAATTATTGTGAAAATCTCTAGTCTGCACAAGTTGTAATGAATTGGTCATAACTCCTTCTAGAGAACTCTAAATCAAGCTCTGTAAAATTTATTAGAAAGCTAACTTAATTATCTTTCCAACAGTATATAGCTTGCACATTACTTCTGGCTCAATCAATACAGTTTTTATTCCGAATTTGACCTTTCTGCATTTTATTTTTGAATGCTTATAAACACTCCAAATCAAGTCTGCACATGCTGTAATGAATTGGTCATAACTTCTTCTAGAGAACTCTAAATCAAGCTCTGTAAAATTTATTGGAAAGCTAACTTAATTATCTTTCCAACGGTATATATCTTGCATGTTACTTTCTGCCTCAAATCGGACTACCGGTTAGCAAAACCGGAAAGCCGAATTTGCATGAAAAGCTTGCTGGAACAAAACCGGATTTCCGGTTATGCATATCCGGCACGCCGGTTTCGGGTTTCAACTTTCTGCTCACAACCGGCTAGCGGTTCATTGTGCTTTTAGCTTTGTTCTCCCTCTTCCTCTCATTCGGCTTTCCATTTCTCTCTCTCTCACTAAAAGCCGATTACTCCTCACTGATTTCATTGCAAAATCCATCATTCTCATTTGTTTTCAATCCAAATTGATTCATATAAATTATTCTCCATCCATTCTTGTGTCTAAAATCTTTTTAATTGATTCAAACTTACTCATTTTACTCAATAGCTTGAAAAATTCGAATTTGTGCATTTTGAGTATTTCAAATTACCACTTCCATAGTGTGCTCTCCTTATGGATTTTACCATAGTTTTCTATTATATTATGCACCTACATTTTCATATGCATTGTTGCTTTCATTGTGGATTGATGATGATTATTATTTGATATTTGGATGCAAATGTTTTATTTTGAGCACAAAAGAGATAATCTTGGCAAATTTGATCCAAAATTTGATGTTGGTATTTCTCTTGGCTATTCAAACACAAGCAAAACTTATGGAGTGTATATCAAAAGAACTTTGATTGTGGAAGAATTTATACATGTTATATTTGATGAGTCTAATTCTTCCTCTATGGAGAAAGTTGTTGTTGATGATAATGTAGATGAAAAGCTACAAGAAGATTATCAAATGATAGCCAAAAGAATGCACCACTTGAAAATCAAAAGGAGCAACATGAAGAAACAAATGCGGAGTAAGATGAAGGTACTTCTCAAACACTCCCTAAAGAGTGGAGGTATATTTCTTCTCACCTTAAGAATTTAATTTTGAAGATCCATCACAAGGTGTAACTACTAGATCATCACTTAAAAATATATGTGAGCATTTGTAATAATGGATTTGATCACTTGTTCTTTAGCTCATAATGATGGCTTTTAGCTATGTTGATTTTGATGATCTATAATGGCATATGTTGATTTTGATTATCTATATATTGCTATTATATACTTATGCTTTGATGATTCCATTGTATTTGATGAAATTTGATCTTATGGAATCTATGATTGGTGAATGGATACATTTTTTGTATGCTTTCTTGACGTATTGTTAAATATCCATTACTTGCTTTAAATAATATCGAAAGGGGGAGAAATACATGATCCTTGAGATCTTGGCGCATATGAGAGTGTAAATTATATTAAAATGTCACATTAGATCTTTGATGAGTTTAGTTGTCTTGATTTCTAAAATGTGATTAGTAATTATATGACTTTTGAATTGTTGACATTATGCTCTTATGACTTTTGCATTCCTTGCTTAGCTTATTACTTGTTCTATTTTGGATAATATGCTTTTGAACATTTTTATTGTCAAAGGGGAGACAAAGTAATAAATCATTTTAATGATATAAATTGGGGGAAATAATATGCATTTTGAGCATTCTTTTAATGGTTGATATATGATTATGGAATCTACGGATTTAATTGTTACAAGTGTTTGAGGAATTCATATTGATTTTGATGATTTTGGTAATTGATGATTATATGTGTGTTGCTTGATAAATTGAAGGAGTTGTTGGTTTGTTATTATTGTTTAAGCTTATATGGAAGTGTTTTTAATCATGTTGTGTATTTGAAGATTTGTTCATTTTTAAGGGGAGATAAATACGATATGTTTTTGGATAAAATCATTTTGGTTAAAATTTTAATTGGCCATATATTTAGGGGGAGCATATAATATGTTTTTGGAAAATATGCATTTTGATTTTTTTTGTCTAAATGGGGAGACAAAATAATACATCATTTCAATATTGTCAAAAAGGAGGACAATAATATACACTTTGAGTATTCTTTTGATGATTTTGATGATATTTGATTATGGTGATGATTTTGAGATATGATGATAATTTATGAGTAATACTAATAAATCTTGTATTTGAGGTGATGCTTGTTGTTAGGGGAGATTTTGTTGAAATTTCCATTGAACCACATGGGTAACAAATTTGCTATTCTTATTCTTTTCCTTTACGTTTTTTTTGATGATGAAGGGGAGAAGAATACATGTTTTCAATTTTATAAAAATTTACTGCTTTTGTCTTTGCCAATTAAGTTTTCTTTTTTATGATGAAGGGGGAGAAGAATATATGTATTTAAATTTGTTAATTTAGCAAAATTGTAAGAGAAGCTTACATTTAGGGGGAACAATTTGTGGAATCATTCTTTAAATACATGAAAGGTTTGTCATCATAAAAAAAGGGAGATTGTTAACATATATGTTTCCATAATATTGATTTTGATAATAACAAAAAAGATTTATAATGATTAATATTTTAAGCTCAAACTATTTAATTATTCTTTTTAAATAAATCATTATTTTCATATTATAAATGTTTTATATTTAATGGAAAAATGATTTTATGAAATTGATTGTTTTTATTCTTTTTAAATAAATCATTATTTTCACATTATAAATGTTTTATATTTAATGGAAAAATGATTTTATGAAATTGATTGTTTTTATTCTTTTTAAATAAATCATTATGTTCACATTATAAATGTTTCATATTTAATGAAAAAAAAGATTTTATGAAATTGGTTGTTTTTCAAAGTTTATGGTTTAATTGAAAGAATTTTGAAAACTTTGAAATAAACAAGTATTGCTTGAAATTTTGGTAAAGGATTTATTTGAAAAGTGTCATAGTATTTTTGGCTATAAATATTGATTTTGATGATAACAAATCACATGTATTTTAAAAGCTTTGATAATGTTTTCAAAGTTTCGGATTTGGACTTATTTGAAATTATTTAAATGTTTTTGGGCCATTATATAATTTCATAAAGTTTGGTAAAGTCATAATTTCAGAAAGTTGTGGGTTTGAAAGCATTATTTAAAATTCTGAAATTGGACCTATTTGCAAACTTTTATAACGTTTTGGGCCATACTACGGTTTTGAAAAGTTTTGGTCAAACTATAAATTTCAGGAAATATTTTACTTGTAGCATCCGGCTTATCGGATACGATAACAAACAAGCGATTCTGAGCGAGAATGTTTCCAATTCGAATCCGAAACTAGGATTCCATCAACAATACCGATCATTGGGCGATGTAAGCACTTGAGCAGCGGCTAGCCGGATGTCCATAAGCGGCAAGCCGATTCCCGACCAGAGAGAATGTGCCTGCATAACGGCTAGTTTTGAGTGCATAACGGCTAGTTTTGAGTTTAAACTATATAAACTCAAAACCAATTCATTTTTGGCAATCCAAGCAAGCAGAACAAGTGCACACAACTTATATTGAGCTTCAACTTCGTGAATCATCATTCTTTAAATCATCTTTGTTCTTCAATTTGTATATCCACTCTTAAAGAGAGTTTGATTGTTGTATTTTTCATTTCTCATCAAAATTGTGAAGTACAAGTGTGAGAAACACTTAGAGTGAAGAGATTGGAGAGATAATCTCTTGTTGTAAAGGTTTGTTGACACCTCGAAGTCAATTGTAATCGTTGAAGCCTTGGAAAGGCTTGGATAGTGAAATCCTCAAGCGGGTGAGCTTGGAGGCGTGGACGTAGGCGGGGATAGCCGAACCACGTAAAAATCCTTGTGTTCGTTTTCTCTTCCCTTACTCTTTTAATATTGTGTTTATTTGAATTTATTGTTTTCGAATTGATTAAGACATTAGATTGAATTGTTGTGTGGTTTGCCTAGGATAATTTTTAAAATTCCAATTCACCCCCCTCTTGGGTTGCACACTTATATTTCATCATTTACCCAATTTCTTATAGTTCATGGGTCAGTCTTGTACAAGTTGTCCCCAAAAAGTCAGGAGTCACAGTAGTTACGAATGCTGATAATGAATTGATACCCACTAGAGTGACTACAGGATAGCGTGTATGCATTGATTGTAGA
>JAUJEF010000637.1:0-32279 GCA_030444885.1 Citrus sp. QX-2021
AGTCTGGCGCCATTCCGGCCTATTTTTGGCTATTTTGGCACAGGGCGCCTCGCAAAGTCTGGCGCCATTCCGAGTCCGGCGGACGAAGTTGGCCAGCCCGCCCCAAGGCTATAGCCCACCCGCTTTTTGTGGCCTCTTTCCGCTGGACGAACTTGGCGCCCGGCCTTCGGGCGGGTATTTTTGGCGCGCGCTGTGCCCGCGGCCTAGCCCACGCCCCAAGGCTTTTTGGCCTCTTTCCGCTGGACTTGGCGCCCGGCCTTCGGGCGGGTACGGGCTGTGCCCGCGGCCTAGGCGCCTCGCAAAGTCTGGCGCCATTCCGAGTCCGGCGGACGAAGTTGGCCAGCCCCACGCCCCAAGGCTATAGCCCACCCGTTTTTGTGGCCTCTTTCCGCTGGACGAACTTGGCGCCCCGGCCTTCGGGCGGGTATTTTTGGCGCGGCTGTGCCCGCGGCCTATTTTTGGCACACGGAGGCGCCTCGCAAAGTCTGGCGCCATTCCGAGTCCGGCGGACGAAGTTGGCCAGCCCCACGCCCCAAGGCTATAGCCCACCCGTTTTTGTGGCCTCTTTCCGCTGGACGAACTTGGCGCCCCGGCCTTCGGGCGGGTATTTTGGGCGCGGCTGTGCCCGCGGCCTATTTTTGGCACACGGAGGCGCCTCGCAAAGTCTGGCGCCATTCCGAGTCCGGCGGACGAGTTGGCCAGCCCCACGCCCCAAGGCTATAGCCCACCCGTTTTTGTGGCCTCTTTCCGCTGGACGAACTTGGCGCCCCGGCCTTCGGGCGGGTATTCTTTGGCGCGGCTGTGCGGGGGGCCGATTTGTAGTCGTCGGAGGCGCCTCGCAAAGTCTGGCGCCATTCCGAGTCCGGCGGACGAAGTTGGCCAGCCCCACGCCCCAAGGCTATAGCCCACCGGTTTTTTGGCCTCTTTCCGCGGGACGAACGTGGCGCCCGGCCTTCGGGCGGGTATTTTTGGCGCGGCTGTGCCCGCGGCCTATTTTGGCACACGGAGGCGCCTCGCAAAGTCTGGCGCCATTCCGAGTCCAGCGGACGAAGTTGGCCACCCCCAAGCCCCAAGGGTATAGCCCACCTGTTTTGTGGCCTCTTTCCGCTGGACGAACTTGGCGCCCCGGCCTTCGGGCGGGTATTTTTAGGCGCGGCTGTGCCCGCGGCCTATTTTTGGCACACGGAGGCGCCTCGCAAAGTCTGGCGCCATTCCGAGTCCGGCGGACGAAGTTGGCCAGCCCACGCCCCAAGGCTATAGCCCACCCGTTTTTGTGGCCTCTTTCCGCTGGACGAACTTGGCGCCCCGGCCTTCGGGCGGGTATTTTTGGGCGCGGCTGTGCCCGCGGCCTATTTTTGGCACACGGAGGCGCCTCGCAAAGTCTGGCGCCATTCCGAGTCCGGCGGACGAGTTGGCCAGCCCCACGCCCCAAGGCTATAGCCCACCCGTTTTTGTGGCCTCTTTCCGCTGGACGAACTTGGCGCCCCGGCCTTCGGGCGGGTATTTTTGGGCGCGGCTGTGCCCGCGGCCTATTTTGGCACACGGAGGCGCCTCGCAAAGTCTGGCGCCATTCCGAGTCCGGCGGACGAAGTTGGCCAGCCCCACGCCCCAAGGCTATAGCCCACCCGTTTTTGTGGCCTCTTTCCGCTGGACGAACTTGGCGCCCCGGCCTTCGGGCGGGTATTTTTGGGCGCGGCTGTGCCCGCGGCCTATTTTGGCACACGGAGGCGCCTCGCAAAGTCTCGCGCCATTCCGAGTCCGGCGGACGTAGTTGGCCAGCCCCACGCCCCAAGGCTATAGCCCACCCGTTTTTGTGGCCTCTTTCCGCTGGACGAACTTGGCGCCCCGGCCTTCGGGCGGGTATTTTTGGGCGCGGCTGTGCCCGCGGCCTATTTTTGGCACACGGAGGCGCCTCGCAAAGTCTGGCGCCATTCCGAGTCCGGCGGACGAGTTGGCCAGCCCCACGCCCCAAGGCTATAGCCCACCCGTTTTGTGGCCTCTTTCCGCTGGACGAACTTGGCGCCCGGCCTTCGGGCGGGTATTTTTGGCGCGGCTGTGCCCGCGGCCTATTTTGGCACACGGAGGCGCCTCGCAAAGTCTGGCGCCATTCCGAGTCCGGCGGACGAGTTGGCCAGCCCCACCCCCAAGGCTATAGCCCACCCGTTTTGTGGCCTCTTTCCGCTGGACGAACTTGGCGCCCGGCCTTCGGGCGGGTATTTTTGGCGCGGCTGTGCCCGCGGCCTATTTTGGCACACGGAGGCGCCTCGCAAAGTCTGGCGCCATTCCGAGTCCGGCGGACGAAGTTGGCCAGCCCCACGCCCCAAGGCTATAGCCCACCCGTTTTTGTGGCCTCTTTCCGCTGGACGAACTTGGCGCCCCGGCCTTCGGGCGGGTATTTTTGGGCGCGGCTGTGCCCGCGGCCTATTTTGGCACACGGAGGCGCCTCGCAAAGTCTGGCGCCATTCCGAGTCCGGCGGACGAAGTTGGCCAGCCCCACGCCCCATGGCTTTTGCCCACCGGTTTTGTGGCCTCTTTCCGCTGGACGAACTTGGCGCCCGGCCTTGGGGCGGGTATTTTTGGGCGCGGATTTGCCCGCGGCCTATTTTGGCACACGGAGGCGCCTCGCAAAGTCTGGCGCCATTCCGAGTCCGGCGGACGATTTTGCCATCCCCACCCCCAAGGCTATAGCCCACCCGTTTTGTGGCCTCTTTCCGCTGGACGAACTTGGCGCCCGGCCTTCGGGCGGGTATTTTGGGCGCGGCTGTGCCCGCGGCCTATTTTTGGCACACGGAGCGCCTCGCAAAGTCTGGCGCCATTCCGAGTCCGGCGGACGAGTTGGCCAGCCCCACGCCCCAAGGCTATAGCCCACCCGTTTTGTGGCCTCTTTCCGCTGGACGAACTTGGCGCCCGGCCTTCGGGCGGGTATTTTTGGCGCGGCTGTGCCCGCGGCCTATTTTGGCACACGGAGCGCCTCGCAAAGTCTGGCGCCATTCCGAGTCCGGCGGACGAGTTGGCCAGCCCCACGCCCCAAGGCTATAGCCCACCCGTTTTTGTGGCCTCTTTCCGCTGGACGAACTTGGCGCCCCGGCCTTCGGGCGGGTATTTTTGGGCGCGGCTGTGGCCGCGGCCTATTTTGGCACACGGAGGCGCCTCGCAAAGTCTGGCACCATTCCGAGTCCGGCGGACGAGTTGGCCAGCCCCACGCCCAAGGCTATAGCCCACCAGTTTTGTAGCCTCTTTCCAGCTGGGCCGAACTTGGCGCCTTGACTTGTTGTGAGACATTTATTAGGCCCAGCGGCTGTGGCCACATAAGCCTATTTTAACACACTGAGAAATGCTTAAAGTCTAGCGCCATTCGGAGTCAGCCGAAGCAGAGATTGGCCCCACGCCATAAGGCTATAGCCCACCCACGTTTTGCTTAAGCAGCTTTCCAGCTGGACCGAACTTGGCGCCCGGCCGCCGGAGCGGGTGTTTTTGGCGCGCTGACTGTGCCGCGCTGACTATTTTAACACCACGGGCACCTACGCAAAGTCTGGCGCCATTCCGAGTCCAGCGGACAGTTGGCCAGCCCAGCGCCCCAAGGCTATAGCCCACCCGTTTTGTGGCCTCTTTCCGCTGGGCGGAGACTTGGCGCCCGGCCTTCGGGCGGGTATTTTAGCCGCGGCTGTGCCATGACCTATTCTGCAACCACGGAGGCGCCTCGCAAAGTCTGGCGCCATTCCGAGTCCGAGCGGGACGAAGTTGGCCAGCCCCACGCCCAAGGGCTATAGCCCACCGTTTTTGTGGCCTCTTTCCGCTGGGCGAACTTGGCGCCCGGCCTTGGGCCCGAGTATTTTTAGGCGCGGCTGTACCCGCAGCCTATTTTCCACACACCTGGCGGAGCGCCACCGCAAGTCTGGCGCCATTCCGAGTCAGCGGACAGTTGGCCAGCCCCACGCCCCAAGGCTATAGCCCGCCCGTTTTTGTGGCCTCTTTCCGCTGGACGAACTTGGCGCCCGGCCTTGGGCGGGTATTTTAGGCGCGGCTGTGCCCCTGACCTATTTTGGCAACACGGAGGCGCCTCGCAAAGTCTGGCGCCATTCCGAGTCAGCGGACCAGTTTGCCAGCCCCACGCCCCAAGGCTATCGCCCACCGTTTTGTGGCCTCTTTCCGCTGGACGAACTTGGCGCCCGGCCTTCGGGCGGGTATTTTTGGGCGCGGCTGTGCCCGCGACCTATTTTAGTAACCCACGGAGCGCCTCGCAAAGTCTGGCGCCATTCGAGTCCGAGCGAGGCGAGTTTGCCAGCCCCACGCCCCAAGGCTATGGCCACCCGTTTTTGTGGCCTCTTTCCGCTGGGCCGAACTTGGCGCCCGGCCTTCGAGGCAGGTATTTTTGGCGCTGGCTGTGCCCGCGGCCTATTTTGGCACGGAGCGCCTCGCAAAGTCTGGCGCCATTCCGAGTCCCGGCGAGATGAAGTTGGCCAGCCCACGCCCCAAGGCTATAGCCCACCCGTTTTGTGGCCTCTTTCGCTGGACGAACTTGGCGCCCGGCCTTGAGGGCGGGTATTTTGGGCGCGGCTGTGCCGCGGCCTATTTTGGCAGCCACGGGGCGCCTCGCAAGTCTGGCGCCATTCCGAGTCCGGCGGACGAAGTTGGCCAGCCCCACGCCACAAGGCTAAAGACCTCCCGTAAAACTGGCAACTTTCCGCTGGACGAACTTGGCGCCCCGGCCTTCGGGCGGGTGTGGTTGGGCGCGGCTGTGCCCGCGGCCTGGCCACAGCTGACGGAGCGCCTCGCAAAGTCTGGCGCCATTCCGGAGTCCGAGCGGACGAGTTGGCCAGCCCACGCCCCAAGGCTATAGCCCACCCGTTTTTGTGGCCTCTTTCCGCTGGACGAACTTGGCGCCCTTAGCCGGGCGGGTATTTCTTGGCGCGGCTGTGCCCGCGGCCTATTTTTGGCACACGGACGCGCCTCGCAACGTCTGCCGCCATTCCGAGTCCGGCGGACGAAGTTGGCCAGCCCCACGCCCCAAGGCTATAGCCCACCAGTATTGGTGGCCTATTACCGCAGGTCGAATTTGGCGCCCCGGCCTTCGGGCGGGTATTTTTAAGGGCGCGGCTGTGCCCGCGACCTATTTTGGCACACGGAGGCGCCTCGCAAAGTCTGGCGCCATTCCGAGTCCCGGCGGACCGAGTTAGCCAGCCCCACGCCCCAAGGCTATAGCCCACCCGTTTTGTGGCCTCTTTCCGCTGGGCGAACTTGGCGCCCGGCCTTGGGCGGGTATTTTAGGCGCGGCTGTGCCCGCGGCCTATGGCCTTCCCAGCACCACGGGGCGCCTCGCAAAGTCTGGCGCCATTCCGAGTCCGGCCGGACGAGTTGGCCAGCCCCACGCCCCAAGGCTATAGCCCACCCGTTTTGTGGCCTCTTTCCGCTGGACGAACTTGGCGCCCGGCCTTCGGGCGGGTATTTTGGGCGCGGCTGTGCCCGCGGCCTATTTTGGCACACGGGGCGCCTCGCAAAGTCTGGCGCCATTCCGAGTCCGGCGGACGAGATTGGCCAGCCCCACGCCCCAAGGCTATAGCCCACCCGTTTTGTGGCCTCTTTCCGCTGGGCGAACTTGGCGCCCGGCCTTCGGGCGGGTATTTTGGGCGCGGCTGTGCCCGCGGCCTATTTTGGCCACGGAGGCGCCTCGCAAAGTCTGGCGCCATTCCGAGGTCCGGCGGACGAAGTTGGCCAGCCCCACGCCCCAAGGCTATAGCCCACCCGTTTTGTGGCCTCTTTCCGCTGGGCGAACTTGGCGCCCGGCCTTGGGCGGGTATTTTTGGGCGCGGCTGTGCCCGTGGCCTATTTTGGCACACGGAGCGCCTCGCAAAGTCTGGCGCCATTCCGAGTCCGGCGGACCGAAGTTGGCCAGCCCCACGCCCCAAGGCTATAGCCCACCCGTTTTTGTGGCCTCTTTCCGCTGGGACGAACTTGGCGCCCGGCCTTCGGGCGGGTATTTTTAGGCGCGGCTGTGCCCTTGGCCTGGCCACAGCACACGGAGGCGCCTCGCAAAGTCTGGCGCCATTCGAGTCCGAGCGGACGAAGTTGGCCAGCCCCACGCCCCAAGGCTATAGCCCACCCGTTTTTGTGGCCTCTTTCCGCTGGGCGAACTTGGCGCCCGGCCTTGGGCGAGGTATTTTAGGCGCGGCTGTGCCCGCGGCCTATTTTGGCACACGGGCGCCTCGCAAAGTCTGGCGCCATTCCGGAGTCCGGCGGACCAGTTGGCCAGCCCCACGCCCCCAAGGCTATAGCCCACCCGTTTTGTGGCCTCTTTCCGCTGGGCGAACTTGGCGCCCGGCCTTCGGGGCGGGTATTTTGGGCGTGGCTGTGCCGCTGGCCTATTTTTGGCACACGGAGGCGCCTCGCAAAGTCTGGCGCCATTCCGAGTCCGGCGGACGAAGTTGGCCAGCCCACCCCCCCAGGCTATAGCCCACCCGGTTTTGTGGGCGCTTTTCGCAGGGCGAACATGGCGCCCGGCCTTCGAGGCGGGTATTTTGGGCGCGGCTGGGCCCGCGGCCTATTTTTGGCACACGGCGCGCCTCGCAAAGTCTGGCGCCATTCCGAGTCCGGCGGACGAAGTTGGCCAGCGCCACCCCCCAAGGCTATAGCCCACCCGTTTTTGTGGCCTCTTTCCGCTGGGCCAGACTTGGCGCCCGGCCTTGAGGCGGGTATTTTGGGCGCGGCTGTGCCGCGGCCTGGCCCACAGCACACGGAGGCGCCTCGCAAAGTCTGGCGCCATTCCGAGTCAATGGGACGAAGTTGGCCAGCCCCACGCCCCAAGGTTATAGCCCACCCGTTTTTGTGGCCTCTTTCCGCTGGGACGAACTTGGCGCCCGGCCTTCGGGCGGGTATTTTTAGGCGCGGCTGTGCCCGCGGCCTATTTTGGCACACGGAGCGCCTCGCAAAGTCTGGCGCCATTCCGAGTCCGCCGGACGAAGTTGGCCAGCCCCACGCCCCAAGGCTATAGCCCACCCGTTTTGTGGCCTCTTTCCGCTGGACAGAACTTGGCGCCCGGCCTTCGGGCGGGTATTTTTGGGCGCGGCTGTGCCCGCGGCCTATTTTGGCACACGGAGGCGCCTCGCAAAGTCTGGCGCCATACGGAGTCCGGCGGGCAGTTGGCCAGACCCCACGCCCCAAGGCTATAGCCCACCCGTTTTTGTGGCCTCTTTCCGCTGGAGACCGAACTTGGCGCCCGGCCTTGGGCGGGTATTTTCAGCGCGGCTGTGCCCATGACCTATTTTGGCACACGGAGGCGCCTCGCAAAGTCTGGCGCCATTCCGAGTCCGGCGGGACGAAGTTGGCCAGCCCCACGCCCAAGGCTATAGCCCACCCGTTTTGTGGCCTCTTTCACGCTGGACGAACTTGGGCGCCCGGCCTTCGGGCGGGTATTTTTGGCGCGGCTGTGCCGCGTTTTGGCCTGTTTTTGGCACACGGAGGCGCCTCGCAAAGTCTGGCGCCATTCCGAGTCCGAGCGGACGAGATTGGCCAGCCCCACGCCCCAAGGCTATAGCCCACCCGTTTTGTGGCCTCTTTCCGCTGGGCGAACTTAGCGCGCCCGGCCTTCGGGCGGTATTTTGGGCGCGGCTGTGCCCGCTGGCCTATTTTGGCACACGGGAGGCGCCTCGCAAAGTCCAGCGCCATTCCGAGTCCGAGCGGACGAAGTTGGCCAGCCCCACGCCCCAAGGCTATATCCCACCCGTTTTGTGGCCTCTTTCCGCTGGGACGAACTTGGCGCCCGGCCTTCGGGCGGGTATTTTTGGGCGGCTGTGCCCGCGGCCTATTTTTGGCACACGGAGGCGCCTCGCAAAGTCTGGCGCCATTCCGAGTCCCGGACGAGAGTTGGCCAGCCCACGCCCCAAGGCTATAGCCCACCCGTTTTTGTGGCCTCTTTCCGCTGGACGAACTTGGCGCCCGGCCTTGGGCGGGTATTTTTGGGCGCGGCTGTGCCCGCGGCCTATTTTGGCACACGGAGGCGCCTCGCAAAGTCTGGCGCCATTCCGAGTCCGGAATGAAGTTGGACGAAGTTGGCCAGCCCCACGCCCCAAAGCTATAGCCCACTGAGTATTTTTGTAGCGGCTGTGCCGTGACCTTTTGTGGCGCAAAGTCTCTTTCCGCTGGGCGAACTTGGCGCCCGGCCTTCGGGCGGAGCTATTTTGGCTGTGCCGCTGGCCCACGCCCCAAAGTCTGGGCATTCGAGTAGCCCCACGCCCCAGGCTATAGCCCCACCGTTTTTTGTGGCCTCTTTCCGCTGGGCGAACTTGGCGCCCGGCCTTCGGGCGGGTATTTTTGGCGCGGCTGTGCCCGCGGCCTATTTTGGCACACGGAGCGCCTCGCAAAGTCTGGCGCCATTCCGAGTCCCGGCGGACGAAGTTGGCCAGCCCCACGCCCCAAGGCTATAGCCCACCCGTTTTGTGGCCTCTTTCCGCTGGACGAACTTGGGCGCCCGGCCGCCCGGGCGGGTATTTTTTGGGCGCGGCTGTGCCGCGGCCTTTTGGCACACGGAGGCGCCTCGCAAAGTCTGGCGCCATTCCGGAGTCCGAGCGGACGAAGTTGGCCAGCCCCACGCCCCAAGGCTATAGCCCACCCGTTTTGTGGCCTCTTTCCGCTGGACGAACTTGGCGCCCGGCCTTCGGGCGGGTATTTTAGGCGCGGCTGTGCCACGCGGCCTATTTTTGGCACACGGAGCGCCTCGCAAAGTCTGGCGCCATTCCGAGTCCGGCGGACGAAGTTGGCCAGCCCCACGCCCCAAGGCTATAGCCCACCCGTTTTGTGGCCTCTTTCCGCTGGGCCGAACTTGGCGCCCGGCCTTCGGGCGGGTATTTTTAGGCGCGGCTGTGCCCGCGGCCTATTTTACAGCACACGGAGGCGCCTCGCAAAGTCTGGCGCCATTCCAGAGTCGGCGGACGAAGTTGGCCAGCCCCACGCCCCAAGGCTATAGCCCACCCGTTTTGTGGCCTCTTTCCGCTGGACGAACTTGGCGCCCGGCCTTCGGGCGGGTATTTTAGGCGCGGCTGTGCCCGCTGGCCTGGCCCCCAGCACACGGAGGCGCCTCGCAAAGTCTGGCGCCATTCCGGAGTCCGGCGGACAGAAGTTGGCCAGCCCACGCCCCAAGGCTATAGCCCACCCGTTTTGTGGCCTCTTTCCGCTGGGCGAACTTGGCGCCCGGCCTTCGGGCGGGTATTTTTGGGCGCGGCTGTGCCCGCGGCCTAGCCCCCAGCACACGGAGGCGCCTCGCAAAGTCTGGCGCCATTCCGAGTCAGCGGACGAAGTTGGCCAGCCCCACGCCCCAAGGCTATAGCCCACCCGTTTTTGTGGCCTCTTTCCGCTGGGACGAACTTGGCGCCCGGCCTTCGGGCGGGTATTTTTGGCGCGGCTGTGCCCGCGGCCTATTTTTGGCACACGGAGGCGCCTCGCAAAGTCTGGCGCCATTCCGAGTCCGGCGGACGAGTTGGCCAGCCCCACGCCCCAAGGCTATAGCCCACCCGTTTTTGTGGCCTCTTTCCGCTGGGACCGAACTTGGCGCCCGGCCTTCGGGCGGGTATTTTTAGGCGCGGCTGTGCCCATGACCTATTTTGGCACACGGAGGCGCCACTCAAATTCTGGCTCCAGTCCGAGTCCGGCGGACGAAGTTGGCCAGCCCACGCCCCAAGGCTATAGCCCACCCGTTTTGTGGCCTCTTTCCGCTGGGCCGAACTTGGCGCCCGGCCTTCGGGGCGGGTATTTTTAGGCGCGGCTGTGCCGCGGCCTATTTTGGCACACGGAGGCGCCTCGCAAAGTCTGGCGCCATTCCGAGTCAGCGGACGAAGTTGGCCAGCCCCACCCCCCAAGGCTATAGCCCACCCGCTTTTGTGGGCTATTTCCGCTGGACGAACTTGGCGCCCGGCCTTCGGGCGGGTATTTTTGGGCGCGGCTGTGCCCGCTTCCTATTTGAGCCACACTGACCAACCTCCCACAGTCTAGCTCCATTCAGAGTCCGGCGGACGAAGTTGGCCAGCCCCACCCCCCAAGGCTATAGCCCACCCGTGGTGGTGGCCTCGTGCGGGTGGGCGAGCTTGGCGCCCCGTCCTTCGGGCGGGTATTTTTGGGCGCGGCTGTGCCCTTGGCCTATGTGTGGCACACGGGGGCGCCTCGGAAAGTCTGGCGCCATTCCGAGTCCGGCCGACGAAGTTGGCCAGCCCCACGCCCCAAGGCTATCGCCCACCCGAGTTTGTGGCCTCCGCCCGCGGTCGGAAGTGGGCGCCCCGGCCTTCGGGCGGGTATTTTTGGGCGCGGCTGTGCCGCGGCCTGGCCCACAGCACACGGGGCGCCTCGCAAAGTCTGGCGCCATTCCGAGTCCGGCGGACCAGTTCGCCAGCCCCACGCCCCAAGGCTATAGCCCACCCGTTTTTGTGGCCTCTTTCCGCTGGGCCGAACTTGGCGCCCGGCCTTCGGGCGGGTATTTTGGGCGCGGCTGTGCCCGCGGCCTATTTTGGCACACGGGGCGCCTCGCAAAGTCTGGCGCCATTCCGAGTCCGGCGGACCCAGTTGGCCAGCCCCACGCCCCAAGGCTATAGCCCACCCGTTTTGTGGCCTCTTTCCGCTGGGCGAACTTGGCGCCCGGCCTTCGGGGCGGGTATTTTGGCGCGGCTGTGCCGCGGCCTGGCCCAGCACACGGAGCGCCTCGCAAAGTCTGGCGCCATTCCGAGTCCGAGCGGACGAGTTGGCCAGCCCCACGCCCCAAGGCTATAGCCCACCCGTTTTGTGGCCTCTTTCCGCTGGCCGAACTTGGCGCCCGGCCTTCGGGCGGGTATTTTTGGCGCGGCTGTGCCCGCGGCCTATTTTTGGCACACGAGGCGCCTCGCAAAGTCTGGCGCCATTCCGAGTCCGGCGGACGAAGTTGGCCAGCCCCACGCCCCAAGGCTATAGCCCACCCGTTTTGTGGCCTCTTTCCGCTGGACGAACTTGGCGCCCGGCCTTCGGGCGGGTATTTGGGCGCGGCTGTGCCTTGGCCTATTTTGGCACACGGGCGCCTCGCAAAGTCTGGCGCCATTCCGAGTCCGGCGGACGAAGTTGGCCAGCCCCACGCCCAACGCTATAGCCCACCCGTTTTTGTGGCCTCTTTCCGCTGGACGAACTTGGCGCCCGGCCTTCGGGCGGGTATTTTTGGCGCGGCTGTGCCGCGGCCTATTTTGGGACACGGAGGCGCCTCGCAAAGTCTGGCGCCATTCCGAGTCCGGCGGACGAAGTTGGCCAGCCCCACGCCCCAAGGCTATAGCCCACCCGTTTTGTGGCCTCTTTCCGCTGGGCCGAACTTGGCGCCCGGCCTTCGGGCGGGTATTTTTGGCGCGGCTTTGCCCGCGGCATATTTTGGGAGACGGAGGCGCCTCGCACAGTCTGGCGCCATTCCGAGTCCGGCGGACGAAGTTGGCCCGCCCCACGCCCCACGGCTATCGCCCACCCGTTTTGTGGCCTCTTTCCGCTGGGCCGAACTTGGCGCCCGGCCTTCGGGCGGGTATTTTTAGGCGCGGCTGTGCCCGCGGCCTATTTTGGCACACACGGGCGCCTCGCAAAGTCTGGCGCCATTCGAGTCCGGCGGACGAAGTTGGCCAGCCCCACGCCCCAAGGCTATAGCCCACCCGTTTTGTGGCCTCTTTCCGCTGGGCGAACTTGGCGCCCGGCCTTGGCGGGTATTTTTGGGCGCGGCTGTGCCCGCGGCCTACAGTCTGGCGCCAGCACACGGAGCGCCTCGCAAAGTCTGGCGCCATTCCGAGTCCGGCGGACGAAGTTGGCCAGCCCCACGCCCCAAGGCTATAGCCCACCCGTTTTGTGGCCTCTTTCCGCTGGGACGAACTTGGCGCCCGGCCTTCGGGCGGGTATTTTGGGCGCGGCTGTGCCCGCGGCCTATTTTGGCACACGGAGCGCCTCGCAAAGTCTGGCGCCATTCCGAGTCCGGCGGACGAGTTGGCCAGCCCCACGCCCCAAGGCTATAGCCCACCCGTTTTGTGGCCTCTTTCCGCTGGGACGAACTTGGCGCCCGGCCTTCGGGCGGGTATTTTGGGCGCGGCTGTGCCCGCGGCCTATTTTTGGCACACGGAGCGCCTCGCAAAGTCTGGCGCCATTCCGAGTCCGGCGGACGAAGTTGGCCAGCCCCACGCCCCAAGGCTAAAGCCCACCCGTTTTGTGGCCTCTTTCCGCTGGGCCGAACTTGGCGCCCGGCCTTCGGGGCGGGTATTTTTGGGCGCGGCTGTGCCCGCGGCCTTTTTTGGCACACGGAGGCGCCTCGCAAAGTCTGGCGCCATTCCGAGTCCGGCGGACGAAGTTGGCCAGCCCCACGCCCCAAGGCTATAGCCCACCCGTGTTTGTGGCCTCTTTCCGCTGGCCGAACTGGGCGCCCCGGGCGTGGGGCGGGTATTTTTGGCGCGGCTGTGCCCGCGGCCTATTTGTGGCACACGGAGGCGCCTCGCAAAGTCTGGCGCCATTCCGAGTCCGGCGGTCGAAGTTGGCCAGCCCCACGCCCCAAGGCTTTAGCCCAACCGTTTGTGGGGCCTCGTTCCGCTGGTCGAACTTGGCGCCCAGGCCTTCGGCGTGGTATTTTTGTGCGCGGCTGTGCCCGCGGCCTGGCCCACAGCACACGGAGCGCCTCGCAAAGTCTGGTACCATTCCGAGTCCGGCGGACGAAGTTGGCCAGCCCCACGCCCCAAGGCTATATCCCACCCGGGTGTGGGGCCTCATGACGGTGTAGGGGGTTGGAGCCCCGGCCTTCGGGCGGGTATTTTTGGGCGCGGCTGTGCCCGCGGCCTATTTTGGCACACGGAGGCGCCTCGCAAAGTCTGGCGCCATTCCGAGTCCGGCGGACGAAGTTGGCCAGCCCCACGCCCCAAGGCTATAGCCCACCCGTTTTTGTGGCCTCTTTCCGCTGGACGAACTTGGCGCCCCGGCCTTCGGGCGGGTATTTTTGGGCGCGGCTGTGCCCGCGGCCTATTTTGGCACACGGAGGCGCCTCGCAAAGTCTGGCGCCATTCCGAGTCCGGCGGACGAAGTTGGCCAGCCCCACGCCCCAAGGCTATAGCCCACCCGTTTTGTAGCCTCTTTCCGCTGGACGAACTTGGCGCCCGGCCTTCGGGGCGGGTATTTTTGGCGCGGCTGTGCCCGCGGCCTACAGCACACGGAGGCGCCTCGCAAAGTCTGGCGCCATTCCGAGTCCGGCGGACGAGAGTTGGCCAGCCCCGCCCCAAGGCTATAGCCCACCCGTTTTTGTGGCCTCTTTCCGCTGGACGAACTTGGCACCCGGCCTTCGGGCGGGTATTTTTGGGCGCGGCTGTGCCCGCGGCCTATTTTGGCACACGGAGGCGCCTCGCAAAGTCTGGCGCCATTCCGAGTCCGGCGGACGAAGTTGGCCAGCCCCACGCCCCAAGGCTATAGCCCACCCGTTTTTGTGGCCTCTTTCCGCTGGACGAACTTGGCGCCCCGGCCTTCGGGCGGGTATTTTTAGGCGCGGCTGTGCCCGCGGCCT
The DNA here is from genome assembly GCA_030444885.1 of Citrus sp. QX-2021. Classification (NCBI taxonomy): domain Eukaryota; kingdom Viridiplantae; phylum Streptophyta; class Magnoliopsida; order Sapindales; family Rutaceae; genus Citrus; species Citrus sp. QX-2021. The sequence goes on from JAUJEF010000637.1 coordinate 13,514, forward strand.
ATTTTTGGCACACGGAGGCGCCTCGCAAAGTCTGGCGCCATTCCGAGTCCGGCGGACGAAGTTGGCCAGCCCACGCCCCAAGGCTATAGCCCACCCGTTTTTGTGGCCTCTTTCCGCTGGACGAACTTGGCGCCCCGGCCTTCGGGCGGGTATTTTTGGGCGCGGCTGTGCCCCCGGCCTGGTTGTGGCACACGGAGGCGCCTCGCAAAGTCTGGCGCCATTCCGAGTCCGGCGGACGAAGTTGGCCAGCCCCACGCCCCAAGGCTATAGCCCACCCGTTTTTGTGGCCTCTTTCCGCTGGACGAACTTGGCGCCCCGGCCTTCGGGCGGGTATTTTTGGGCGCGGCTGTGCCCGCGGCCTATTTTGGCACACGGAGGCGCCTCGCAAAGTCTGGCGCCATTCCGAGTCCAGCGGACGAAGTTGGCCAGCCCCACGCCCCAAGGCCACGGCCCACCCATCTTTGTGGCCTCTTCGCGCTGGCGGCCCTTGGCGCCCCGGCCTTCGGGCGGGTATTTTTGGGCGCGGCTGTGTCCGCGGCCTATTTTTGGCACACGGATGAGCCTCGCAAAGTCTGGCGCCATTCCGAGTCCGAGCGGACGAAGTTGGCCAGCCCCACGCCCCAAGGCTATAGCCCACCCGTTTTGTGGCCTCTTTCCGCTGGGCGAACTTGGCGCCCGGCCTTCGGGCGGGTATTTTTGGGCGCGGCTGTGCCGCGCGGCCTATTTTTGGCACACGGAGGCGCCTCGCAAAGTCTGGCGCCATTCCGAGTCCGGCGGACGAAGTTGGCCAGCCCACGCCCCAAGGCAATAGCCCACCCGTTTTGTGGCCTCTTTCCGCTGGGACGAACTTGGCGCCCGGCCTTGGGCGGGTATTTTTAGGCGCGGCTGTGCCCGCGGCCTATTTTTGGCACACGGGGCGCCTCGCAAAGTCTGGCGCCATTCCGAGTCCGAGCGGACGAAGTTGGCCTGCCCACGCCCCAAGGCTATAGCCCACCCGTTTTGTGGCCTCTTTCCGCTGGACGAACTTGGCGCCCGGCCTTCGGGCGGGTATTTTTAGGCGCGGCTGTGCCCGCGGCCTATTTTGGCACACGGGCGCCTCGCAAAGTCTGGCGCCATTCGAGTCCGGCGGACGAAGTTGGCCAGCCCCACGCCCCAAGGCTATAGCCCACCCGTTTTGTGGCCTCTTTCCGCTGGGCCCGAACTTGGCGCCCGGCCTTCGGGCGGGTATTTTTAGGCGCGGCTGTGCCCGCGGCCTATTTTGGCACACGGGCGCCTGGCAAAGTCTGGCGCCATTCCGAGTCCGGCGGACGAAGTTGGCCAGCCCACGCCCCAACGCGATAGCCCCCCCGTTTTGTGGCCTCTTTCCGCTGGACGAACTTGGCGTCCCGGCCTTCGGGCGGGTATTTTTGGGCGCGGCTGTGCCCGCGGCCTATTTTTGGCACACGGCGGCGCCTCGCAAAGTCTGGCGCCATTCCGAGTCCGGCGGACGAAGTTGGCCAGCCCCACGCCCCAAGGCTATAGCCCACCCGTTTTTGTGGCCTCTTTCCGCTGGACGAACTTGGCGCCCCGGCCTTCGGGCGGGTATTTTTGGGCGCGGCTGTGCCCGCGGCCTATTTTGGCACACGGAGGCGCCTCGCAAAGTCTGGCGCCATTCCGAGTCCGGCGGACGAAGTTGGCCAGCCCCACGCCCCAAGGCTATAGCCCACCCGTTTTTGTGGCCTCTTTCCGCTGGGCGAACTTGGCGCCCCGGCCTTCGGGCGGGTATTTTTGGGCGCGGCTGTGCCCGCGCCCTAAAGGGCGCACACGGAGGCGCCGCGCAAAGTCTGGCGCCATACCGAGTCCGGCGGAAGAAGTTGGCCAGCCCCACGCCCCAAGGCTATAGCCCACCCGTTGTGTTGGCATCTTTCATCTGGGCGAACTAGGGACCCAGGCCTTGGGGCGGGTATTTTTGTGCGCGGCTGTGCCCGCGGCCTATTTTTGGCACACGGAGGCGCCTCGCAAAGTCTGGCGCCATTCCGAGTCCGGCGGACGAAGTTGGCCAGCCCCACGCCCCAAGGCTATAGCCCACCCGTTTTTGTGGCCTCTTTCCGCTGGACGAACTTGGCGCCCCGGCCTTCGGGCGGGTATTTTGGGCGCGGCTGTGCCCGCGGCCTATTTTTGGCACACGGAGGCGCCTCGCAAAGTCTGGCGCCATTCCGAGTCCGGCGGACGAAGTTGGCCAGCCCCACGCCCCAAGGCTATAGCCCACCCGTTTTTGCGGCCTCTTTCCGCTGGGACGAACTTGGCGCCCGGCCTTCGGGCGGGGTATTTTTGGGCGCGGCTGTGCCGCGGCTGGCCTATTTTGGCACACGGAGGCGCCTCGCAAACTCTGGCGCCATTCCGAGTCCGCCGGACGAAGTTGGCCAGCCCCACGCCCCAAGGCTATAGCCCACCCGTTTTTGGGGCCTCTTTCCGCTGGACGAACTTGGCGCCCCGGCCTTCGGGCGGGTATTTTTGGGCGCGGCTGTGCCCGCGGCCTATTTTGGCACACGGGCGCCTCGCAAAGTCTGGCGCCATTCCGAGTCCGGCGGACGAAGTTGGCCAGCCCCACGCCCCAAGGCTATAGCCCACCCGTTTTGTGGCCTCTTTCCGCTGGGCGAACTTGGCGCCCGGCCTTCGGGCGGGTATTTTTGGGCGCGGCTGTGCCCGCGGCCTATTTTGGCACACGGGCGCCTCGCAAAGTCTGGCGCCATTCCGAGTCCGGCGGACGAAGTTGGCCAGCCCCACGCCCCAAGGCTATAGCCCACCCGTTTTGTGGCCTCTTTCCGCTGGACGAACTTGGCGCCCGGCCTTGGCGGGGTATTTTGGGCGCGGCTGTGCCCGCTGACCTATGGCCACACAGCACACGGAGCGCCTCGCAAAGTCTGGCGCCATTCCGAGTCCGGCGGACGAAGTTGGCCAGCCCCACGCCCCAAGGCTATAGCCCACCCGTTTTGTGGCCTCTTTCCGCTGGGCGAACTTGGCGCCCCGGCCTTCGGGCGGGTATTTTTTGGCGCGGCTGTGCCCGCGGAAAATAATTGCAACACTCAGACCACACGCAAACACTGGCGAAATTCAGAGACCGGCGGACGAAGTTGGCCAGCCCCACGCGCCAAGGCTATAGCCCACCCGTGTGTGTGGCCTCTTTCCGCTGGACGAACTTGGCGCCCGGCCTTCGGGCGGGTATTTTTAGGCGCGGCTGTGCCCGCGGCCTATTTTTTTGGCCACAGCACACGGAGCGCCTCGCAAAGTCTGGCGCCATTCCGAGTCCGGCGGACGAAGTTGGCCAGCCCCACGCCCCAAGGCTATAGCCCACCCGTTTTGTGGCCTCTTTCCGCTGGGCGAACTTGGCGCCCGGCCTTCGGGCGGGTATTTTTAGGCGCGGCTGTGCCCGCGGCCTATTTTGGCACACGGAGCGCCTCGCAAAGTCTGGCGCCATTCCGAGTCAGCGGACGAAGTTGGCCAGCCCCACGCCCCAAGGCTATAGCCCACCCGTTTTGTGGCCTCTTTCCGCTGGGCGAACTTGGCGCCCGGCCTTCGGGCGGGTATTTTTGGCGCGGCTGTGCCCGCGGCCTATTTTTGGCACACGGAGGCGCCTCGCAAAGTCTGGCGCCATTCCGAGTCCAGCGGGACGAAGTTGGCCAGCCCCACGCCCCAAGGCTATAGCCCACCCGTTTTGTGGCCTCTTTCCGCTGGGCCGAACTTGGCGCCCGGCCTTCGGGCGGGTATTTTTGGGCGCGGCTGTGCCCGCGGCCTATTTTGGCACACGGAGGCGCCTCGCAAAGTCTGGCGCCATTCCGAGTCCGGCGGACGAGTTGGCCAGCCCCACGCCCCAAGGCTATAGCCCACCCGTTTTGTGGCGTCTTTCCGCTGGACGAACTTGGCGCCCCGGCCTTCGGGCGGGTATTTTTGGGCGCGGCTGTGCCCGCGGCCTATATATGGCAAACGGAGGCGCCACGCAAAGTCTGGCGCAATTCCGAGTCCGGCGGACGAAGTTGGCCAGCCCCACGCCCCAAGGCTATAGCCCCCCCGTGGTGGTGGCCTCTTTCCGCTGGACGAACTTGGCGCCCGGCCTTCGGCCGGGGAATTTTGGGCGCGGCTGTGCCCGCGGCCTATTTTGGCAGCACACGGAGGCGCCTCGCAAAGTCTGGCGCCATTCCGAGTCCGGCGGCCGACGTTGGCCAGCCCCACGCCCCAAGGCGATAGCCCACCCGCTTTCGTGGCCTCTTTCCGCTGGGCCGAACTTGGCGCCCGGCCTTCGGGCGGGTATATTTGGGCGCGGCTGTGCCCGCGGCCAAATAATGGCACACGGAGGCTCCTCGCTTAGTCTGGCGCCATTCCGAGTCCGGCGGACGAAGTTGGCCAGCCCCACGCCCCAAGGCTATAGCCCACCCGTTTTTGTGGCCTCTTTCCGCTGGACGAACTTGGCGCCCCGGCCTTCGGGCGGGTATTTTTGGGCGCGGCTGTGCCCCGCGGCTATTTTTGGCACACGGGGCGCCTCGCAAAGTCTGGCGCCATTCGAGTCCGAGCGGACGAAGTTGGCCAGCCCCACGCCCCAAGGCTATAGCCCACCCGTTTTGTGGCCTCTTTCCGCTGGGCGAACTTGGCGCCCGGCCTTGGGCGGGTATTTTGGGCGCGGCTGTGCCCGCTGGCCTATTTTGGCACACGGAGGCGCCTCGCAAAGTCTGGCGCCATTCCGAGTCCAGCGGACGAGTTGGCCAGCCCCACGCCCCAAGGCTATAGCCCACCCGTTTTGTGGCCTCTTTCCGCTGGGACGAACTTGGCGCCCGGCCTTCGGGCGGGTATTTTTAGGCGCGGCTGTGCCCGCGGCCTAGTCTCGCCCACAGCACACGGAGCGCCTCGCAAAGTCTGGCGCCATTCCGAGTCCAGCGGACGAAGTTAGCCAGCCCCACGCCCCAAGGCTATAGCCCACCCGTTTTGTGGCCTCTTTCCGCTGGGCGAACTTGGCGCCCGGCCTTGGGCGGGTATTTTTTGGCGCGGCTGTGCCCGCGGCCTATTTTTTGGCACACGGAGGCGCCTCGCAAAGTCTGGCGCCATTCCGAGTCCGGCGGACGAAGTTGGCCAGCCCCACGCCCCAAGGCTATAGCCCACCCGTTTTGTGGCCTCTTTCCGCTGGGCCGAACTTGGCGCCCGGCCTTCGGGCGGGTATTTTTGGGCGCGGCTGTGCCGCGGCCTATTTTGGCACACGGAGGCGCCTCGCAAAGTCTGGCGCCATTCCGAGTCCGGCGGACGAGAGTTGGCCAGCCCCACGCCCCAAGGCTATAGCCCACCCGTTTTTGTGGCCTCTTTCCGCTGGGCGAACTTGGCGCCCGGCCTTCGGGCGGGTATTTTTAGGCGCGGCTGTGCCCGCGGCCTATTTTGGCACACGGAGGCGCCTCGCCAAGACCGCCGCCATTCCGAGTCCGGCGGACGAAGTTGGCCAGCCCCACGCCCCAAGGCTATAGCCACCCGTTTTGTGGCCTCTTTCCGCTGGGCGAACTTGGCGCCCGGCCTTCGGGCGGGTATTTTTGGCGCGGCTGTGCCGCGGCCTATTTTTGGCACACGGAGGCGCCTCGCAAAGTCTGGCGCCATTCCGAGTCCAGCGGACGAAGTTGGCCAGCCCCACGCCCCAAGGCTATAGCCCACCCGTTTTGTGGCCTCTTTCCGCTGGGCGAACTTGGCGCCCCGGCCTTCGGGCGGGTATTTTTGGGCGCGGCTGTGCCCGCGTCCTAATAGAGTCGCGAGGGGGCGCATCGGAACGGCTCGAGCAGTTCGGAGTCCGGCGGACAAAGTTGGCCAGCCCCACGCCCCGGGGCTGTAGCCCACCCGTTTTGTGGCCTCTTTCCGCTGGGCGAACTTGGCGCCCGGCCTTCGGGCGGGTATTTTTGGGCGCGGCTGTGCCCGCGGCCTATTTTGGCACACGGAGCGCCACGCATATTCTGGCGCCATTCCGAGTCCGGCGGACGAAGTTGGCCAGCCCCACGCCCCAAGGCTATAGCCCACCCGTTTTGTGGCCTCTTTCCGCTGGGCGAACTTGGCGCCCGGCCTTCGGGCGGGTATTTTGGGCGCGGCTGTGCCCAGGCCGGCCCTATTAAGGCAGCACACGGGGCGCCTCGCAAAGTCTGGCGCCATTCCGAGTCGGCGGCGGACGAAGTTGGCCAGCCCCACGCCCCAAGGCTATAGCCCACCCGTTTTTGTGGCCTCTTTCCGCTGGGCGAACTTGGCGCCCCGGCCTTCGGGCGGGTATTTTGGACGCGGCTGTGCCCGCGGCCGGTTTTTGGCAGACGGAGGCGCCTCGCAAAGTCTGGCGCCATTCCGAGTCCGGCGGACCTAGTTGGCCAGCCCCACGCCCCAAGGCTATAGCCCACCCGTTTTGTGGCCTCTTTCCGCTGGACGAACTTGGCGCCCCGGCCTTCGGGCGGGTATTTTTGGGCGCGGCTGTGCCCGCGGCCTATTTTGGCAGACGGAGGCGCCTCGCAAAGTCTGGCGCCATTCCGAGTCCGGCGGACGAAGTTGGCCAGCCCCACGCCCCAAGGCTATAGCCCACCCGTTTTTGTGGCCTCTTTCCGCTGGACCGAACTTGGCGCCCGGCCTTCGGGCGGGTATTGCAGGCGCGGCTGTGCCCGCGGCCTATTTTGGCACACGGAGGCGCCTCGCAAAGTCTGGCGCCATTCGAGTCCGGCGGACAGTTGGCCAGCCCCACGCCCCAAGGCTATAGCCCACCCGTTTTGTGGCCTCTTTCCGCTGGGACGAACTTGGCGCCCGGCCTTCGGGCGGGTATTTTTGGGCGCGGCTGTGCCCGCGGCCTATTTTGGCACACGGGGCGCCTCGCAAAGTCTGGCGCCATTCCGAGTCCGAGCGGACGAGAGTTGGCCAGCCCACGCCCCAAGGCTATAGCCCACCCGTTTTGTGGCCTCTTTCCGCTGGGCGAACTTGGCGCCCGGCCTTCGGGCGGGTATTTTTGGCGCGGCTGTGCCCGCGGCCTATTTTTGGCACACGGAGCGCCTCGCAAAGTCTGGCGCCATTCCGAGTCAGTGCGGACAGAAGTTGGCCAGCCCCACGCCCCAAGGCTATAGCCCACCCGTTTTGTGGCCTCTTTCCGCTGGACGAACTAGGCGCCCGGCCTTCGGGCGGGTATTTTTGGGCGCGGCTGTGCCCGCGGCCTATTTTGGCACAACGGGGCGCCAGCCGAACTCTGGCGCCATTCCGAGTCCGGCGGACGAAGATGGCCAGCCCCACCCCCCAAGGCTATAGCCCACCCTTTTTTGTGGCCTCTTTGGGCTTGTAGTTCTTGGCGCCCCGGCCTACGGGCGGGTATTTTTGGGCGCGGCTGTGCCCGCGGCCTATTTTTGGCACGGAGGCGCCTCGCAAAGTCTGGCGCCATTCCGAGTCCGAGCGGACGAAGTTGGCCAGCCCCACGCCCCAAGGCTATAGCCCACCCGTTTTGTGGCCTCTTTCCGCTGGACGAACTCGGGGCCCGGCCTTCGGGCGGGTATTTTTGGGCGCGGCTGTGCCCGCGGCCTATTTTGGCACACGGAGGCGCCTCGCAAAGTCTGGCGCCATTCCGAGTCCGAGCGGACGAAGTTGGCCCGCCCACGCCCCAAGGCTATAGCCCACCCGTTTTTGTGGCCTCTTTCCGCTGGACGAACTTGGCGCCCGGCCTTCGGGGCGGGTATTTGGCACACAGGCGCGGCTGTGCCGCGGCCTATAGCCCACCCGTTTTTTTTCAGCACACGGGCGCCTCGCAAAGTCTGGCGCCATTCCCGAGTCCGGGCGGACGAAAGTTGGCCAGCCCACGCGCCCCAAGGCTATAGCCCACCCGTTTTGTGGCCTCTTTCCGCTGGGCGAACTTGGCGCCCGGCCTTCGGGGCGGGTATTTTTAGGCGCGGCTGTGCCCTTTGACCTATTTTGGCACACACGGGCGCCTCGCAAAGTCTGGCGCCATTCCGAGTCCGAGCGGACCAGTTGGCCAGCCCCACCCCCAAGGCTATAGCCCACCCGTTTTGTGGCCTCTTTCCGCTGGGCGAACTTGGCGCCCGGCCTTGGGCGGGTATTTTTGGGCGCGGCTGTGCCCGCGGCCTATTTTGGCACACGGGCGCCTCGCAAAGTCTGGCGCCATTCCGAGTCCGGCGGACGAGTTGGCCAGCCCCACGCCCCAAGGCTATAGCCCACCCGTTTTGTGGCCTCTTTCCGCTGGGCGAACTTGGCGCCCGGCCTTTGGGCGGGTATTTTTAGGCGCGGCTGTGCCCGCGGCCTATTTTGGCACACGGAGCGCCTCGCAAAGTCTGGCGCCATTCCGAGTCCAGCGGACGAGTTGGCCAGCCCCACGCCCCAAGGCTATAGCCCACCCGTTTTTGTGGCCTCTTTCCGCTGGGCGAACTTGGCGCCCCGGCCTTCGGGCGGGTATTTTTGGGCGCGGCTGTGCCCGCGGCCCTGGCCACACGGCACACGGAGCGCCTCGCAAAGTCTCGCGCCATTCCGAGTCCGGCGGACGAAGTTGGCCAGGCCCACGCCCCAAGGCTATAGCCCACCCTTTTTTGTGGCGTCTCTCCGCTGGTCGACGTTGGCGCCCCGGCCTTTGGGATGGTATTTTTGGGCTCGGCTGTGCCCGCGGCCTATGGCCCACAGCACGGAGGCGCCTCGCAAAGTCTGGCGCCATTCCGAGTCCAGCGGACGAAGTTGGCCAGCCCCACGCCCCAAGGCTATAGCCCACCCGTTTTGTGGCCTCTTTCCGCTGGGCCAGACTTGGCGCCCGGCCTTGGGGGGGTATTTTTGGGCGCGGCTGTGCCCGCGGCCTATTTTTGGCACACGGAGGGGCCTCGCAAAGTCTGGCGCCATTCCGAGTCCGAGCGGGACGAAGTTGGCCAGCCCCACGCCCCAAGGCTATAGCCCACCCGTTTTGTGGCCTCTTTCCGCTGGGCCGAACTTGGCGCCCGGCCTTGGGCGGGTATTTTAGGCGCGGCTGTGCCCGCGGCCTATTTTGGCACACGGGGCGCCTCGCAAAGTCTGGCGCCATTCCGAGTCCGGCGGACGAAGTTGGCCAGCCCACGCCCCAAGGCTATAGCCCACCCGTTTTGTGGCCTCTTTCCGCTGGACGAACTTGGCGCCCGGCCTTCGGGCGGGTATTTTTAGGCGCGGCTGTGCCCGCGGCCTATTTTGGCACACGGAGGCGCCTCGCAAAGTCTGGCGCCATTCCGAGGTCGGCGGACGAAGTTGGCCAGCCCCACCCCCAAGGCTATAGCCCACCCGTTTTGTGGCCTCTTTCCGCTGGGACGAACTTGGCGCCCGGCCTTGGGCGGGTATTTTTAGGCGCGGCTGTGCCCATGGCCTATTTTACAGCACGGAGGCGCCTCGCAAAGTCTGGCGCCATTCCGAGTCCAGCGGACGAAGTTGGCCAGCCCCACCCCCAAGGCTATAGCCCACCACGTTTTTGTGGCCTCTTTCCGCTGGGCCAGACTTGGCGCCCGGCCTTCGGGCGGGTATTTTTGGGCGCGGCTGTGCCCGCGGCCTATTTTGGCACACGGGCGCCTCGCAAAGTCTGGCGCCATTCCGAGTCCGGCGGACGAAGTTGGCCAGCCCCACCCCCAAGGCTATAGCCCACCCGTTTTGTGGCCTCTTTCCGCTGGACGAACTTGGCGCCCGGCCTTCGGGCGGGTATTTTTGGCGCGGCTGTGCCCGCGGCCTATTTTGGCACACGGGCGCCTCGCAAAGTCTGGCGCCATTCCGAGTCCGAGGCGGACGAAGTTGGCCAGCCCCACGCCCCCAAGGCTATAGCCCACCACGTTTTGTGGCCTCTTTCCGCTGGGCGAACTTGGCGCCCGGCCTTCGGGCGGGTATTTTTAGGCGCGGCTGTGCCCGCGGCCTATTTTTGGCACACGGGGGCGCCTCGCAAAGTCTGGCGCCATTCCGAGTCCGGCGGACGAAGTTGGCCAGCCCCACCCCCAAGGCTATAGCCCACCCGTTTTTGTGGCCTCTTTCCGCTGGACGAACTTGGCGCCACGGCCTTCGGGCGGGTATTTTTGGGCGCGGCTGTGCCCGCGGCCTATTTTGGCACACGGAGGCGCCTCGCAAAGTCTGGCGCCATTCCGAGTCCGGCGGACGAGTTGGCCAGCCCCACCCCCAAGGCTATAGCCCACCCCCGTTTTGTGGCCTCTTTCCACTGGACGAACTTGGCGCCCGGCCTTCGGGCGGGTATTTTTGGGCGCGGCTGTGCCCGCGGCCTATTTTTGCACACGGAGGCGCCTCGCAAAGTCTGGCGCCATTCCGAGTCCGGCGGACGAGTTGGCCAGCCCCACCCCAAGGCTATAGCCCACCCGTTTTGTGGCCTCTTTCCGCTGGACAAACTTGGCGCCCGGCCTTCGGGCGAGTATTTTTGGCGCGGCTGTGCCCGCTGGCCTATTTTTGGCACACGGAGGTGCCTCGCAAAGTCTGGCGCCATTCCGAGTCCAGCGGACGAAGTTGGCCAGCCCCACCCCCCAAGGCTATAGCCCACCCGTTTTTGTGGCCTCTTTCCGCTGGACGAACTTGGCGCCCCGGCCTTCGGGCGGGTATTTTTGGGCGCGGCTGTGCCCGCGGCCTATTTTTGGCACACGGCGGCGCCTCGCAAAGTCTGGCGCCATTCCGAGTCCGGCGGACGAAGTTGGCCAGCCCCACGCCCCAAGGCTATAGCCCACCCGTTTTTGTGGCCTCTTTCCGCTGGACGAACTTGGCGCCCCGGCCTTCGGGGCGGGTATTTTTGTGCGCGGCTGTGCCCGCGGCCTATGTTTGGCACACGGAGGCGCCTCGCAAAGTCTGGCGCCATTCCGAGTCCGGCGGACGAAGTTGGCCAGCCCCACCCCCCAAGGCTATAGCCCACCCGTTTTTGTGGCCTCTTTCCGCTGGACGAACTTGGCGCCCCGGCCTTCGGGCGGGTATTTTTGGGCGCGGCTGTGCCCGCGGCCTATTTTTGGCACATGGAGGCACCTCGCAAAGTCTGGCGCCATTCCGAGTCCGGCGGACGAAGTTGGCCAGCCCCACTCCCCAAGGCTATAGCCCACCCGTTTTTGTGGCCTCTTTCCGCTGGACGAACTTGGCGCCCCGGCCTTCGGGAGGGTATTTTTGGGCGCGGCTGGGCCCGCGGCCTATTTTTTGGAAACGGAGGCGCCTCGCAATGTCTCGCGCCATTCCAAGTCCGGCGGACGAAGTTGGCCAGCCCCACCCCCCAAGGCTATAGCCCACCCGTTTTTGTGGCCTTTTTCCGCTGGACGAACTTGGCGCCCCGGCCTTCGGGCGGGTATTTTAGGGAGCGGCTGTGCCCGCGGCCTATTTTTGGGACACGGAGGTGCCTCACAAAGTCTCGCGCCATTCCGAGTCCGGCGGACGAAGTTGGCCATCCCCACCCCCCAGGCTATAGCCCACCCGTTTTTGTGGCCTTTTTCCGCTGGACGAACTTGGCGCTCCGGCCTTCGGACGGGTATTTTTGGGCGCGGCTGTGCCCGCGGCCTATTTTTGGCACACGGAGGTGCCTCGCAAAGTCTCACGCCATTCCTAGTCCGGCGGACAAAGTGGGCCAGGCCCACCCCCCAAGGCTATAGCCCACCCGTTTTTGTGGCCTTTTTCCGCTGGACGAACTTGACGCCCCGGCCTTCGGGCGGGTATTTTTGGGCGCGGCTGTGCCCGCGGCCTATTTTTGGGACACGGAGGCACCTCGCAAAGTCTCGCGCCATTCCGAGTCCGGCGGACGAAGTTGGCCAGCCCCACCCCCCCAGGCTATAGCCCACCCGTTTTTGTGGCCTTTTTCCGCTGGACGAACTTGGCGCCCCGGCCTTCGGGCGGGTATTTTTGGGCGAGGCTGTTCCCGCGGCCTATTTTTGGGACACGGAGGCGCCTCGAAAAGTCTCGCGCCATTCCGAGTCCGGCGGACGAAGTGGGCCAGCCCCACCCCCCCAGGCTATAGCCCACCCGTTTTTGTGGCCTTTTTCCGCTGGACGAACTTGGCGCCCCGGCCTTCGGGAGGGTATTTTTGGGCGCGGCTGGGCCCGCGGCCTATTTTTGGGACACGGAGGCACCTCGCAAAGTCTCGCGCCATTCCGAGTCTGGCGGACGAAGTTGGCCAGCCCCACCCCCCCAGGCTATAGCCCACCCGTTTTTGTGGCCTTTTTCCGGTGGACGAACTTGGCGCTCCGGCCTTCGGACGGGTATTTTTGGGCGCGGCTGTGCCCGCGGCCTATTTTTGGCACACGGAGGTGCCTCGCAAAGTCTCACGCCATTCCTAGTCCGGCGGACAAAGTGGGCCAGGCCCACCCCCCAAGGCTATAGCCCACCCGTTTTTGTGGCCTTTTTCCGCTGGACGAACTTGGCGCCCCGGCCTTCGGTCGGGTATTTTTGGGCTCGGCTGTGCCCGCGGCCTATTTTTGGGACACGGAGGCACCTCGCAAAGTCTCGCGCCATTCCGAGTCCGGCGGACGAAGTTGGCCAGCCCCACCCCCAGTGCTATAGCCCACCCGTTTTGTGGCCTTTTTCCGCTTGGACGAACTTGGCGCCCGGCCTTCGGGCGGGTATTTTTGGCGAGGCTGGTCCCGCGGCCTATTGTGGGGACACGGAGGCGCCTCGAAAAGTCTCGCGCCATTCCGAGTCCGGCGGACGAAGTGGGCCAGCCCCACCCCCCCAGGCTATAGCCCACCCGTTTTTGTGGCCTTTTTCCGCTGGACGAACTTGGCGCCCCGGCCTTCGGGAGGGTATTTTTGGGCGCGGCTGGGCCCGCGGCCTATTTTTGGGACACGGAGGCACCTCGCAAAGTCTCGCGCCATTCCGAGTCCGGCGGACGAAGTTGGCCAGCCCCACCCCCCCAGGCTATAGCCCACCCGTTTTTGTGGCCTTTTTCCGGTGGACGAACTTGGCGCTCCGGCCTTCGGACGGGTATTTTTGGGCGCGGCTGTGCCCGCGGCCTATTTTTGGCACACGGAGGTGCCTCGCAAAGTCTCACGCCATTCCTAGTCCGGCGGACAAAGTGGGCCAGGCCCACCCCCCAAGGCTATAGCCCACCCGTTTTTGTGGCATTTTCCGCTGGGACGAACTTGACGCCCGGCCTTCGGGCGGGTATTTTTGGGCCGGCTGTGCCCGCGGCCTATTTTTTGGGACACCGAGGCACCTCGCAAAGTCTCGCCGCATTCCGAGTCCGGCGGACGAAGTTGGCCAGCCCCACCCCCAGTGCTATAGCCCACCCGTTTTGTGGCCTTTTTCCGCTGGACGAACTTGGCGCCCGGCCTTCGGGCGGGTATTTTTTAGGCGAGGCTGTTCCGCGGCCTATTTTTTGGACACGGAGGCGCCTCGCAAAGTCTGGCGCCATTCCGAGTCCGGCGTACGAAGTTGGCCAGCCCCACCCCCCAAGGCTACAGCCCACCCGTTTTTGTGGCCATTTTCCGCTGGACGAACTTGGCGCCCCGCCCTTCGGGTGGTATTTTTGGGTGTGGCTGTGCCCGCGGCCTATTTTTGGTACACGGAGGCGCCTCGCAAAGTCTCGCGCCATTCCGAGTCCGGCGGACGAAGTTGGGCAGCCCCACCCCCCCAGGCTATAGCCCGCCCGTTTTTGTGGCCTTTTTCCACTGGACGAACTTGGCGCTCCGGCCTTCGGATGGGTATTTTTGGGCGCGGCTGTGCCCGCGGCCTATTTTTGGCACAGGGAGGTGCCTCGCAAAGTCTCACGCCATTCCTAGTCCGGCGGACAAAGTGGGCCAGGCCCACCCCCCAAGGCTATAGCCCACCCGTTTTTGTGGCCTTTTTCCGCTGGACGAACTTGACGCCCCGGCATTCGGTCGGGTATTTTTGGGCTCGGCTGTGCCCGCGGCCTATTTTTGGGACACGGAGGCACCTCGCAAAGTCTCGCGCCATTCCGAGTCCGGCGGACGAAGTTGGCCAGCCCCAACCCCCCAGGCTATAGCCCACCCGTTTTTGTGGCATTTTTCCGCTGGACGAACTTGGCGTCCCGGCCTTCGGACGGGTATTTTTGGGTACGGCTGTGCCCGCAGCCTATTTTTGGCACACGGGGGCGCCTCGTAAAGTCTTGCGCCATTCTGAGTCCGGCGGACGAACTTGGCCAGGCGCACCCCCCAAGGCTATAGCCCACCCGTTTTTGTGGCCTTTTTCCGCTGGACGAACTTGGCGCCCCGGCCTTCGGGCGTGTATTTTGGGGCGCGGCTGTGCCCGCGTCCTATTTTTGGGACACGGAGGCGCCTCGAAAAGTCTCGCGCCATTCCGAGTCCGGCGGACGAAGTGGGCCAGCCCCACCCCCCAAGGCTATAGCCCACCCGTTTTTGTGGCCTTTTTCCGCTGGACGAACTTGGTGCCCCGGCCTTCGGGTAGGTATTTTTGGGCGCGGCTGTGTTCGTGGCCTAATTTTGGGACACGGAGGCGCCTCGCAATGTCTCGCGCCATTCCGAGTCCGGCGGACGAAGTTGGCCAGCCCCACCCCCCAAGGCTATAGCCCACCCGTTTTTGTGGCCTTTTTCCGCTGGACGAACTTGGTGCCCCGGCTTTCGGGAGGGTATTTAAGCGGCTGGGCCCGCGGCCTATTTTTTGGACACAGAGGTGCCTCGCAATGTCTCGCGCCATTCCGAGTCCGGCGGACGAAGTTGGCCAGCCCCACCCCCCAAGGCTATAGCCCACCCGTTTTTGTGGCCTTTTTCCGCTGGACGAACTTGGTGCCCCGGCCTTCGGGTAGGTATTTTTGGGCGCGGCTGTGTTCGTGGCCTAATTTTGGGACACGGAGGCGCCTCGCAATGTCTCGCGCCATTCCGAGTCCGGCGGACGAAGTTGGCCAGCCCCACCCCCCCAGGCTATAGCCCACCCGTTTTTGTGGCCTTTTTCCGGTGGACGAACTTGGCGCTCCGGCCTTCGGACGGGTATTTTTGGGCGCGGCTGTGCCCGCGGCCTATTTTTGGCACACGGAGGTGCCTCGCAAAGTCTCACGCCATTCCTAGTCCGGCGGACAAAGTGGGCCAGGCCCACCCCCCAAGGCTATAGCCCACCCGTTTTTGTGGCCTTTTTCCGCTGGACGAACTTGACGCCCCGGCCTTCGGGCGGGTATTTTTGGGCTCGGCTGTTCCCGCGGCCTATTTTTGGGACACGGAGGCACCTCGCAAAGTCTCGCGCCATTCCGAGTCCGGCGGACGAAGTTGGCCAGCCCCACCCCCCCAGGCTATAGCCCACCCGTTTTTGTGGCATTTTTCCGCTGGACGAACTTGGCGTCCCGGCCTTCGGACGGGTATTTTTGGGTACGGCTGTGCCCGCAGCCTATTTTTGGCACACGGGGGCGCCTCGTAAAGTCTTGCGCCATTCTGAGTCCGGCGGACGAACTTGGCCAGGCGCACCCCCCAAGGCTATAGCCCACCCGTTTTTGTGGCCTTTTTCCGCTGGACGAACTTGGCGCCCCGGCCTTCGGGCGTGTATTTTGGGGCGCGGCTGTGCCCGCGTCCTATTTTTGGGACACGGAGGCGCCTCGAAAAGTCTCGCGCCATTCCGAGTCCGGCGGACGAAGTGGGCCAGCCCCACCCCCCAAGGCTATAGCCCACCCGTTTTTGTGGCCTTTTTCCGCTGGACGAACTTGGTGCCCCGGCCTTCGGGTAGGTATTTTTGGGCGCGGCTGTGTTCGTGGCCTAATTTTGGGACACGGAGGTGCCTCGCAATGTCTCGCGCCATTCCGAGTCCGGCGGACGAAGTTGGCCAGCCCCACCCCCCAAGGCTATAGCCCACCCGTTTTTGTGGCCTTTTTCCGCTGGACGAACTTGGTGCCCCGGCTTTCGGGAGGGTATTTTTGGGCGCGGCTGTGCCCGCGGCCTATTTTTGGGACACAGAGGTGCCTCGCAATGTCTCGCGCCATTCCGAGTCCGGCGGACGAAGTTGGCCAGCCCCACCCCCCAAGGCTATAGCCCACCCGTTTTTGTGGCCTTTTTCCGCTGGACGAACTTGGTGCCCCGGCCTTCGGGTAGGTATTTTTGGGCGCGGCTGTGTTCGTGGCCTAATTTTGGGACACGGAGGCGCCTCGCAATGTCTCGCGCCATTCCGAGTCCGGCGGACGAAGTTGGCCAGCCCCACCCCCCAAGGCTATAGCCCACCCGTTTTTGTGGCCTTTTTCCGCTGGACGAACTTGGCGCCCCGGCCTTCGTGCGGGTATTTTTTGGCTCGGCTGTGCCCGCGGCCTATTTTTGGGACACGGAGGCACCTCGCAAAGTCTCGCGCCATTCCGAGTCCGGCGGACGAAGTTGGCCAGTCCCACCCCCCAAGGCTATAGCCCACCCGTTTTTGTGGCCTTTTTCCGCTGGACGAACTTGGCGCCCCGGCCTTCGGGAGGGTATTTTTGGGCGCGGCTGGGCCCGCGGCCTATTTTTGGGACACGGAGGCACCTCGCAAAGTCTCGCGCCATTCCGAGTCCGGCGGACGAAGTTGGCCAGCCCCACCCCTCAGGCTATATCCCTCCCGTTTTTGTGTCCATTTTCCGGTGGTGGTAATTTTCGATCCGTCCTTCGGACGGGTATTTTTGGGCGCGGCTGTGCCCGCGGCCTATTTTTGGCACACGGAGGTGCCTCGCAAAGTCTCACGCCATTCCTAGTCCGGCGGACAAAGTGGGCCAGGCCCACCCCCCAAGGCTATAGCCCACCCGTTTTTGTGGCCTTTTTCCGCTGGACGAACTTGACGCCCCGGCCTTCGGGCGGGTACTTTTGGGCTCGGCTGTGCCCGCGGCCTATTTTTGGGACACGGAGGCACCTCGCAAAGTCTCGCGCCATTCCGAGTCCGCGGACAAAGTTGGCCAGCCCCACCCCCTGTGCTATAGCCCACCCGATTGTGTGGCCTTTGTCCGCTGGACGAACTTGTCGCCCCGGCCTTCGGGCGGGTATTTTTGGGCGAGGCTGTTTCCGCGGGGTATTTTTGGGACTCGGAGGCGCCTCGAAAAGTCTCGCGCCATTCCGAGTCCGGCTGACTTAGTGGGCCAGCCCCACCCCCCCAGCTATAGCCCACCCGTTTTTGTGGCCTTTTCCGCTGGACGAAATTGGCGCCCCGGCCTTCGGGAGGGTATTTTTGGGCGCGGCTGGGCCCAAGGCCTATTTTTGGGACACGGAGGCACCTCGCAAAGTCTCGCGCCATTCCGAGTCCGGCGGACGAAGTTGGCCAGCCCCACCCCCCCCGGCTATATCCCACCCCGTTTTGTGGCCATTTTACGCAGGACGAACATGGCGCCCCCGCCATAGGGCGGGGATTTTTTGGCGCGGCTGTGCCCGCGGCCTATTTTTGGCACACGGAGGTGCCTCGCAAAGTCTCACGCCATTCCTAGTCCGGCGGACAAAGTGGGCCAGCCCCACCCCCCAAGGCTATAGCCCACCCGTTTTTGTGGCCTTTTTCCGCTGGACGAACTTGACGCCCCGGCCTTCGGGCGGGTATTTTTGGGCTCGGCTGTGCCCGCGGCCTATTTTTGGGACACGGAGGCACCTCGCAAAGTCTCGCGCCATTCCGAGTCCGGCGGACGAAGTTGGCCAGCCCCAACCCCCCAGGCTATAGCCCACCCGTTTTTGTGGCATTTTTCCGCTGGACGAACTTGGCGTCCCGGCCTTCGGACGGGTATTTTTGGGTACGGCTGTGCCCGCAGCCTATTTTTGGCACACGGGGGCGCCTCGTAAAGTCTCGCGCCATTCCGAGTCCAGCGGACAAAGTTGGCCAGCCCCACCCCCCAAGGTTATAGCCCACCCGTTTTTGTGGCCTTTTTCTGCTTGACGAACTTGGTGCCCCGGCCTTCGGGCTGGTATTTTTGGGCGCGGCTGTGCCTGCGGCCTATTTTTGGGACACGGAGGCGCCTCGTAAAGTGTCGCGCCATTCCGAGTCCGGCGGACGAAGTTGGCCAGCCTAACCCCCCAAGGCTATAGCCCACCCGTTTTTGTCGCCTTTTTCCGCTGGACGAACTTGGCGCCCCGGCCTTCGGGCGGATATTTTTGGGCGCGGCTGTGTTCGCGGCCCATTTTTGGGACACGGAGGCGCCTCGCAATGTCTCGCGCCATTCCGAGTCCGGCGGACGAAGTTGGCCAGCCCCACCCCCCAAGGCTATAGCCCACCCGTTTTTGTGGCCTTTTTCCGCTGGACGAACTTGGTGCCCCGGCTTTCGGGAGGGTATTTTTGGGCGCGGCTGGGCCCGCGGCCTATTTTTGGGACACAGAGGTGCCTCGCAATGTCTCGCGCCATTCCGAGTCCGGCGGACGAAGTTGGCCAGCCCCACCCCCCAAGGCTATAGCCCACCCGTTTTTGTGGCCTTTTTCCGCTGGACGAACTTGGTGCCCCGGCCTTCGGGTAGGTATTTTTGGGCGCGGCTGTGGTCGTGGCCTAATTTTGGGACACGGAGGCGCCTCGCAATGTCTCGCGCCATTCCGAGTCCGGCGGACGAAGTTGGCCAGCCCCACCCCCCCAGGCTATAGCCCACCCGTTTTTGTGGCCTTTTTCCGGTGGACGAACTTGGCGCTCCGGCCTTCGGACGGGTATTTTTGGGCGCGGCTGTGCCCGCGGCCTATTTTTGGCACACGGAGGTGCCTCGCAAAGTCTCACGCCATTCCTAGTCCGGCGGACAAAGTGGGCCAGGCCCACCCCCCAAGGCTATAGCCCACCCGTTTTTGTGGCCTTTTTCCGCTGGACGAACTTGACGCCCCGGCCTTCGGGCGGGTATTTTTGGGCTCGGCTGTGCCCGCGGCCTATTTTTGGGACACGGAGGCACCTCGCAAAGTCTCGCGCCATT
>JAUJEF010000638.1:0-32192 GCA_030444885.1 Citrus sp. QX-2021
GCAGGTAATATTTACATTTAACAAGTCCGTTGGAGGTATAATGCAGTATATAATGCTTCTGCAATCATTCATCTTCAAGCAGTTGGTACAGAGCTTAAAATTCTGGTGTATTAGGTTTTGATTATCAAGTATATCTGACTATGCATGTATGGATATTTCTTATTGACAGTTAAAACACAAAATTTTGCAATGAGGAGTTCATGGCAACATCGTCTGACTATTGATTTTGAAAGGTACCATGAAATTTGGTTTTACCTATGATGGATGGCCGGTATGGTGTATACATATATATACACACCTACTTTGGTGTAAAGGCATATATAACCAACATCACATAATTCCCTTTGATCTCATATGTCATAATTACAAATTGCAGAATCATTGGTCTTACTACTCCAACTGTACTGAGATGTGTCAGCAACCAATTACAATGCTAATAGTTTCAGCAAGCAATAGTAGTCCTCTTGCAACTTCAGAACTTTTCCATATTCACATCTCAATTGCACTCACGAAATTTGCATAAAAGTTTTGCATATGAAGCAATGTGTCATTGCATCCTTTGTATTATTTGTGGCATTATTCAGATGATGAATTTGATCACTAGTTCGTTATTCATGATCAATTTTCTAAACTATCTTATCAAGATGTTTAGTTTACGATTTTGGTTGTTTCTTTTGCTTTGTCTATTTCTGTTGAAAATTGAGACTACCTTTCATTTTCAAGTTAGACATTGTGGAGATATCAATTTGTGCCATTTTATTTTTGTTATTGATGGCTGAACAAGATATTTGGTACTCTGTTGGCTTGTGTTGCCACGTAAATTTTGTCTTGATATGTCATGGAGAGTGAAGAATGTCCTCAAATCCAGAGTTCAAATTTTTTGAAGCTTCCACCAAATGTATTCCATGTTGAATTCTGACGGATTAATGCTTGGGAGAATCTGAAGTTGCAGTAACTGGTCGGCAGGAGTTTTGTAATAATAAATGATCGATGGGAAGCTAAAATTATTCTGTATCAATGAATGATTAGCCTGCAGAGATTCGTCCTTTTGTTGCAGCAGTCTTTCTCAGTGACTCGTCCATATTTAGTATTACCAGTCCAGCACTTTGAGGCAGTGTGCTTTATTGAGGTGATTTAATCTTATTGGAATCCATTTTCAAGTGTTCTAATTTTAGTTGATCTTTAATTTATGAACATGCAAGTAAATGGTTTGGTTATTGCATTCCTGTAACTCAACCATCTTCTGGTTTTATTTTAGATTTTTTATATGTATTGACAAATTCAAAATTTGGTCCTCTTCCATTTTTGGTTTCATTTTTTCCGTTGATATTCACCGTAGCATGTTGTCGCCTCTTTTAAATCATTACTCAGCATCATATTTTTTTCAATGTCATTCTGAACTGTTTTATATAGGCGATTAGTTAATTTTCTGTTACAAGTTCCTTTAACTAATATTAATATAGAGTTTCTTTGCTCATTCATTTATTTTAAGTGAGAGCAGAGCAGAAGCTTTTAGTCATGGTGACGTACTTTCTCACATTTTCCATTTAGTTCAGTTGTAATTTGGTGAATTTGGGATTGTTAGGGAGCTGAAGGGGTTCAGAGATACATCTAGTTGTGGGCCCCTTGTTTTCTTCTGAGATTTGGACATCTTTATATTGTATTTTGATAAAATTGAAATTTCGTGAAAAGACTGTTAAAATATTTTTTGACAACGCTGAATGATTGTTTATGAGCTTTTGGAGAGAAGAGGTAGGATTTGGTTATTGCAAATTTGAACCCCTAAAATATTCAACATTTGGTCTTGTTCTTTTTTTATTTATTTTAAGATGCCGAGAGACTTTTATTTGATATAATTATATTAAACCTCATCAAGTCATAATAAGTAGTAAAAAGGTTTGTTAAATGGTTTCAAAGTCGTAACATTTAGGATAAATCCTTGCTAAGTTTACTAATTTACAAAGACGTGGAAATTTCTGTACATTTTGACCATAGTTATTATTCTACGTACAAAACGTTGGGTTGAACTTTTAGAATGTTTAAAATGTTCAAGAATTTTTTTCTAAAGCCAGTATCTCGTGACACCCGACTTGTCCCATTAAAGATCTGTAAGCTCAAAATGGGAAGAGCGCCCAAATCTATACTTCTTGGTTTGGGAGGGTAGTGGTTCGAATCCACTCAGATCTGTACTATTCTATTTTTCTTGTGTTTTAATATCCTTAAAATCACATAAGCTTAGAAATAACAATCATAAAATTAGGAAGAATTTTTTTTTTTTGGAATAATGATATAATTACTGTATAAATTTATTTTGTACAAATTGATGTGACGTTAATTTATTAGTTGAAATAAATATTTCTTGACTCACATGATTTATTTATATTATTTTATATTTTCATTCAACTAATGAATTAATGTCATATCAGTCTGAATAAGATAAGTTTGTACAAGAGTTTATAACTGTGCCATCACTTTTTTTTTTTTCATGCCGCAACTGTCAACTGTCAACTGATAATCCTGACGTTTTATTGTAATTTTTATGAAATTATAACTATTGATCTTAACGTTCAGGGTTTAACAATTTTCAATACTCAATGGGTTATGTTAAAGAAAATAAAATACAAGTAAACGAAGCAATTGCGCAGGTCCGCCAGAATTAATTAAGAACTAACCAGGCCTCTTTGCTGGCGTTGCATGCACTCGATTTTTTCATTTTTTTTTAATTTTCTTCCTGTGTACCAAAACAATTTATTTGAGCAAATTAAAGCTACCACAAGTTGCAAGTTAATACGCAAATCTCTTGTTTATTTCAAACTTACTCAACCAAAATAAAAAGAAATACAATTGTGTTCTTATGTAAATTGTAAACTCGACTCAAAGATTTGCGACGATTTTTCATCAGTGGATCCTCTCATATTGCTGCAAACCATCTACGTGTTTACAATTATATGATCACCATATTTTTTTAGAGGTAGAAAGCCAATTAGACTTTCTCTTGATCTTTTTATCTTCTTCAGTGGACGCTGTGACCTCGAGTTTCTCTTTCATGCCATCATCATTAGCATTGGAAACCTTTCTAAAGCTAAATACCTTTTTTATAAACCCCAAACTTGTGCTCCTCTTGCATGATGATCCATTACCAGTACCATTGCTGCTGATTATATCGCACGCACTCTCATTATTTTTATTTTTATTTCTCACAGACTCTGATAACCTCTTGTAACCTGTAACGCTTGAACGCTCTGTAGATACAGATTCTGATAAAAGAAGAAAGCTCATTGATTTTGCGATCTTTTTAGAAGAACCCCTACGAAGCTTGAAGCTTCTATTCAACTCCTTCATTGTTTCTCGGTATTCTAATTAAGCTGGTGCAGGTTACAAAAATGAAATCGTTGAACGAGTAATAAGAAATTTTTTCGGGTTCTCTCTTAAGGGGTGGGAGAGTCTATTTAAGTTTAGGTATGAATGTCTTTTCGTTTTCTTAGGAATATTATTAGATTACTGTTGTTTTGACAGATTGTAGGACTTATCAGATGATGCATAGTTTGCCATTTTTGGTCTACATTTTACCAAAGTTGAAGAACGGCCCAATATTTGGGGTTTCTTCAGGATAACTATCAAATGAAGATTAGCCTTTTCTTGTTTTTGTTTTTACGTTTATTTACCACTTTAACTTTCTTTCCTTGCATTAGGTGTTTATTTTTTGTCTGCAGTCAACAGCCTGTCACTCAGGCTCTAACACAGTAAAATTTAGGGTTATCTTTTTCTTTTAATTAGGCAAGCGCTAAGTTACGTTTAACATAACTTACGCCTCTCATGAATAATGATGTGCCCCACCAATGGTATTGTTGCTGTGAGAGGACGTAAATTACGTTAAATTTAGGCCCTCTATTTTAATTATTGTCATCCCATATAAATTTAGCATAATTATAGCCTAGTACTAATAATGTCTCTATTTGAACTCAAGTGACCGTTGGTGTGAAGTACATTTATGGTTAATGAATTTATACTTATGGATATAGTAAAGTGTTTATTGTTTGTTTAAAATTAAAATAATTTATTAAAACAGTTTTAATCGAGTAATTGTATAAAAAGATCTTTTTGTAAATTAATCAATCAATTAGCGGGGGCGTGAAGTGTGTGTTACATAAAAGATGGGTGTAATCATCATCACATTTTCAATAAATATTCTCACTCCATGAACTGTTTGTAAGTGTACATTAAAGTTGAGACGCATCGTTTCATCGTGAAGATAGAAATTTATATTTGTTTTGTCCTCACAAATGTTATATGATAACAAAGAGAATTATTCATATTTATACGTCACTATCCTTTTGTCAATAAGACAACTACCCTTTTACATAGTATTTATGAAAATAAAGTGGCAGTTTTTAATCTTCATAGCTATTATTATTAACTACTAAGTGATTAAATTTTGAAAAAATTCATTAGTTTAGAATCAAGCAATATAAAATGGGAACAAATTTTGGAGAACGAATGAATGCCAAGTTTTCCTGAAGGCTTCAGGCTTAATAATTGCAAATCATATTATAAACCATAGTTAATGTATTCTTTTGTTTTTAAACCTACTCTTACATGTATACACACAGAAATTTCTTTTTATTTTCAATATTTTAGTCTCTAACAAGGTGGTTAAATAATAATTTTTAAAAAAGAGGTTGATTTTCGAGGCTATGTCGGGTCAGTTTCGGGTTTGTAGTTCGATCGGTTTGGCGCTTCTCTCTCACTCTCTCACACGTGTATCTCTGTTTTTGCTCTGTTTTCCAGCCTTCTTCTTTTGCTTTTACTAACTTCTTAACCGCCTCTTTTTGTTTATTCATTTTTAATTTCTACATATGTTACAGATTGCCCTATTTTATCACTTGTTTGCGACTGATTTTGGGTCAATGAATAAAAACCACAAAACCAACCCAAGAGCAATAAATTTATATTTTTTCGGGAGCGGGTATCTCGCTTGTTCGGCACGTCTGGCTGTTTAGGATTTTTGTGGAGTGAAGGAGGCATTGAGATGAATGCACATGAGTGGATTCACTTTAGTGCGGAGGTGAAACTCGCTTTAAACTCACAAACAAACCAAAAAGAGGCTGCCAGGAGCCTTGGGGTGGTTGCCGACCACACTGACGTCAAGTCAGTAGCTGAGTTATTCAGCAGTAGAGCTGCAAGCTTCCTGTGAAGGGAAGCCTTATGAAGAAGAAACCCTAGTTTTCCGGTGAGTCCGTTAACTTCTACTGGACAAAAATCTCAAACCTCGAGACAGCATGTGTGTACCCCCGGCCACCGCCACCAAAAGCATGGTATGGCGCCCGCCGTCAGTGTCGGGGAATATGGCGGCTAGATGCCTCAAAATATGAGCGGAGAGCAAGTTTGTAGCGTATTCACGTGGCAAAGGGGAAAGAGTGGTCCCGCTGCACTTCTTACAATTTCATTGTAATTCTTATAGGCTTAGCGGTGAAAAGTCATGGTCCCAATCGGGGCTGCTAATATCAGTACCTCTTTGGCGGGTTCACTGGCCGTGATTTGCATGCTGCCTCCTCTTTGCGGCTACTTCCAGATTTCCTTATTTTTCGACACTTATCGTAATCGATCTTTTGGAAGATTCGGGGCCCAAGCATATCCCTTCACATATTTGTATTTAAGACTTTTGTAGACCTTTCATAGTGTAACCCGTAGGTACCCTCTTGAGTGCTTAAGGTAAATGGTACCTAGGGTACTTGGCTGCACCCTGAAGTCCCCAAGGTACTCGAGATAAATTAATCTCTTTAGATATCGACACGTGGTGCTTCATCATTGGCCTCATATTTCCTTCCCAAAAATCACTTTTCAAACATTAATCCCTCTAGTTTTCTAGTATTAAGAGGTAACAAAACAAATACTCGGAAACTATAATACAAGTGTAAAAATCGCCCATTCTAACTACACATAATATTACTCACTAGGCCTGCTCTGCCATTCCCCAACTCTTTGTGTGTTATCCCCATATCTCTTCCTTTGCCAGAGTTCAAGCGTGCCCTGCCAGGAATGGCTCTAAAAAGAAGGATATTGAGGATATCAAGGTCGTACTCCTTGTTGAACTGATGAATGCCTTTTTTGTGCTTGAGGGTGAGGCATTCTTCCTTTTTTTTGAAAAATGACAAGTTCAGGAATGCCCTTTTTGAAGTTCCCTTGGAAGAATGCCTTCAAGGAGGAGGCATTTCTTGTGGTGGTAATAATGATAGAAATGTCAATTTCTGAGAGCTATGGGCCGCCATGTTTACTGTGCCATGGCATAACTTTTTAGTTGCTTGCTGCTATCTCTCATGAATAATTAGTAATCTTGTTTCACGTATGCGCATTGAATCGTATATACTAATAGCAATACTTTACGAAACTAATATATATAAAACTCATTCCTCGAAAATTAAAACAAGATAGAAAAAATTTCCAAGTGATCAATACACTCCTTTATTAGCTGCCGTACAAATAATGAAGTCATCTTGTCAACCATGGACACTGTGTAATCTATTGGAGCCTCAAAGCAGTGTGTCATCAAAGACTTGAAGATCATGAGATCTCCTCACATCATTAACGAACATATGTTTCATCAAAAATAAAAAAAAGGAAATGGAATCAATCTGTACACCAGAAAATCAAGAATTCACAAGCAAGCGAAGATTTCCTAAAAACATATGTTCATTAGTTCAATGAAGCATCGTCAATCATGAATCTAATTTTCATCTGATTTCTCTTTAATTAGCTAGCCTCTTGAACAATTTTGCATGTAATTATTAATCAGATTAAAAATCTCACAAATTCATTTTAATTACTAGTGGTATTCAAACATAAATTAATCCATTCACTTATGTTTCTTCTCATAAATTGCTTTTATGATCTAATTAATTCAGTACTTAAAATCAATTATTATGTCATTTCCAACCTAAAGAAAATTGAAATCTATAAATTATAATTATTAATTCTTGCAAACAAAAACAATAATATGTGTACAAAAAGAAGTACAAACATATAGCATGTCACCACTAGGGGTAAAAAAGTTAACTACAAGACAAGAATCTTCTTGTCTTTTGTGCATTTGTATTAGGGGTGGGCAAAATACTCGATCCGATCCGACCCAATTAAAAAATTTGGGTTCAGATCGGATCGGTTGGTGAATAGAACCCGATCAGGTGCAATTGTGTCAACCCGATCGAGTCGTGTTCGGATGGGTTGAAAGCCGATCCGATCCGAAAAACCTGATCGGATTGACACAAAATTAAAAAAACAAAATAAAAATCATAACCTAAAGGCCCAAACCTTATCCTAATTCCTAAACACTCAACCTAGTTGCGTCAGCGAAGTTCTGTGCCAATTGTAAGGAGGGAAAAAAATACAATGCAACAATCATCGCCGCCAGAGGCTACCACTACCAAACTCCCCGGCCACCAATGACCAAAATACGAACAACCTCCGGCCCTGAACAGCCGGAAACACCGACGACACCACCAAGTCCGCGAGTTCCACTGTCTGCTCCACACCATATCCGCCGCCTCACCGTCAATAAGACCCACCTTCACATTCATCAGACACCGGCGACCACACATCAGCGTCGTCGACGTCAATCACCACCCAGAACAACCACACGAACGCCACAAACCGCCGCCACTTTGTTTCTGAGTTTCGCGTCAATCGCTGTTATTCTGATCATCCAATTATTCTTGACTGATTATTGAATTATTCGATTCTCAAATTTACCTTTATCCGCATTATTTTATTATCAGAAAGATGGAAGGCAATTCCTTTGTTTATTCTGATTCTGATTTATAAGAGGTTTCATGAATAGGGTTTTGCTTCTATGTTAAGTTTTGAGTCTTTTTGTAGCTTATATAGCTAGCCTCATTTACACTGAGCTAGGTAGCTTTCTGAGGAGCAAATAATTACTATACTCAAAATGAGCACATCATGAGTAGTACTAGTCCCCAGAAAGACCCTTCTCCTAAGCAGAAGCCTGATGAATCAACACAAAAAAGCCTCAGCGGGTCAACGGAAGCGTGCTCGTCTGACTTTCAGAGAAAGTCAGACGAGACTGAAAAAATGTTTAGAAGATCCCCGAGAGTCCCAAGAAAATGGATGTTTAATTTTATAAATCTTCGTATGAATGCCTCTTTATTTTATTATTACAATTTCGATTGTTTGATGCTTTTAAGTTATTCCACTTTCATTTAATAAAGTGTTTTTTGTTATAAAGATTGTTATTCAATAGTAAAAACTTATGATATAAATAAGGATGTAGAATTTTATGCTTGTAATTATCAGTCTGGATGATGACAGGTTCTCTTTCACTCGTTGGTGGCCGCAAATCAAAATGTTTGTTTACCATTATTATTATTCTTTTTCACATCCTTTGAAAAAGTTTTAACCGAAAGGGTGGTAATAATATTCTTTATCTAATCTTCCAACTTGTGTAGATAGTCAATACTAACCACACGATTGAGATTCGATTGGTTTATTTATTTTAGTTTATTTAAATATAATAATATTATATTGTGATATACATATAATATTATAGTTAAATTTTAATAGTTTGTAATAGAAAAAATGACACCTACACCTCCATGGTTCGCTTAAATGTATATGTAAATATCTAAGGTTTCATAAATACTTTGCTTGCTGTCATGCATATCCCTTTTTTGACCGTTATACTCTTTTTGCAATATAGTAATTAAGAAAATTGACTTTAAAGTCTTTTAATGAATGGAAATACACAATTAATAAAATCTTTCTAACATACCTATACTATTAAAAAGTGTTTTAATATTTCAAATATTTTCAAAATGGAAATTATTATATTTTCTTTTATTATTAAACTTGGATCTATCATAAATAAAATTTATTAAAATCTGATTGGCATATTAGTAATATTTAGATATCTTTTATAATATTCAAAATAATAAAAAATAAAAAATTTATATTTTTTTGAATTTTATATTTTTATTTATTATAAAATTTAAAATAAATCTTGCTTTTATAAATATTAATAATAAAACTTGTTTCAGGTTATTAATATTAAATTATTTTAAAATGTATATATCTACTATAGGTATTTTAATATTATACTTTTATATACTATAAAATTTATAGTCAATTTTTTAAGTTAATAGAGTAAAAAGGAAAAAGGACCTTTATATGACAATTTTTAAAAACTTAAGTTCTAAGTGTACATTTCATCAAATCAAGGGGATATAGGTGCAATTTTCCCATTATTAAAATAAAACGTTTACATGATCATGAACAGTAACTATTTCCTGAAGAAACAAGAGAAATAAGCGAATAAATGCAAAAAGAGTGTGGTTGGAATCGGATGCCCATGGCAATGGCAAAAGGGAAAGGTGATATGAATTGCGTTTATCACCACAAAAAGACATTATTCTAAATAAAGCGGAGCCGACAACCTTTACTTGTTGTATCATTAGTCAACAATGTCATAAAAAGAAAGAGGAGGTAGAATCAATGCATAAATTGGTTTCTAGGAATTCGAATTTTTACAAAATTAAGAAGCATTTTTGTTCTTTATTCAAGGACTAATTAGTAACCAAAGTAAAAAAATGAAGGCCATCTTTGATCTATTTGATCCTTTCTAGCCAACCTTATTATAAAGTATCCATAGTTAACCCCTTTGAGCCTTAAAAAAAAAAAAAACTTTTTCTTTGATAACCTATCATCTTTTCCACTCCAATGTGGAGTATCACCTTATATTTTATGTTTTCCACCACCCAATTATGTTTGAAAATAGGGATGATTATGTATTCCCAATAATGGTGCTATGAAAAGAGAGAGAGAGAGAGAGAGAGAGAGAGAGAGAGAGAGAGAGAGAGAGAGAGAGAGAAAGAGAGAGAGGATATGTATATATAAATAAAATAAATTAAATTAAAAAAGAAAAACGAAAAAAAGCAAAAAAAATCCAAGAAAAAAAAAGAGTACCTTGATATCTCCAAAAAGTCCCCTATTTTTCAAAACATATATTTTTGTTTTCATATTATCCTTTTTGTTGGCTATAACCCTAGCCTCACGTTAAATCCTAATGAAAGTCCTTCTCAATTTTAGGGAACCATAGTCCAAGTAAAAGCTGGTGATATGGACTAAAAGATGTGATGATGAATAAAAAAAATTAGTTTGGCTAATAATTCCCCCCAATTGAGATCATTTTATTTCTAAGTCATAGGCTTTATTCTTTTATCTTGGTGAGCGTGTGATATTGTTTTATTATTCTCTCAAATTTACTATTTTTTAGAGACAGATTAATTTGGAGTATATTTTCTTTTGAGAGAGTCACTTTTAACCATGAGGTTTTGAGGTTTGACGTATCTTTTTAAAAGTGACTTTATTAATGTGGCTTTATTAATGTAGCTTTGATAATTGATCATTTTACATTATTTTACTCAACTAATTTGTGTGGTGTGATTTTCTTTAGGTTGAAAATAATGCTTATACTTTTATTTAATTGTTGTCATTAATCGATAAAAGAAGTAAACACAATTTTTCAAAAGTTAAAAAAAAATTCAATTTGAGTTTGAATTTTACTAAATATTTATCACTTAAATTGCTAGGGCCTAGCAATAAGCTAGTTGGGGGTGTGATTGACACTAAAAATGTACATTTAATAAGAATAAAATTATTAGTTTTTCACTTATTGTGTCAATTAATACGCTCATTATTTCTAAATCATCTTAATACTCCCCAAATATATTTTTATGTTAAATTAATTAGTAATATGTTAATTTTTATCTTGTAAATATTTTTCAGGAATAAAGATAGAATTGGAATTGAAAACAGAATAAAGAAACATCACTGGAGCAATTTGGAATGCACAATTGAGGAGATGTAAATAAATAAAAATAATAAAAATAATAAAAATAATTAAAAAATAAAAAAGAACAAAAGAACAAGATGTGAGCAATTTGGTTGCTCGTGATGGTCAAGTGGCCATCTTGCCACTATGACCATCACACCTTTCAAAAAATGATAATATAAATATTAATAATAATAATATAATAAATAAATAATAAAATAAATGAAATTAAAGCCTCCGTTGCCTATAAAAAGGAAGCAAATGAGCTAAAGCGAAGGAAGTTAGAGAGCTGAGCAGAGAGAGCTTAAGCCAAGAGAGAATATAGTGCAGCTGAGGAATTGTCTTTTTCTTTTTTTTCTTCTTTTGTTGTGTAATCAACTTCCTTATATTATATTTCAAAATTTTGTCAAATAAAAGGAGTGTTTTGTTTTCTTTCAATATGAGTGGCTAATTTTACTAAGCTGAGGTGAATGGTGAAACTCAAGGTTTCAAATCATGAAATTAATTACTTTCTCAAAATGAGTTTATAAGTTTATTTTATTCTTTTCTAGTTATTTTTATGTCATATAATTTATAAATTTCTTTGGATCTGTATGGTATTTTAACATAATGTCGACATATTAATATAGTATAACACATTAGGTACTTGATTCCATGCTTATTCACACACATAGTTAGTAAAGAATTAATATATTAATTAACTGGTAAAAGTGAGGCAAAATATAAAAAGTGAGAGGTATTAAAATTGTAGTTTAAATACTGAGAGTGGATCTTGTAACCTTAGCATATTTTTAAATTGATTTCAAATAATTTCTATTCCCCACAATTAATTTTCTTAATTTTAAATTGACTACTAAATTTTAAATTCCCTGTGGTTCGACTCCGGACTCACCGGGTTATATTATAACTAGACATTCTTATACTTGGGAGTTATACACTTTTGAGATGTGTTAGCATGGTTACTTTTTTTTTGTATAAAAATCTGTTGCTTTGCCCAACTCCCCTACCAACAATCATCCGATTCAAAACATATAACTTCAGTTTCATTTTGTTGTTGCAGTAATGGATGACTTAAGCATAACTGAGACAAACAATTTAAAAAAGAAGAAATTGGCTGCATTCATGGGTTGGTTTCAGACTATGCAAGTAGTTGTTTGCTTAGTGAAGTTTATACAATATGTTTGCAGAATTAATCAGGAAAAATCATTAAGACTTGAAATGTATGTTGCTGGATTTCTTCACAAATAGAAAAATTGTTCATCGATTAGCTTATGATAATGATGCAACTTGCATACCCCAACTTAGAATAGGCATGTGTTTACAAATCTATACAGTAGGCTTGAAATGAAGGGGGTTAAAACCAGCAAAACATTTATTAGTCGATGAATAACTGTCGTGTTTTTACATATAATAGCGCATCATGTGAAAAATACAGTGATTAGGTTTAAATTTTTTAGATTAGGAGACACTATTAGTAAGTATTTTCACAATATATTGCATTCTGTCATACGACTCCATGGAGAATTGTTGAAAAAGCCCTAGCCAATTTAAGAAAACTCTAATGATGAGAGATGGAAATAGTTTAAGGTATATATAATTGTTATATTTATTTTTCTTATATGCTAAATATGTTTATGATATAAATAATTAACTATTTTCTCTTTGGCATTGATAATAGAATTGTTTAGGAGCATTAGATGGAACATATATTAGCGTGAGGTGCCTGCAGCAAATAAACCTAGGTATTAGAATCGAAAAGGCCACTAATGTTTTAGGAGTATGTTCTCAAGATATGCAATTCATTTATGTTCTAGCTGATTGGGAAGGGTCAATTGCTGATGGTAGAGTCCTTCATAAGGCTCTACGAAAAACAAATGGTTTAAATATCCCAAATGGTAAGTCATGTACTAGAAGTAAATAAGTTGTTCAATATGAAACTTTGGTTAGCTAAAACTTAATATTTCTTAATTCTATAGGTTACTACTATCTAGTGGATGCTAGGTATGCTAATAGTTTAGGGTTTCTTGCTCCTTATCGTGGACAACGATATCACCTCAATGATTGGAGGGAAAACTACCAACCTACTAAACCACAAGAATTTTTTAACATGAAGTATTCATCCGCTAGGAACATTATTGAAAGATGCTTTGGCATGTTTAAAAACCGATGGGCAATTCTTAGGAGTCCTTCATTTTATCCTACTAAGACTCAAAATAGGATTATCATAGCATGTTGCTTATTACACAATTTTATTAGGAAAGAGATGCCATGTGATCTTTTTGAGGAGTCATTTGATGCTGCAACTGGGGTCGAATCACTTGGAAGCTCAATATGGAGTATCGAAACTTCGGAAGAGTGGAATGTATAGAGGGCAAACTTAGCTCAACAGATGTATAATCAGTGGACAACAAGTAGATAGATGACATGAAAAATGTTGTATGTTAGTATCAGTTGAGACTTTTGAAACTATATTGACAATATTATTTTGAATGTGACAATGGAGGATTTGCTTTATTACCACCTGTAATTTAATTTTAATTTAATCTGTCTAATGTTGGTACAATTTTTATGTATATGCATTGAGTTTTTTATGTCTACGCATGTGCATAAGTTGGTTACTTAATGCTCTGGTTATGCAAATTAAAAATTTTGTTTGCTATTGTTTTGCACCTAATTGACTATATTTTTACTGTTTATTTTTTGTTTTAATAGTTAAATGGCATCACAACCTCCAAAGTCAAGATTCTAGACCTTATAAGAAGATATTAAGCTCGTGGAGTCTCTTTGAGACTTGTATCATGATGAGAAATTTTATTCTGACAATAACTTTAAAAGTGGCTACTTGAGGGCTCTTGAGACTGCTTTGGAAACAAAACTACCTGCATGTGGTATAAAAGCAAAACCACACATTAAATTTCACATAAAAACTTTAAAGATGCAATTCCGAACTATACATGAGATGTTAACTGGACCGAGTTGCAGTTGCTTTGGTTGGGATCTAGAAAAGAAAATTGTAACCGCAAAGAAGGCTGCGTGGGATGCTTATGTTTTGGTATGTGAGATGTTACTGTTTTATTTGCTTTTTTTATTGTTGTTGTTGTAGATCTTTGCTATTTTCAGCCATTATTTCACTTGCTATTTTGTTGTTTTACTTGTTGTTTGCTGCTGTTATGCCTACTAGTTACTACCGTTTTACTTGTTTTTGTTATTACACTTGTTGGTCACTATTTTTTTTGCTATTTATACTGTTTTGCCTGCTGGTTTACTTGCTATTTGATGTTGTTATACTTGCTAATTACTGTTGTTTTCACCGTTATACTTGCTGATTACTATTTTTTGTTATTTTTTTTGTTTTCACTGTTGTAATTACTGGTTACTAATTTTGTTGTGTTTTACTGTTTTACTTGCTATTTTTACCGTTATACTTGCTGGTTACTACTTTTTTTTGCTATTTTCTGATGTTTTACTTATTGTCTTTACTTTTATACTTGATGGTTAATACTTTTTTGTCGTTTTACTTGCTGTCTTTACTGTTGTTACTGCTGGTTAGTACTATTTTTACTTTTTTTGTTCTACTTGCTGTTTCACTTGGTATTTTCTTGTTTCAGCCATTGTTTCACTTGCCATTTGCTATTATATTTTTCTATTTTTGTTGTTTGGTGATGTTGTACTTGTTGTTTTACTGATTGGTTACTATTATGTGTACTATTTTACTTGTTGTTCTTGCTATTTTTACAATCATTTTACTTAATTGAATGTAATTAAGCTTGCATAATTTTACAAGTCTATAATTAATCTACTGTTATACTTGCTGGCCACTACTATTTTACTTACTAGTTACTGTTGCTATTACTATTTTACTCGTTGTTTTTTACTTTTTACTCATTGGTTGCTATTATTATACTTGCTAGTTCTGATGTTTATTATTATTGTTTTTCACTACTTTATCTACTGTTATAGAGTCATAAAGAGGCAATAAACTTCAAGAATAAAGCATTCCCATATTATGAGGACTTATGTATGATTTATGGTAGGGACCATGCAATTGGAAAAAAATGCAAAAGCTCCTATAGATGTGGTGAAGGAACTTGAGATGATAGAAGCTAACAATGAAGCTCAATGAGAGAACTTAAATGTTGAGAATATGAGAGATGATATTGATGACAATGTCTCTTTCTCACTTGCTTCACGGAAGCATCCAAAAACTTCAAACAGCTCATCAATATGAAGGAGAAGAAATGAGGATTCGAAAGAGCTTGGAGAACTTAAAGAGCTAACAACTCTTATCGTCGCACAAATGAAAAACTCTTCTAATCTCATGAGTCACGCTATGGGACAAGAAATCAATGACAAACAAGTAGGATTGAGTGAAGAGTTGAAGAAGATTAGTGGTCTTACAACGGTAAAACGACTTAAAGCCACCACTCAAATTGCTCGTGATTGTGCGGCACTTAATGTTTTTTACAGTCCTTGTGATGAGGATAGAGAAACATGGGCTAAACTTTTCCTTAATAGGGAAATTTAACTCATGCTTGGATGTTATGGTTTATTAATGTTTAACTTAACTCATTTGACCACTTGATATTTGAGCACTTGAAATTTGACTAAGCATTTTTTGTTATTTTTTTTTCATATTCTGGAATGTCTTTGAAATTTGAAGATATTGTAGTCATATTTTGAAATTTGACTAAGTATTTTTTATTATTCCATTTGAGCATTTGAAATTTAATATTTTTATAGTAATATTATAGGCTATTTTTTAAATAATATTAATAGTTATTATTTAAAAAGAAATACACTTGATAACAGCACTTGGATAATAATTGGTAAAAGCACTTTTGACAATGATAAGTAAAAGCACTTTTAATAAAAGCACTATAAATGTAGTTAGGATATTGAGAATGAAATATTAACCTTGAGGCTAATTTTAAAATAGTTAAGAATATTTCTAGCTTTTTAATTAATTTAATAATAAATATTAAAAATCTAATACAAGGGTACATTTGTCTAGATAAAAACTTATAAAATTCTTTTCCTCTACTAATTCTATCTTAAACCGAACAAACGAAATTAAATTTCCCACCCTTTTCTTCTCCTTTCCTTTCTCCTCCTCTCTTTTCCTCTCCTCTCTCTTCTTTTCCTATAACAGAACATGGCCTTAGAGTCTGGGGCAAATATAAATCTTTTTTTTCCATCTCTTCTAATTTTTGTTGGAAGGTCGTCATGCAATGTGATTTTTTTGCATATGGCTTTCGTTCGAATGCACACATTCGCTCTTCTACCCATGTGAGGCCTTCTTCTGTTGATTCATCATTTAGTGTATCAAGGGCTTTTTATGGATTTCATCAGGATTCTATTTGGGAGAATGGTTCATTCTGAGGACTAGCAGTATTCATGATGTGCTCTTCTTCAGTATACCAAGTATTTGTACATGAGGAAGCTAGCTAGCTCAATGTAAATGAGGCTAGCTATATAAACTACAAAAAGAAACAGACTTAACAGAGTGCAAATCCTAGTCACGAAACCTCTCAAAAATCAAAATCAGAATAACTAAAGATGGTGTAAAACTTTTATACAATTTTCTTCTATCTTCCTCATAATCAAAACTTGTATTTTGTATTTGTGAATTGAATAATTCAATAACCGTAAAGAATAAGAAATTGTGTTATTACCAACACTAGTGCACTAACCACTTGCTTTCTAAGTAAGAAGTTAAAATTAATTGTGCTCTAATTTAACCTAATTCATTTATTATTATTTTCTCCAAATCTTTCTTGGCTTGATTTTAAGATTAAGTTCTATTAACCTTTGACAAAAGGATAAATTCTCGTTTAGTTTCTTCATTTTTGGATTAAGTACTCATTTAGTTTCTATAATTTTAAAATGCCCCAAGACATCCCTGCTAATAATTATATTACATTCTTGACTTGATTTTTTTTCATTACTATTATAATAATACCTTTGCAGCAATATTAGAAACATAATTACAAAATAAAATGTTAATTTAATATTAATAGTAAAAAATTAGCATCAATTGTTATTTTACTTTTGGAATGAATTTGGTGATTTGGCATATATATATATATATATATATATATATTTGTTAATGTCACTAAGATTGTTGAAAGTGTACTACTGTGGAAGCGAAAGAAAAAGTAAAGGTAAGACTATAACATAATTATAGAGAATAAACAGGCAATTAACCAAAAATATAGGGAGTAAACGAATGTTTACCCTTAAGAAAATGAACTCTTCTTTTGATTCTTGGAAATTTTATTTTTTTCTTATCTTTGATAAATGTTGAACATGAGGAGTAGAAAGTTGTGTGAAACACACGTGAAAGAATATTAAAATTATAGAAAATGATGGTTAAAAGTTAAATCCTCTGCTTTTGGTTAAAAAATTTTAGAAAATGATCTTGCGTAGTTTTTTTTTCCTTCTTTATTTTAAACTTGCGAGAACATATTGGAAATTGTTTTGATGGCTGTCTTCAGTAGATTAATTTATCTTTTAATTTGCTCTTCAATTTAGTATTTTTAAGAAATAATTTTCTAATAAGGGATTCCTTAAGTTATTAAAATAAAAAATATGCACTCTAATATATTAAAGGACAAATACACTGCATTGTAGTGTATATTATATTTATTTTTTTAACTTTATCACTTATTAAAATAATTTAAGGGATCTCCTATTAAATAATAACCCTACTTTTCAGTCTTTGCAGTTAATTGATGTTTGCTATGTAATTAGCATGCAGCAAAAATATTTTGAATTGTGTTTAAAAAAGAGCGGAAGATTGAGCCGTAGTCCAAGATTTATTTTATTATCACATTCTCTATTTCTATATTTTCTTCTCATTTCTTGGATATATGTTTATATTTTCCTTATTTACGCCGATCATATTTCTCAAGTTGGAAAAAGAAGCATCAACCCAAGGAAACTTCCCATCGGGCGCGACAAACTAAGCTTTAAAGAAACTCATTTGGTTAATCTCATCCTAATAATGCATCAAGAAGAAGATGGGCTGAACGCCAAGATAATTAAGTACTCGAGTTTGATTAACAAGGGGAAATTTGAGAACTGGAAAGGAAGATTCCAACAAATTAAACATTCAATTTTCTTTAGGTTCAAATGACGTAATTGATTTTATTTATGGAATAAATTGCATGGGTGGATGCTATTTTAATAAGACAACTATTGAATTGAGCAATTACTGAAAGTTCAACAAGAATGGAGGATAAAACTGTAATTTCGGCTAAAATATTATAAAATGGGGTGTTAATATACCAAACGTGGGGTGGAATTATCATCACCCACTTATCGTGTCGTTCTTGGTCCAGCTTGTCGTTAAGTTTAGGTGAAAAGGTGACTCTCAGTTCAAAGGACTTTGCTTTGTAACGACCAACTAGTGATTTTTGAGCTCTTGGACTATATTATTACATGCATTCAAAGTACATTACCCACGCAAGAATTATGCGATTGTAAGTTAGACTTATATTTTGTGTATTACACAATACTAATTGTTTTCTTTTGCTTCTAAGAAAGCTGGCTAGCTCTGTGTAAATGAAGTTAGCTACGTAAGCTACAAAAAGACTGAAAAACTTAACAGAGAAGCAAAAACCTATTCATGAAACCTCTCATAAATCAGAATCAGAATAAATAAAGGGTGGTTTAAAACTTTGCTTACTTGTGACATAGTAAATTTTCTGATCTGCAGATTGATTCTACCTCGCTTCTTTTTGTTTTTGAGGAAATATAATGTTCACCAATGATGTAAAGAGACCTCATGATCTTAGACTACACAGTATGTATAGACAAGACAAAACCTCATATTTCGTACATGGCTAGTAAAAGATTGTATTGATCTTGGACACTTTGCTAACTCGTTTTAATTTTCGACGGAACGAGTTGTTATATTAGTTTCATAAGTATTGCTATTAGTACGTACGAGTCAACCTCCTTGTGAAACTGGAGTATTACTTAGCCTGAGCTAGCAGCAAGCAACTCAAGTTGTGTATGACACAGTAAACATGCCAACCACAGCTCTCAAATTGACATTTCTATCATTATTACCACTACAAGAATGCCTCCTCATTGAAGCAGAACTTATCATTTTATAAAAAAAGGAAGAACTGTGAACAAAGTTTGAACAAAAGATAGTAGAAGCAGGAAAAGGGCAGCCAAAAAGGAAATAAATGCCCACGGATTGTTGAAATATGTGTGTCTCAAGTTGGCCATCCATCTGTTCCAACGCCTGCTGCAATGCTTATTCACATCGTAGAACAGTTGCGAGTAATAAATCTCAGGCGAAAGCACCAGAAAGAAACCAATGGTATTGAAAATGTTGGCAATCACTTGATCATCGCCTATGCAGTTTTGATGATTCCGTGCTGACAAAGTAATTCCACGTCCTTTGGAGAGGCAATGAGGCATTCCAGGAGATTCATATAATCAGTCACATAATTTAGAGTGTCATCCTTGGAAGAGAACTGCTCATAGACTATGAGATTTCTCCAAAAAGGATCAGATTCATCATCAATATTCAATCTTGGGAATTTCATTACTCCATTTTCAAACTTCACATCAAACAAGCTTTCTTCCTCCGCCTGCATGAACTTAATTCCAGCTTCTTCAAGCTCTGTGGCGCAACGAATCACCTCTCTATATTTTCTGTCTGCTATCACCTTTGAGTTGTTGTTCCTCATTCTTGAAGGTGAAGGCTGCCAGTTAAGGTGCATAAATTCCACTAGATGTTTGATTTCGATGGGATAATGTTGAGAGTTATGTGCATAGCCGGCACCGGGAAGTGCAGATTCAAAGAACGCATAAATCATCCCATGAAAATCTTCTCTGTCATTTGGCATCATGGTCATGGCGAAGAACTCGTGAAGGACAAAGAAGGAAGTTGATTTTCAATCAATAGCAAGTCACGGCGCAACCCCTTCACTATCCAACGCAGATTGAAAACGGGGCCATCATCTCCTCGCAAATTTGACATAGAATACTTCCGGAATAGTTCGGTGATAAAGCAAGCATCGAGCAGCATCATTTCCACGAACTGGTCTTGTTTGAGACTGACAGATTCTGCATAACATTTGCGAGCTCTTTCTCCAAGTGCTCTCATTGCTGTGACATACCTTGTGACATTACATTCCCTCTTCGCCAGAGAAGCACTTTGAGGTAGCACATTTTGTGCTCTTCCATTGCATTTAAGCGACTTTTGCCACGGTGGTATGGACCAATTGCAAGTATATTTGGTTCATAAGCATCTTGATACACATTACGCAGATATGCAGGTACTTCAAAAATACTACGATCAGACCATATTGGAAATCGATCACGAAGCTTTTCGCCAATTTGAATTGATAATTGATCAGCAATTTCATTAGCCATCTGCTAATCATTGCAATTACAATATTATCACACTCGTATGCCATGGCTTTACTAATAAAATGAGAGTATGAAAAATTCCTACGGCCAATTAAAGAGAAATCAAATGAAAAGTCAGATTATGATTGATGCTTCATTGAACTTACTTGTCTGAAGGCAACAATTGCTCAAAAAATGAAAAGTCAGTTTTTGATGGCTTTCTTCAGTGGATTCATCATTTAATTTGCTCTTCAGTTTCAGTAACTTTTAAATCTTAAGTCGCAGCTAATTGATGTTCCCTATATAACTAGCAACAAATTAAATTGAATCTGCTTAACAGAGAAGCATATATTCTTCAAATCCTCAGAAATCAGAAAAAGCAAAGGTGGTGTAAAACTTCTACGCAATTGTCAATAATGCTGATAAAGGGGAATTTGTGAATCGAATAATCCAATAATCATGACTAAAGAATAATCATAAAATGCACTAACAAGAAATTGTGCTACTGACAACAGTAGTTAAAAATTGTTATTTACAAACTCGCACAAGATGCAAGTTATTGATAGTTACAATCTGTCAATCTGAAATTGTTGAAAATGTTAAAATTGAAATTGTTGACATTTCTTTTGCTTTTTTCTTAAATTGTTACAATTTAAGTGATATGTACAAGCGACTCTACTTACTATATTGCCTAATTAAGCTAGGTCCAATGATTTTCAAAATTCTCTCTTTTACTAATCATCCGGATTCAAATTTAAAAAGAAGTAAGGCTTCATTTCATGATTTTAATAAACTAATATCAAAATAAAGAAAATCTTGTGGTAATTTATTTAAGAAAAAATAATTGTACCCGAGGTTTTTGTTGGATCGAGGCATTTGCAACTCATGTTACTCCTCTCCGGCATCAGCATGCTGTCATATTCCCCACCTATCAAACATGCGATCCCAGCAGGTCACCCATTTCACCCATTATTCAATTTCTCCAGCTTCAGCAGCATGCTCAAGTAAGGAGTTTTGAAGAAAATGCTGCCGCATTTCTCTGAAAATCAATTGGTACTCAGAGAATAAACATTAAATCATTTAATTTCATTCTCCGTTGTTCTATTGCTAGGCCCCATAAGGCCAATAATTCTTAGGATGACTTTTGATGGTAATAAAATATGATTTTAAAAAAATTGTAACTTTTAACATAACTACTTAGTTTAGTCTACACGTCAAATAAGTGCAAAATATCAACCATTTAATATTTTCTAACCTTCAAATTACATGCACCATTTTCGTTAATGGTTGGTTCCTTTCTCACGAATGTTCGAAGTTTTCCATAATTATTTATAACAAGGTTGTCATATCACAATCTTATTACAATGAAATAGTAGATTGAAGCAGAACAAAAACACCTTATTAAATGAAAGTCGAGTAAATTGAAAGTACATTTGTCAGACGAGGTTGTCATAAATATTTTCATTGAAAAAAAAAATTTAGAGGCATTCATTCAAAGATTCATAAAATTAAAAAGTAAAATTACAAATCTATTTACTTTTTAAACTAATTTCAAGCTGCTCAAATAACACAATTCTATTAAAACTAGGATAACAAGTAAAACTCAGAAACTTGTCTCACGGATCATTACCACTCCGTTAGTTAAACTTTTTCAATAGATGTGAAAAAGCTTAATTTTTAAAAAAAATCTTTTTCTTATTAAGATGCAATTGAGAACCCGAGCCTCCTTACCACTGGACCTGGACCTGGCTTGTGGAAAAGCTTAATTACCAAAGCAAGAAACTCTCTTGACTCGGTGCCCCAGCGGAGAGTGAGGGTTCCCTTGCAGTACTGGATTTGATCCGGGCTGACTTGGATTTAGCCCATTAGCGGTAGCAGGAGCCGTTTGAATACTGTTTTGCTGATTTTGTTGAGATTGAGAGGAGGGCTCTTGGTGGGATTTATACACTTTTTCCGTCCTCTCTGACTTTTGTTCCAAGGACCTACATGATTGGTTGTGATTTCTGTCTTCGCATCAGGACTTGTCATCTTGGGCTCTTTACTGGACTGGCTAGTGTGGCTCGCTTTGTGCGTGCGCTTTGATTCTGATTGTTGTCGCCGGCGTATGATTTGATCAGGCTTCTGTGTAGTAGAATGGCCTTTCTGATGACTAGTACTACTCATGATTTGTTCTTGGCAAAAATATTTGCTCAATGTAAATGACTAGCTAGCTAATTGACGTTTGCTATGTATGCTACAGAAACCCTCAAAGACCTAATTGAGAAGAAAACATATTTATGATGAAACCTCTCAGGAATCACAATGAAGGTGGTGGTGCAACTTCTCTATTTGAGACTTTTTTTTAATATTATTTTTGCAGAAGAGGACCGGAATTATTGATTTCTACTTTGTTTGACAAAAAAACAAAAGAAATTTTGCTTCTTAATTTTGTAAAATTCCAATTGCTGGGGCCAATTATTAAAGAGCAATCAAATGAAAAGTCAGTTTATGCAGATTGATCCTACCTCTTCTTTCTTTTTGATGAAATTCAATGTTGACTAATGATACAAGAAGAGCTCATGGTAAAATGTTTGAATGCTATCGTTCTCCAGTTGCTTTCATTCCCTCCTTCTTTTCTGATGAAAGTAACATGTTAAGTAATGGTACAAGAAAACCTGCCTCATCATATTCAAAAGATTCTGAGTTGATGATATTCTGTACATGGCTAAAAAAAAGGATAATAAAAGGAAAATTTGGGTTGACCAATAGATTTCACGGTAGGTATGGGTTGACCAGGCTTGACCATATTCTGTACATGGCTAATAAAAAAAGATTGCAGCTGACCATATGATCAAATCTAATATGATCAAGTTTAATTTCACGGTAGGTATGGGTTGACCAGACTTGATCATAACTAAAATGATCAATAAGAATTCTGAAGAGAAAAAAATTACTTTTTTTACTTTTAATAGGATAGAGTTTAAGTTGGGCCTTTATAAAATAAATTACCCGGGGCTTTAATAAATACAATTAATATTAAAATTAATTTATATATACTAGATAAGTAATTGAATTTAGGAAGAAATTTTAGTCCATCAAGACTCTAGCCTCCGAGGTCACTCGTTGGATCCGTCTATCTTCTTATTACCTAAACTTGATCATATTCGGTATGGGTTGATCAGACTCAGATCGAGGTTTGGGAATGTAGCTGCGTTAAATATTTGTTAGGAGAGCTTTGCCGCCCTAGTGGTCTTACCCAACTCGAATTTGAATTACTCGGGGTCCAATGTGGTCTTCGAATACCAAATTGTTTAATGTAACAAAAACATAAAAAGGTAAAAAAATTAATTTTTTAAATAATTGAAAGTGTCGGCGGCTTGAAATTTAATCTAGTTAATTTTTTTATCTTCAGAATTCTTATTTTATTCTAAAAAATAATTTGACTCATTTAGCTTCTTTTCCGATTAACTCAACATCCTACATCTAGAATCCTTGAAGCCTAAAAGAAACCAACAATATTTCATGTTTAGAAATCTTCAACGCCGAAGGTTACAAAATACAAATCCTCTTTTAATTAAGTTCCAACAGGTTTTCTTAATTCTTAATCTTTTGTTCATAATTGAGGATCAGCTACAATTTTTAAAGAACCCAAATACTTAAAATTATACAGCACAGATCTAAGATATGGAATCTCATATGGTTTGGTTCTTTCCGAAGTATAAATTTAAACAGGAGCCTACGTAAAATTCCTAGCTAGGGCCCGGCCAATCTAAGAGACATCAAATTCAAAGTTGAATTATAATTAATTAATTAATTAATTAATGCTTCGTTGGACTTACTTCAAACATAAATCAAAGG
This sequence comes from Citrus sp. QX-2021, assembly GCA_030444885.1. Classification (NCBI taxonomy): domain Eukaryota; kingdom Viridiplantae; phylum Streptophyta; class Magnoliopsida; order Sapindales; family Rutaceae; genus Citrus; species Citrus sp. QX-2021. The sequence goes on from JAUJEF010000638.1 coordinate 24,047, forward strand.
GTCTAGATTACATCAGTGTATACAATAAAGGATAAAAACTCATAGTATATTTTTGTGTTCATTTCCTTTGGTGATTCACACTCTTATCTTGCATTATTCTCGATTGTTCTTGGTTCAAACCTTCTAGAGGCTCTCGTGTCAACCTTATTTGCCGCAAATTTTCAATTATGATTTCCCCTCAAAATCCACTTCGTTGGGGCATTCTGTCGAGCACCTATCAACATCTATCAAACACCTTGTTTTAACTGTTACTAAAGTTGTGTATGATACAATAAGCATGCCAACCACAAATCTCAAATTGACATTTATAATTTTCTATCGTTATTGAAACAGAGCCTGTCATTTATTTAAAAGTTTGTTTACAGCTACTTCTATATTCCATGGCTTTGCGCTTGTTGATAATAAGAAAGAACTGCAAACAGAGCTTGCAGCAACGTTAGGAGAAGTAGGACAACAGCAGCAAGAAAGGAGATGATTGCCCATGGAGTGTTGAAATAACTGTGCCTCAACTTGGCCATCCACTTATTATGGCGCCAACTGCAATGCAAATTCACTTCGTTAAAAACCTCACGGCAATAGAACCGCTCACCGAGTACAACACCATCACAAAGCTTGTTAAGTAAGGTTGCAATCGCTTCATCATCTCCTAACAAATTATCAATTATTCCCCGACGACGAAGTAATTCAGCATCCTTTGAAGAGTTGATGAGGCAGTTCAGGAATTCGACATAATCTATTACATGCTTCAAATTTATGTCTTGGGAACAATGGTCATATGCAATGAGATTATATGTACGCATATTATATGTTTGATTGAGTCATGAGATGTGATTGCTAGTCACCGTATATGTATCCATCTCTGTAGACTCTACGCATGCGTATTGAGAGTTAGGTTACTCTATCCGAGCGATGTAGCTAAATTCCGTTGGGCATTGAAAGGTTTCTCCCCCCACTCTACTCGTGCGATAATGATCCCAACGAGTATTGAGAGTTATTTCTCCTGGGTACTATTTGGTGCAGTTTGTGATGTATGTATGTATGAATTCCATGTTTGTTGATGTGCGATATTCAATGTGGAGTTATGTTACATGATTATGTATAAGCACTAGTACACATACTTTATTATAATTATTACTGTTAATATTTTTAATATAATATTACATCCCACTCACTGAGTTGCAAGCTCATTATTTTTCTATTTATTCCTTTTTCTCCCATGATTCAGTAGGATTTCGTGCAAATCAGTTCTAGTCAATTAAGGTTGGGTCACGAGACACATTACTGAATAACTTGTATTTTGAGCACGTTTATGTTGCTTATGCTTTGTATGTAAATATTCATGTAATGTCATTATGTACAATGAGACATAAATTATGAAGTTTTGAATTCATATATGGTTTGAAAAAGGCACAGATGTGGTTATGTGTTTATAGGAAAGATCATATTATATACATATTTTCATGAATTAAATCATGCCACAAGTTTTAGTTATTAGTCCGCACGATTCGCCTCAAATCAGACATGTAGGTTAGGCGTGTCATGTCAATAATCTTGAATAACAATCTTTATAATAAAAAAACACTATATTAAATGGTAGTGGAATAACTTAACAAGCGGGTTTGTTGAATTCTACCATTCAACAAGCGGGTTTTCGCCAATCTAAGGCAGACTACTCATTTTTTGTGAAAACTAATGCCACTTTTTCAACTTTTGTGTTAGTTTATGTTGATGATATTATCCTAGCAGGGAGTGATGTTGTCGAGGTTAGCAAAATTAAAGATTTCCTTGCACAAAAATTTTACATTAAGGCATTAAGGAAGTTGAAGTATTTCTTGGGAATTGAAGTGGCACGGTCATCACGTGGGATTTTTTTGAATCTACGAAAATATGCCTTGGATATTTTAAAGGATGTTGGTTTACTTGCTGGACGGGTTTCTCATTTTCCAATGGAACAACAACTTCGTCTTTCACCTACGGATGGCGACCCTTTATCAAATCCTTCAAGTTATCGACGTCTCGTGGGTCGGTTGATCTATCTCATAGTTACCAGGCCTGATATTGTCTTTGCACTACATGTTTTAAGTCCGTTTATGCATGAACCACACACTACTCATAAGGATGCTGCCATTCGAGTGCTTCGGTATTTAAAGGGCTCACCAGGCAAGGGTATCTTATTATCTTCAACTAGTGACTTGCATATCGCGGTTATTGTGATGCGGATTGGGGTAGTTGTCCTACTACACGTTGGTCTGCTACTGGTTATTATACTTTCCTTAGAACCAACCCTATATCTTAGAAGACAAAGAAGCAAAATGTGGTATTTCGATCTATAGCAGACGTTGAGTATCGCTCCTTGGCTGATCTTTCATGTGAATTACAGTGGCTTAAAGCACTTTTTGCTGATTTGGGGCACCTTCAACATGCTCCTATGACTGTTTATTGTGATAATCAATCAGCTTTGTACATCGCCGAGAATCCTGTCTTGATGGTTGTCGAAGCCAGCAAAAATAAATACATACTCTAAATAAATTGTGTATAGTGATTGAGCAGGGTCGTGTCCACAGAGATCGGTAATTATTTAAATCCTTTTAAAATGTAAAATGCAAAATGGGGGAATTGTTGACAATAATAAAAATCAAATTAAAATAACAAGAATGCAAATTAAAATTATAATTCAAATCGGGGAAAGCTCGGTCGAAGGAATTAACTCACTTGATTCGACTATTCGATCATTGATTCAAATATAAATCATTACTACTTATGAATCAATCCCGGTTATAGTTATTGAGACCTCTAATAGACAATCTTTCCTTAACTAGTTGATAACCAGTGCGACCGTTGGTTATTTCACTAATCTTTAGCCAACCCTAGATACGATCATAGAATTTAATCAATTGATGTACTGAAAACCAGAGAGACCCAAATCCTAATCAACAAACGCATACGATGAATCTTTTAATTGACAATAGATTAAGTTGATAATTAAATAGCGGCCAATTATCTAATTAACAAACATAATAATGACAATAATTTAGAGAATAAACAAATACCCAAAAAGTAATAAAACAATTAAAGCATAAGAAAGATCTCACGGTAGTGATGAAGCAAAGGTTCATTAACCTTCAGCCTGGAATAATAGGTTTAGTTCTTCATAAAGAAAGAGAAAAATTTAGATATAGGGTTTCTCTCTTTTAAAAAATCTCCTCTTTTCACAATAGATTCCTCTATTAAATTCTCTCATCTCTCTTCTCCTCTAGAGTTCTTTTTAAAATAAAATACTAATATCTAAAATATTATCTAAATATTAAATTCGTAATTACAAAAATAACCAAAAAGACAAAACACGTTAAACTAAAAACTGCAGGTCCGTAGTTGATAGCACGCGCCCACGCCTTATCAACAAAGTTCTTCTGAAGCTAAATTTTAGCACCAATCAATAGAATTGCACCTACAGAAATAAAACACAAGTAAATCACTATTATTAAGTGCAAAACATCGATATTAAAGAAAGTAACCAATGCAACACTAGTGCATAAATTGCACTCTAACAAATTCCCCCACACCAAGATAATGCTTGTCCTCAAGCATATAACTCAAGACTAGTCCCAAATCGCCACTCAATTCTCATCTCAACTCATCCAAAAACAATCTTAAGCAAGCATACCTCAAGAATTTAAGTCGATCAACATTCGAGAGACAAGGATTTTAAAGCATAGGATCTCATAAGCTAATATAAAAACATTCAATCACCAAGTAGATCCATTCAAAATTCAAGTGCAACAAGATTTAATAGCCCTCTCATTGACACTCCATGCACTCAAATCAAATCAAAGAATGCTATTACCATAAGCTTGCTCATATATCACATCTCAATCCACAAAATATGAATAAAATGCAAAAATCTAAGGGTCTTAGAAAGGTTGTAACGGAGTTAAATAGGTTAAATGAAAAAAGAAATGTCTATGAAAGAAAAAGAGATCAAAATGAGAAGAATGAACTCATTGAATGAACCTTATGATATTAAAACGCTTATTTCTACTCAAGTCGCCAAGAATGTAAACATTTTTTTTCCTCTTTTTTTTCAATTTTTTTTGTTATTTGTTTTGTTTTTTTTTTTACAGTAATGACGAATCAAACAAAAGAAATAAACCTTACACAATTTAATTCAAGCATAATGCTTGTTGATCTAATTGAGAAAATTTAATTTAAGGAAGCAAGAGCAACAAAATATATACAAAATATATCCAAACAATAAGTCCAAAAATCTCCTTAAATTGAGGCTCAAAAAGAAGGAAAATGGGTAAGTAGATGGAGAGAATTAGATGGGTAAAACAAGTGAAGAGAATGGTTAAGGCTCAAACAAAGATAACAAATAAAGGTCTTCGGTGGAGAAAAAAAGAAGAAAAATGCGAAAATAGAAAAATGGAAAGTGGTTTGCCCTTATCATTTTAATGCATAAAATCCCATAATGCGGCTTCAACATGCATAACAAAGCAAGTTCTAGAATAAACAAACTAAGATTGATATTCACATAACAAAAATAATTAGAGCAAAGTGGTTGCTCATAGGCTCAAATCCTCACAAAGTTGATAATTTGCCATCAAATCATGTATACTCTTTAAATGAATCAACCATCAATAGTGGTGTAGAATGAGAAGAAGGTATGTGTGATATATAAAAGGAAAGGTAAAAAGGATAATAAGCGAGAAAGATGTATGTAGTAATATAAAAGTGAAAGATAAAATGTGAGTGATGAAAGAGTATGATAAAATAAAAATAGATGTAAATAATTTGAGATAGATGGGAAAAGAGTAGTGAAAGAAAAAAAGAACAAAATAATATATGAAGCATACTAACTCCAAAATCATTTAGGATGAGCAGAGTGAAAATAATACTTCCGCACATCAATATTGCAAAAATCCCTCCCCACACCTAAAACTTACATTGTCCCAATGTAATGATAATCAAAACTCACATAAAGAAATAAAGCGTAAGATAAAAGATTAAAGGAAAACTTCCTTCTGAATTGTGAGCTTTGATCCACATACCGGCAATGGGCTTGGCGGAAATGGTGGATAAATCTCACACTCGAAAAGTATGCGGCCACAATTCACCTTTCCATCTTGTTCAGCTTGTGCTCTATTTTCTCTAATTGAATGCTCAAAGGTGGTGCAGATGTAGAAGGAATAATTGGTAGGGTAGCAAGCTTCATCGTCAACTCGGTTATCACTGTTTGTAAGCACCACTCCTAACATAAAGCTTCTTTGGAAGTTGAGTGGGCCTTGGTCTAATAAACTCAAATCTCTCTCCTTGAATTCTGACCACACATGTTCTTTCAAACACAGACATATCCAAAATTCCTTTTGCAAGTAAGTGATGCAAATCATTATTATCAGATCGAAGCACACATAAGTTTATAACTAACAGAGTAATGTGATGGACCAAGAAATAAAGTCCTATACCGTTTAAGCACACTCAAATTGATCTCATAACCAAAAAATCTAAATTAGGCCTCACATCATTTAACATGCACCAGATAAATAAAACTTAGTTTTAGAGAAAACTCCGAGTGATCTTTCTTTCCTAAAAATTATATGCAAGTTAACCGATGCACACATTTCAAAACAGGATCACGTAAGAAGAGCTCTTTGATTTACTTGGGTCATAGGCATTGTGATCAAAAGATAAATTATGCCAAAGACCATAAGGCTCAAAATTTTCGCTAAAGTCACAAATTGTCCCTAAATATGCATCACTAGAAGAATAATTATCATCAATGAATCCACAAAGTTAAAGTTAAAATCTGTGATAAATTGTGAAAAATTTTGTCCTATTAACCTAAACTTTATAACATTCGAGAGTATGCAAAGTAAAATCATTCGGTATATTAAATTGAAAAGTAGCATAGAACTCCTAATCAACTCAACATAACCCAAACAATCAATATCAACAAACTTACGCAAAACCAATCTTATCTCACAAAGAATTAAAATTATCCTTAACATTCAATTTTTCAAGAGTTGGGTAATGAAATATACTTAGCTGGAAGTATTTTTCGCTTGGAAATATCTTTGTACCTTTCTTTCTCGTGTTGAGTCGTGAATGTGAGGCACCCTCTGAGATTTGATTCAGCAAGTGGCAAAACACTCATGTCTTTCCATGTTTCGATCTTTGTCTCACTAGCTCTAAGGCGTGAATCAAACTATGTTTCATGGAATCAGATAGTGGGAGCGGCAATCTTGGATTTCTTTACGTGGTTTCTTTTTAGATGTTGATGCTTTCCTCTTCTGGAGATTGCCATTACAATAATTTCACCTCACGGGTAATGATTCACATGCGACTGGAATCTCAAGTGAATTGCTGTGCGAGTGCAGTCCGGTCTGAACTGCCGTGGGTGGGATTGCCGGGTGAAAAAGAAAACAAATTTTTGTGAATTAGGGATTTTGTGAACAATGAAATTTTTTTATTAATTAATTTTTTCAAATAAAAAAATAAAATAAAAGAAAGAAAAAACTTTTTTCATTTTTTTGTTAAAAACTAATAATAAATAAATAAAATAATTAAAAAAACTTTTTTATGAGACACTGCAGACACTAAAAATTTCAGAAGTACTTTTTTAATAAGCATTTGGGCAAGCCTTAAAACCATTTTACTTTAAAAATAATGTGGAAGAACTTATTAGTTAAAACATTAAGGCCGCTAACCAAAAATTTTCTTCTACAAAATAAGCAAAAATATTATTTAAACAATTTGAATCAAAATTAAAACAAAAAGATATAACAAAAATTAAAATAAATAAATCCTTTGGGTCGCCTTCCCAAAATGCCTTTGTTTTATGTCTTTGGCTAGACACATTCATGCATCAATCTTTATAAATGGGACTTTGAGGCCCACTTCCTCCACAATATTCACCGAAAAACCTTCATAAAAAGGTTTTAACGTGATGAATATTAACCTTAAAAACTTTGTCAGAGGTCGGGACTCCTAACCTCAATTGCAACTAACGAGGAAAAATATTAATAACAATAAAAGGTCCTACCCAACGAGAATGTAATTTATCAAGAAAAAAGTTTAAGCTTCGGGAATGAAAAAGAAGAACTTTTTAACCAGCAGAGAACTCCTTTCTCAAAATCATTACGTGGTAAATATTTTCGCCTTTTCCGTAAAATCGCTAACTCTCATAGGATTCGCTTACAATCTCCTCTGTGAGCATTTTATGCATGCACGTGGATGGACTTATCCCTTTAATATCAAACAATTGTCCGCCTAATAGCCTTTTTAGAATTTCTCTCAGCACTCTGTACGTTTTTTTTTCCCGTAAAGTATTAAGCCTAAGAGATAATCATCTGGAAGTGTCTCACCATCTCCTAGAAACATGTATTTAGATGACTCGACAACAGTTTAAACTCTATTTTCAGCCTCGCAAAATAGATGGAAGAAGTTTTGCATGAGATGAAGGTAATTCAATATAAGACATATGACGAAGTTAAAGTTCTCAAAGAATTTAATTCATAAATTGTCTCTGCAACATGTAATTTAAAACAAACTCATTTTCATCCTTTTGCAATCACTTTGAGGCCCAAACTATTATTTTCGCAAATCACCAGTAAATGCACTTCAATATCCAAATAAAAAAACTTCCTGCACTATAGGGTTAATAACATCCTGAGTAAAATATCGAATATTTTCATCTACTAGGAGGAGCCATGCAGCACTAAATTTATATTGAATTAGAGAACCTCTCCGTCAAGCTCCATGTAGTGAGAGTCCCTTTACGTATGTATCCATTTTCGTCCCTTGCAAATTTTAAGAAAATGTCTTCTCCCAGCAAATCGGGAGATGGATCTTTGGGAGTGAGTTATCCTCTTTCAGCATCAAGCACATAAAAACCAACAAGAAAAACTAACTCATTAACTTGCACTAACATTAACTTTCTAATACCTCAATCAGATATGCATTAGAATCATCAAATAGTCAATTATTACGCCAGCTTTTTAGAATGCACCAACATTCAAAGATGAATAAACGGGCAAGGCATGACATTACTGTAAGCTCCTGTGATCGAACATAACCTTTTCAACTTTAACACTACCAATTTTACAAGGGATAGTAAACATACTTGGATCCTTACACTTATGAGGTAGTT
>JAUJEF010000639.1:0-32122 GCA_030444885.1 Citrus sp. QX-2021
CTGGGCCTGGGCCTGGGCCTGGGCCTGGGCCTGGGCCTGGGCCTGGGCCTGGGCCTGGGCCTGGGCCTGGGCCTGGGCCTGGGCCTGGGCCTGGGCCCTGGGCCTGGGCCTGGGCCTGGGCCTGGGCCTGGGCCTGGGCCTGGGCCTGGGCCTGGGCCCTGGGCCTGGGCCTGGGCCTGGGCCTGGGCCTGGGCCTGGGCCCTGGGCCTGGGCCCTGGGCCTGGGCCTGGGCCTGGGCCTGGGCCTGGGCCTGGGCCTGGGCCTGGGCCTGGGCCTGGGCCTGGGCCTGGGCCTGGGCCTGGGCCTGGGCCTGGGCCTGGGCCTGGGCCTGGGCCTGGGCCTGGGCCTGGGCCTGGGCCTGGGCCTGGGCCTGGGCCTGGGCCCTGGGCCTGGGCCTGGGCCTGGGCCTGGGCCTGGGCCTGGGCCTGGGCCTGGGCCTGGGCCTGGGCCTGGGCCTGGGCCTGGGCCTGGGCCTGGGCCTGGGCCTGGGCCTGGGCCTGGGCCTGGGCCTGGGCCTGGGCCTGGGCCTGGGCCTGGGCCTGGGCCTGGGCCTGGGCCTGGGCCTGGGCCTGGGCCTGGGCCTGGGCCTGGGCCTGGGCCTGGGCCTGGGCCTGGGCCTGGGCCTGGGCCTGGGCCTGGGCCTGGGCCTGGGCCTGGGCCTGGGCCTGGGCCTGGGCCTGGGCCTGGGCCTGGGCCTGGGCCTGGGCCTGGGCCTGGGCCTGGGCCTGGGCCTGGGCCTGGGCCTGGGCCTGGGCCTGGGCCTGGGCCTGGGCCTGGGCCTGGGCCTGGGCCTGGGCCTGGGCCTGGGCCTGGGCCTGGGCCTGGGCCTGGGCCTGGGCCTGGGCCTGGGCCTGGGCCTGGGCCTGGGCCTGGGCCTGGGCCTGGGCCTGGGCCTGGGCCTGGGCCTGGGCCTGGGCCTGGGCCTGGGCCTGGGCCTGGGCCTGGGCCTGGGCCTGGGCCTGGGCCTGGGCCTGGGCCTGGGCCTGGGCCTGGGCCTGGGCCTGGGCCTGGGCCTGGGCCTGGGCCTGGGCCTGGGCCTGGGCCTGGGCCTGGGCCTGGGCCTGGGCCTGGGCCTGGGCCTGGGCCTGGGCCTGGGCCTGGGCCTGGGCCTGGGCCTGGGCCTGGGCCTGGGCCTGGGCCTGGGCCTGGGCCTGGGCCTGGGCCTGGGCCTGGGCCTGGGCCTGGGCCTGGGCCTGGGCCTGGGCCTGGGCCTGGGCCTGGGCCTGGGCCTGGGCCTGGGCCTGGGCCTGGGCCTGGGCCTGGGCCTGGGCCTGGGCCTGGGCCTGGGCCTGGGCCTGGGCCTGGGCCTGGGCCTGGGCCTGGGCCTGGGCCTGGGCCTGGGCCTGGGCCTGGGCCTGGGCCTGGGCCTGGGCCTGGGCCTGGGCCTGGGCCTGGGCCTGGGCCTGGGCCTGGGCCTGGGCCTGGGCCTGGGCCTGGGCCTGGGCCTGGGCCTGGGCCTGGGCCTGGGCCTGGGCCTGGGCCTGGGCCTGGGCCTGGGCCTGGGCCTGGGCCTGGGCCTGGGCCTGGGCCTGGGCCTGGGCCTGGGCCTGGGCCTGGGCCTGGGCCTGGGCCTGGGCCTGGGCCTGGGCCTGGGCCTGGGCCTGGGCCTGGGCCTGGGCCTGGGCCTGGGCCTGGGCCTGGGCCTGGGCCTGGGCCTGGGCCTGGGCCTGGGCCTGGGCCTGGGCCTGGGCCTGGGCCTGGGCCTGGGCCTGGGCCTGGGCCTGGGCCTGGGCCTGGGCCTGGGCCTGGGCCTGGGCCTGGGCCTGGGCCTGGGCCTGGGCCTGGGCCTGGGCCTGGGCCTGGGCCTGGGCCTGGGCCTGGGCCTGGGCCTGGGCCTGGGCCTGGGCCTGGGCCTGGGCCTGGGCCTGGGCCTGGGCCTGGGCCTGGGCCTGGGCCTGGGCCTGGGCCTGGGCCTGGGCCTGGGCCTGGGCCTGGGCCTGGGCCTGGGCCTGGGCCTGGGCCTGGGCCTGGGCCTGGGCCTGGGCCTGGGCCTGGGCCTGGGCCTGGGCCTGGGCCTGGGCCTGGGCCTGGGCCTGGGCCTGGGCCTGGGCCTGGGCCTGGGCCTGGGCCTGGGCCTGGGCCTGGGCCTGGGCCTGGGCCTGGGCCTGGGCCTGGGCCTGGGCCTGGGCCTGGGCCTGGGCCTGGGCCTGGGCCTGGGCCTGGGCCTGGGCCTGGGCCTGGGCCTGGGCCTGGGCCTGGGCCTGGGCCTGGGCCTGGGCCTGGGCCTGGGCCTGGGCCTGGGCCTGGGCCTGGGCCTGGGCCTGGGCCTGGGCCTGGGCCTGGGCCTGGGCCTGGGCCTGGGCCTGGGCCTGGGCCTGGGCCTGGGCCTGGGCCTGGGCCTGGGCCTGGGCCTGGGCCTGGGCCTGGGCCTGGGCCTGGGCCTGGGCCTGGGCCTGGGCCTGGGCCTGGGCCTGGGCCTGGGCCTGGGCCTGGGCCTGGGCCTGGGCCTGGGCCTGGGCCTGGGCCTGGGCCTGGGCCTGGGCCTGGGCCTGGGCCTGGGCCTGGGCCTGGGCCTGGGCCTGGGCCTGGGCCTGGGCCTGGGCCTGGGCCTGGGCCTGGGCCTGGGCCTGGGCCTGGGCCTGGGCCTGGGCCTGGGCCTGGGCCTGGGCCTGGGCCTGGGCCTGGGCCTGGGCCTGGGCCTGGGCCTGGGCCTGGGCCTGGGCCTGGGCCTGGGCCTGGGCCTGGGCCTGGGCCTGGGCCTGGGCCTGGGCCTGGGCCTGGGCCTGGGCCTGGGCCTGGGCCTGGGCCTGGGCCTGGGCCTGGGCCTGGGCCTGGGCCTGGGCCTGGGCCTGGGCCTGGGCCTGGGCCTGGGCCTGGGCCTGGGCCTGGGCCTGGGCCTGGGCCTGGGCCTGGGCCTGGGCCTGGGCCTGGGCCTGGGCCTGGGCCTGGGCCTGGGCCTGGGCCTGGGCCTGGGCCTGGGCCTGGGCCTGGGCCTGGGCCTGGGCCTGGGCCTGGGCCTGGGCCTGGGCCTGGGCCTGGGCCTGGGCCTGGGCCTGGGCCTGGGCCTGGGCCTGGGCCTGGGCCTGGGCCTGGGCCTGGGCCTGGGCCTGGGCCTGGGCCTGGGCCTGGGCCTGGGCCTGGGCCTGGGCCTGGGCCTGGGCCTGGGCCTGGGCCTGGGCCTGGGCCTGGGCCTGGGCCTGGGCCTGGGCCTGGGCCTGGGCCTGGGCCTGGGCCTGGGCCTGGGCCTGGGCCTGGGCCTGGGCCTGGGCCTGGGCCTGGGCCTGGGCCTGGGCCTGGGCCTGGGCCTGGGCCTGGGCCTGGGCCTGGGCCTGGGCCTGGGCCTGGGCCTGGGCCTGGGCCTGGGCCTGGGCCTGGGCCTGGGCCTGGGCCTGGGCCTGGGCCTGGGCCTGGGCCTGGGCCTGGGCCTGGGCCTGGGCCTGGGCCTGGGCCTGGGCCTGGGCCTGGGCCTGGGCCTGGGCCTGGGCCTGGGCCTGGGCCTGGGCCTGGGCCTGGGCCTGGGCCTGGGCCTGGGCCTGGGCCTGGGCCTGGGCCTGGGCCTGGGCCTGGGCCTGGGCCTGGGCCTGGGCCTGGGCCTGGGCCTGGGCCTGGGCCTGGGCCTGGGCCTGGGCCTGGGCCTGGGCCTGGGCCTGGGCCTGGGCCTGGGCCTGGGCCTGGGCCTGGGCCTGGGCCTGGGCCTGGGCCTGGGCCTGGGCCTGGGCCTGGGCCTGGGCCTGGGCCTGGGCCTGGGCCTGGGCCTGGGCCTGGGCCTGGGCCTGGGCCTGGGCCTGGGCCTGGGCCTGGGCCTGGGCCTGGGCCTGGGCCTGGGCCTGGGCCTGGGCCTGGGCCTGGGCCTGGGCCTGGGCCTGGGCCTGGGCCTGGGCCTGGGCCTGGGCCTGGGCCTGGGCCTGGGCCTGGGCCTGGGCCTGGGCCTGGGCCTGGGCCTGGGCCTGGGCCTGGGCCTGGGCCTGGGCCTGGGCCTGGGCCTGGGCCTGGGCCTGGGCCTGGGCCTGGGCCTGGGCCTGGGCCTGGGCCTGGGCCTGGGCCTGGGCCTGGGCCTGGGCCTGGGCCTGGGCCTGGGCCTGGGCCTGGGCCTGGGCCTGGGCCTGGGCCTGGGCCTGGGCCTGGGCCTGGGCCTGGGCCTGGGCCTGGGCCTGGGCCTGGGCCTGGGCCTGGGCCTGGGCCTGGGCCTGGGCCTGGGCCTGGGCCTGGGCCTGGGCCTGGGCCTGGGCCTGGGCCTGGGCCTGGGCCTGGGCCTGGGCCTGGGCCTGGGCCTGGGCCTGGGCCTGGGCCTGGGCCTGGGCCTGGGCCTGGGCCTGGGCCTGGGCCTGGGCCTGGGCCTGGGCCTGGGCCTGGGCCTGGGCCTGGGCCTGGGCCTGGGCCTGGGCCTGGGCCTGGGCCTGGGCCTGGGCCTGGGCCTGGGCCTGGGCCTGGGCCTGGGCCTGGGCCTGGGCCTGGGCCTGGGCCTGGGCCTGGGCCTGGGCCTGGGCCTGGGCCTGGGCCTGGGCCTGGGCCTGGGCCTGGGCCTGGGCCTGGGCCTGGGCCTGGGCCTGGGCCTGGGCCTGGGCCTGGGCCTGGGCCTGGGCCTGGGCCTGGGCCTGGGCCTGGGCCTGGGCCTGGGCCTGGGCCTGGGCCTGGGCCTGGGCCTGGGCCTGGGCCTGGGCCTGGGCCTGGGCCTGGGCCTGGGCCTGGGCCTGGGCCTGGGCCTGGGCCTGGGCCTGGGCCTGGGCCTGGGCCTGGGCCTGGGCCTGGGCCTGGGCCTGGGCCTGGGCCTGGGCCTGGGCCTGGGCCTGGGCCTGGGCCTGGGCCTGGGCCTGGGCCTGGGCCTGGGCCTGGGCCTGGGCCTGGGCCTGGGCCTGGGCCTGGGCCTGGGCCTGGGCCTGGGCCTGGGCCTGGGCCTGGGCCTGGGCCTGGGCCTGGGCCTGGGCCTGGGCCTGGGCCTGGGCCTGGGCCTGGGCCTGGGCCTGGGCCTGGGCCTGGGCCTGGGCCTGGGCCTGGGCCTGGGCCTGGGCCTGGGCCTGGGCCTGGGCCTGGGCCTGGGCCTGGGCCTGGGCCTGGGCCTGGGCCTGGGCCTGGGCCTGGGCCTGGGCCTGGGCCTGGGCCTGGGCCTGGGCCTGGGCCTGGGCCTGGGCCTGGGCCTGGGCCTGGGCCTGGGCCTGGGCCTGGGCCTGGGCCTGGGCCTGGGCCTGGGCTGGGCCTGGGCCTGGGCCTGGGCCTGGGCCTGGGCCTGGGCCTGGGCCTGGGCCTGGGCCTGGGCCTGGGCCTGGGCCTGGGCCTGGGCCTGGGCCTGGGCCTGGGCCTGGGCCTGGGCCTGGGCCTGGGCCTGGGCCTGGGCCTGGGCCTGGGCCTGGGCCTGGGCCTGGGCCTGGGCCTGGGCCTGGGCCTGGGCCTGGGCCTGGGCCTGGGCCTGGGCCTGGGCCTGGGCCTGGGCCTGGGCCTGGGCCTGGGCCTGGGCCTGGGCCTGGGCCTGGGCCTGGGCCTGGGCCTGGGCCTGGGCCTGGGCCTGGGCCTGGGCCTGGGCCTGGGCCTGGGCCTGGGCCTGGGCCTGGGCCTGGGCCTGGGCCTGGGCCTGGGCCTGGGCCTGGGCCTGGGCCTGGGCCTGGGCCTGGGCCTGGGCCTGGGCCTGGGCCTGGGCCTGGGCCTGGGCCTGGGCCTGGGCCTGGGCCTGGGCCTGGGCCTGGGCCTGGGCCTGGGCCTGGGCCTGGGCCTGGGCCTGGGCCTGGGCCTGGGCCTGGGCCTGGGCCTGGGCCTGGGCCTGGGCCTGGGCCTGGGCCTGGGCCTGGGCCTGGGCCTGGGCCTGGGCCTGGGCCTGGGCCTGGGCCTGGGCCTGGGCCTGGGCCTGGGCCTGGGCCTGGGCCTGGGCCTGGGCCTGGGCCTGGGCCTGGGCCTGGGCCTGGGCCTGGGCCTGGGCCTGGGCCTGGGCCTGGGCCTGGGCCTGGGCCTGGGCCTGGGCCTGGGCCTGGGCCTGGGCCTGGGCCTGGGCCTGGGCCTGGGCCTGGGCCTGGGCCTGGGCCTGGGCCTGGGCCTGGGCCTGGGCCTGGGCCTGGGCCTGGGCCTGGGCCTGGGCCTGGGCCTGGGCCTGGGCCTGGGCCTGGGCCTGGGCCTGGGCCTGGGCCTGGGCCTGGGCCTGGGCCTGGGCCTGGGCCTGGGCCTGGGCCTGGGCCTGGGCCTGGGCCTGGGCCTGGGCCTGGGCCTGGGCCTGGGCCTGGGCCTGGGCCTGGGCCTGGGCCTGGGCCTGGGCCTGGGCCTGGGCCTGGGCCTGGGCCTGGGCCTGGGCCTGGGCCTGGGCCTGGGCCTGGGCCTGGGCCTGGGCCTGGGCCTGGGCCTGGGCCTGGGCCTGGGCCTGGGCCTGGGCCTGGGCCTGGGCCTGGGCCTGGGCCTGGGCCTGGGCCTGGGCCTGGGCCTGGGCCTGGGCCTGGGCCTGGGCCTGGGCCTGGGCCTGGGCCTGGGCCTGGGCCTGGGCCTGGGCCTGGGCCTGGGCCTGGGCCTGGGCCTGGGCCTGGGCCTGGGCCTGGGCCTGGGCCTGGGCCTGGGCCTGGGCCTGGGCCTGGGCCTGGGCCTGGGCCTGGGCCTGGGCCTGGGCCTGGGCCTGGGCCTGGGCCTGGGCCTGGGCCTGGGCCTGGGCCTGGGCCTGGGCCTGGGCCTGGGCCTGGGCCTGGGCCTGGGCCTGGGCCTGGGCCTGGGCCTGGGCCTGGGCCTGGGCCTGGGCCTGGGCCTGGGCCTGGGCCTGGGCCTGGGCCTGGGCCTGGGCCTGGGCCTGGGCCTGGGCCTGGGCCTGGGCCTGGGCCTGGGCCTGGGCCTGGGCCTGGGCCTGGGCCTGGGCCTGGGCCTGGGCCTGGGCCTGGGCCTGGGCCTGGGCCTGGGCCTGGGCCTGGGCCTGGGCCTGGGCCTGGGCCTGGGCCTGGGCCTGGGCCTGGGCCTGGGCCTGGGCCTGGGCCTGGGCCTGGGCCTGGGCCTGGGCCTGGGCCTGGGCCTGGGCCTGGGCCTGGGCCTGGGCCTGGGCCTGGGCCTGGGCCTGGGCCTGGGCCTGGGCCTGGGCCTGGGCCTGGGCCTGGGCCTGGGCCTGGGCCTGGGCCTGGGCCTGGGCCTGGGCCTGGGCCTGGGCCTGGGCCTGGGCCTGGGCCTGGGCCTGGGCCTGGGCCTGGGCCTGGGCCTGGGCCTGGGCCTGGGCCTGGGCCTGGGCCTGGGCCTGGGCCTGGGCCTGGGCCTGGGCCTGGGCCTGGGCCTGGGCCTGGGCCTGGGCCTGGGCCTGGGCCTGGGCCTGGGCCTGGGCCTGGGCCTGGGCCTGGGCCTGGGCCTGGGCCTGGGCCTGGGCCTGGGCCTGGGCCTGGGCCTGGGCCTGGGCCTGGGCCTGGGCCTGGGCCTGGGCCTGGGCCTGGGCCTGGGCCTGGGCCTGGGCCTGGGCCTGGGCCTGGGCCTGGGCCTGGGCCTGGGCCTGGGCCTGGGCCTGGGCCTGGGCCTGGGCCTGGGCCTGGGCCTGGGCCTGGGCCTGGGCCTGGGCCTGGGCCTGGGCCTGGGCCTGGGCCTGGGCCTGGGCCTGGGCCTGGGCCTGGGCCTGGGCCTGGGCCTGGGCCTGGGCCTGGGCCTGGGCCTGGGCCTGGGCCTGGGCCTGGGCCTGGGCCTGGGCCTGGGCCTGGGCCTGGGCCTGGGCCTGGGCCTGGGCCTGGGCCTGGGCCTGGGCCTGGGCCTGGGCCTGGGCCTGGGCCTGGGCCTGGGCCTGGGCCTGGGCCTGGGCCTGGGCCTGGGCCTGGGCCTGGGCCTGGGCCTGGGCCTGGGCCTGGGCCTGGGCCTGGGCCTGGGCCTGGGCCTGGGCCTGGGCCTGGGCCTGGGCCTGGGCCTGGGCCTGGGCCTGGGCCTGGGCCTGGGCCTGGGCCTGGGCCTGGGCCTGGGCCTGGGCCTGGGCCTGGGCCTGGGCCTGGGCCTGGGCCTGGGCCTGGGCCTGGGCCTGGGCCTGGGCCTGGGCCTGGGCCTGGGCCTGGGCCTGGGCCTGGGCCTGGGCCTGGGCCTGGGCCTGGGCCTGGGCCTGGGCCTGGGCCTGGGCCTGGGCCTGGGCCTGGGCCTGGGCCTGGGCCTGGGCCTGGGCCTGGGCCTGGGCCTGGGCCTGGGCCTGGGCCTGGGCCTGGGCCTGGGCCTGGGCCTGGGCCTGGGCCTGGGCCTGGGCCTGGGCCTGGGCCTGGGCCTGGGCCTGGGCCTGGGCCTGGGCCTGGGCCTGGGCCTGGGCCTGGGCCTGGGCCTGGGCCTGGGCCTGGGCCTGGGCCTGGGCCTGGGCCTGGGCCTGGGCCTGGGCCTGGGCCTGGGCCTGGGCCTGGGCCTGGGCCTGGGCCTGGGCCTGGGCCTGGGCCTGGGCCTGGGCCTGGGCCTGGGCCTGGGCCTGGGCCTGGGCCTGGGCCTGGGCCTGGGCCTGGGCCTGGGCCTGGGCCTGGGCCTGGGCCTGGGCCTGGGCCTGGGCCTGGGCCTGGGCCTGGGCCTGGGCCTGGGCCTGGGCCTGGGCCTGGGCCTGGGCCTGGGCCTGGGCCTGGGCCTGGGCCTGGGCCTGGGCCTGGGCCTGGGCCTGGGCCTGGGCCTGGGCCTGGGCCTGGGCCTGGGCCCTGGGCCTGGGCCTGGGCCTGGGCCTGGGCCTGGGCCTGGGCCTGGGCCTGGGCCTGGGCCTGGGCCTGGGCCTGGGCCTGGGCCTGGGCCTGGGCCTGGGCCTGGGCCTGGGCCTGGGCCTGGGCCTGGGCCTGGGCCTGGGCCTGGGCCTGGGCCTGGGCCTGGGCCTGGGCCTGGGCCTGGGCCTGGGCCTGGGCCTGGGCCTGGGCCTGGGCCTGGGCCTGGGCCTGGGCCTGGGCCTGGGCCTGGGCCTGGGCCTGGGCCTGGGCCTGGGCCTGGGCCTGGGCCTGGGCCTGGGCCTGGGCCTGGGCCTGGGCCTGGGCCTGGGCCTGGGCCTGGGCCTGGGCCTGGGCCTGGGCCTGGGCCTGGGCCTGGGCCTGGGCCTGGGCCTGGGCCTGGGCCTGGGCCTGGGCCTGGGCCTGGGCCTGGGCCTGGGCCTGGGCCTGGGCCTGGGCCTGGGCCTGGGCCTGGGCCTGGGCCTGGGCCTGGGCCTGGGCCTGGGCCTGGGCCTGGGCCTGGGCCTGGGCCTGGGCCTGGGCCTGGGCCTGGGCCTGGGCCTGGGCCTGGGCCTGGGCCTGGGCCTGGGCCTGGGCCTGGGCCTGGGCCTGGGCCTGGGCCTGGGCCTGGGCCTGGGCCTGGGCCTGGGCCTGGGCCTGGGCCTGGGCCTGGGCCTGGGCCTGGGCCTGGGCCTGGGCCTGGGCCTGGGCCTGGGCCTGGGCCTGGGCCTGGGCCTGGGCCTGGGCCTGGGCCTGGGCCTGGGCCTGGGCCTGGGCCTGGGCCTGGGCCTGGGCCTGGGCCTGGGCCTGGGCCTGGGCCTGGGCCTGGGCCTGGGCCTGGGCCTGGGCCTGGGCCTGGGCCTGGGCCTGGGCCTGGGCCTGGGCCTGGGCCTGGGCCTGGGCCTGGGCCTGGGCCTGGGCCTGGGCCTGGGCCTGGGCCTGGGCCTGGGCCTGGGCCTGGGCCTGGGCCTGGGCCTGGGCCTGGGCCCTGGGCCTGGGCCTGGGCCTGGGCCTGGGCCTGGGCCTGGGCCTGGGCCTGGGCCTGGGCCTGGGCCTGGGCCTGGGCCTGGGCCTGGGCCTGGGCCTGGGCCTGGGCCTGGGCCTGGGCCTGGGCCTGGGCCTGGGCCTGGGCCTGGGCCTGGGCCTGGGCCTGGGCCTGGGCCTGGGCCTGGGCCTGGGCCTGGGCCTGGGCCTGGGCCTGGGCCTGGGCCTGGGCCTGGGCCTGGGCCTGGGCCTGGGCCTGGGCCTGGGCCTGGGCCTGGGCCTGGGCCTGGGCCTGGGCCTGGGCCTGGGCCTGGGCCTGGGCCTGGGCCTGGGCCTGGGCCTGGGCCTGGGCCTGGGCCTGGGCCTGGGCCTGGGCCTGGGCCTGGGCCTGGGCCTGGGCCTGGGCCTGGGCCTGGGCCTGGGCCTGGGCCTGGGCCTGGGCCTGGGCCTGGGCCTGGGCCTGGGCCTGGGCCTGGGCCTGGGCCTGGGCCTGGGCCTGGGCCTGGGCCTGGGCCTGGGCCTGGGCCTGGGCCTGGGCCTGGGCCTGGGCCTGGGCCTGGGCCTGGGCCTGGGCCTGGGCCTGGGCCTGGGCCTGGGCCTGGGCCTGGGCCTGGGCCTGGGCCTGGGCCTGGGCCTGGGCCTGGGCCTGGGCCTGGGCCTGGGCCTGGGCCTGGGCCTGGGCCTGGGCCTGGGCCTGGGCCTGGGCCTGGGCCTGGGCCTGGGCCTGGGCCTGGGCCTGGGCCTGGGCCTGGGCCTGGGCCTGGGCCTGGGCCTGGGCCCTGGGCCTGGGCCTGGGCCTGGGCCTGGGCCTGGGCCTGGGCCTGGGCCTGGGCCTGGGCCTGGGCCTGGGCCTGGGCCTGGGCCTGGGCCTGGGCCTGGGCCTGGGCCTGGGCCTGGGCCTGGGCCTGGGCCTGGGCCTGGGCCTGGGCCTGGGCCTGGGCCTGGGCCTGGGCCTGGGCCTGGGCCTGGGCCTGGGCCTGGGCCTGGGCCTGGGCCTGGGCCTGGGCCTGGGCCTGGGCCTGGGCCTGGGCCTGGGCCTGGGCCTGGGCCTGGGCCTGGGCCTGGGCCTGGGCCTGGGCCTGGGCCTGGGCCTGGGCCTGGGCCTGGGCCTGGGCCTGGGCCTGGGCCTGGGCCTGGGCCTGGGCCTGGGCCTGGGCCTGGGCCTGGGCCTGGGCCTGGGCCTGGGCCTGGGCCTGGGCCTGGGCCTGGGCCTGGGCCTGGGCCTGGGCCTGGGCCTGGGCCTGGGCCTGGGCCTGGGCCTGGGCCTGGGCCTGGGCCTGGGCCTGGGCCTGGGCCTGGGCCTGGGCCTGGGCCTGGGCCTGGGCCTGGGCCTGGGCCTGGGCCTGGGCCTGGGCCTGGGCCTGGGCCTGGGCCTGGGCCTGGGCCTGGGCCTGGGCCTGGGCCTGGGCCTGGGCCTGGGCCTGGGCCTGGGCCTGGGCCTGGGCCTGGGCCTGGGCCTGGGCCTGGGCCTGGGCCTGGGCCTGGGCCTGGGCCTGGGCCTGGGCCTGGGCCTGGGCCTGGGCCTGGGCCTGGGCCTGGGCCTGGGCCTGGGCCTGGGCCTGGGCCTGGGCCTGGGCCTGGGCCTGGGCCTGGGCCTGGGCCTGGGCCTGGGCCTGGGCCTGGGCCTGGGCCTGGGCCTGGGCCTGGGCCTGGGCCTGGGCCTGGGCCTGGGCCTGGGCCTGGGCCTGGGCCTGGGCCTGGGCCTGGGCCTGGGCCTGGGCCTGGGCCTGGGCCTGGGCCTGGGCCTGGGCCTGGGCCTGGGCCTGGGCCTGGGCCTGGGCCTGGGCCTGGGCCTGGGCCTGGGCCTGGGCCTGGGCCTGGGCCTGGGCCTGGGCCTGGGCCTGGGCCTGGGCCTGGGCCTGGGCCTGGGCCTGGGCCTGGGCCTGGGCCTGGGCCTGGGCCTGGGCCTGGGCCTGGGCCTGGGCCTGGGCCTGGGCCTGGGCCTGGGCCTGGGCCTGGGCCTGGGCCTGGGCCTGGGCCTGGGCCTGGGCCTGGGCCTGGGCCTGGGCCTGGGCCTGGGCCTGGGCCTGGGCCTGGGCCTGGGCCTGGGCCTGGGCCTGGGCCTGGGCCTGGGCCTGGGCCTGGGCCTGGGCCTGGGCCTGGGCCTGGGCCTGGGCCTGGGCCTGGGCCTGGGCCTGGGCCTGGGCCTGGGCCTGGGCCTGGGCCTGGGCCTGGGCCTGGGCCTGGGCCCTGGGCCTGGGCCTGGGCCTGGGCCTGGGCCTGGGCCTGGGCCTGGGCCTGGGCCTGGGCCTGGGCCTGGGCCTGGGCCTGGGCCTGGGCCTGGGCCTGGGCCTGGGCCTGGGCCTGGGCCTGGGCCTGGGCCTGGGCCTGGGCCTGGGCCTGGGCCTGGGCCTGGGCCTGGGCCTGGGCCTGGGCCTGGGCCTGGGCCTGGGCCTGGGCCTGGGCCTGGGCCTGGGCCTGGGCCTGGGCCTGGGCCTGGGCCTGGGCCTGGGCCTGGGCCTGGGCCTGGGCCTGGGCCTGGGCCTGGGCCTGGGCCTGGGCCTGGGCCTGGGCCTGGGCCTGGGCCTGGGCCTGGGCCTGGGCCTGGGCCTGGGCCTGGGCCTGGGCCTGGGCCTGGGCCTGGGCCTGGGCCTGGGCCTGGGCCTGGGCCTGGGCCTGGGCCTGGGCCTGGGCCTGGGCCTGGGCCTGGGCCTGGGCCTGGGCCTGGGCCTGGGCCTGGGCCTGGGCCTGGGCCTGGGCCTGGGCCTGGGCCTGGGCCTGGGCCTGGGCCTGGGCCTGGGCCTGGGCCTGGGCCTGGGCCTGGGCCTGGGCCTGGGCCTGGGCCTGGGCCTGGGCCTGGGCCTGGGCCTGGGCCTGGGCCTGGGCCTGGGCCTGGGCCTGGGCCTGGGCCTGGGCCTGGGCCTGGGCCTGGGCCTGGGCCTGGGCCTGGGCCTGGGCCTGGGCCTGGGCCTGGGCCTGGGCCTGGGCCTGGGCCTGGGCCTGGGCCTGGGCCTGGGCCTGGGCCTGGGCCTGGGCCTGGGCCTGGGCCTGGGCCTGGGCCTGGGCCTGGGCCCTGGGCCTGGGCCTGGGCCTGGGCCTGGGCCTGGGCCTGGGCCTGGGCCTGGGCCTGGGCCTGGGCCTGGGCCTGGGCCTGGGCCTGGGCCTGGGCCTGGGCCTGGGCCTGGGCCTGGGCCTGGGCCTGGGCCTGGGCCTGGGCCTGGGCCTGGGCCTGGGCCTGGGCCTGGGCCTGGGCCTGGGCCTGGGCCTGGGCCTGGGCCTGGGCCTGGGCCTGGGCCTGGGCCTGGGCCTGGGCCTGGGCCTGGGCCTGGGCCTGGGCCTGGGCCTGGGCCTGGGCCTGGGCCTGGGCCTGGGCCTGGGCCTGGGCCTGGGCCTGGGCCTGGGCCTGGGCCTGGGCCTGGGCCTGGGCCTGGGCCTGGGCCTGGGCCTGGGCCTGGGCCTGGGCCTGGGCCTGGGCCTGGGCCTGGGCCTGGGCCTGGGCCTGGGCCTGGGCCTGGGCCTGGGCCTGGGCCTGGGCCTGGGCCTGGGCCTGGGCCTGGGCCTGGGCCTGGGCCTGGGCCTGGGCCTGGGCCTGGGCCTGGGCCTGGGCCTGGGCCTGGGCCTGGGCCTGGGCCTGGGCCTGGGCCTGGGCCTGGGCCTGGGCCTGGGCCTGGGCCTGGGCCTGGGCCTGGGCCTGGGCCTGGGCCTGGGCCTGGGCCTGGGCCTGGGCCTGGGCCTGGGCCTGGGCCTGGGCCTGGGCCTGGGCCTGGGCCTGGGCCTGGGCCTGGGCCTGGGCCTGGGCCTGGGCCTGGGCCTGGGCCTGGGCCTGGGCCTGGGCCTGGGCCTGGGCCTGGGCCTGGGCCTGGGCCTGGGCCTGGGCCTGGGCCTGGGCCTGGGCCTGGGCCTGGGCCTGGGCCTGGGCCTGGGCCTGGGCCTGGGCCTGGGCCTGGGCCTGGGCCTGGGCCTGGGCCTGGGCCTGGGCCTGGGCCTGGGCCTGGGCCTGGGCCTGGGCCTGGGCCTGGGCCTGGGCCTGGGCCTGGGCCTGGGCCTGGGCCTGGGCCTGGGCCTGGGCCTGGGCCTGGGCCTGGGCCTGGGCCTGGGCCTGGGCCTGGGCCTGGGCCTGGGCCTGGGCCTGGGCCTGGGCCTGGGCCTGGGCCTGGGCCTGGGCCTGGGCCTGGGCCTGGGCCTGGGCCTGGGCCTGGGCCTGGGCCTGGGCCTGGGCCTGGGCCTGGGCCTGCCTGGGCCTGGGCCTGGGCCTGGGCCTGGGCCTGGGCCTGGGCCTGGGCCTGGGCCTGGGCCTGGGCCCTGGGCCTGGGCCTGGGCCTGGGCCTGGGCCTGGGCCTGGGCCTGGGCCTGGGCCTGGGCCTGGGCCTGGGCCTGGGCCTGGGCCTGGGCCTGGGGGCCTGGGCCTGGGCCTGGGCCTGGGCCACAGGCCCTGGGCCTGGGCCTGGGCCTGGGCCTGGGCCCTGAGCCTGGGCCCTGAGCCCTGGGCCCTGGGCCTGCAGGCCTGGGCCTAGGGCCTGGGCCCTGGGCCTGAGCCCTGGCCTAGGCCTGGGCCTGGGCCCTGGGGCCTAGGCCTAGGCCTGGGCCTGGGCCTGGGCCTGGGCCTGGGCCTGGGCCTGGGCCTGAGGCCTGGGCCTGGGCCTGGGCCTGGGCCCTGGGCCTGGGCCTGGGCCTGGGCCTGGGCCTGGGCCCTGGGCCTGGGCCTGGGCCTGGGCCCTGGGCCTGAGGCCTGGGCCTGGGCCCTGGGCCTGGGCCTAGCCCTGGGCCTGGAGGCCTGGGCACTGGGCCCTAGGCCCTGAGGCCTGGAGGCCTGGGGCCCCTGGGCCTGGGCCCTGGGCCCTAGGCCCTGGGCCTGGGGCCTGGGCCCTGGGCCTGGGCCTGGGCCTGGGCCTGGGCCCTGGGCCCTGGGGCCTGGGCCTGGGGCACTGGGCCCTGGGCCTGGGCCTAGGGCCTAGGCCCTGGGCCTGGGCCTGGGCCTGGGCCTGGGCCTGGGCCTGGGCCTGGGCCTAGGCCCTGGGCCCTGGAGGCCTGGGCCCTGGGCCTGGGCCTGGGCCACAGGGCCTGGGCCTGGGCCTGGGCCTGGGCCTGGGCCTGGGCCAGGCCCCTGGGCCACTGGCCTGGGCCTGGGCCTGGGCCTAGGGCCTAGGCCCTGGGCCCTGAGGCCCTAGGCCTGGGCCCTGGGCCTGGGCCTGGGCCTGGGCCCTGGGCCCTGGGCCTGGGCCCTGGGCCTGGGCCTGGGCCTGGGCCTGGGCCTGGGCCTGGGCCTGGGGCCTGGCCCTGGGCCTGGGAGGCCCTGGGCCTGGGCCCTGGGCCTGGGCCCTGGGCCTGGGCCTGGGCCTGGGCCTGGGCCTGGCCCTGGGCCCTAGGGCCTGGGCCCTGGGCCTGGGCCCTGGGCCTGAGGCCTGGGCCCTGGGCCTGGGCCCAGGGCCTGGGCCCTGGGCCTGGGCCCTGGGCCCTGGGGCCAGGGCCTGGGCCTAGGCCTGAGGCCTGGCCAAGGCCTGGGCCTGGGCCTGGCCCTGGGGCCCTGGGCCCTGGGCCTGGGCCTGGGCCTGGGCCTGGGGCCTGGGCCTGGGCCTGGGCCTGCAGGCCTGGGCCCTGGGCCTAGGGCCTGAGCCTGGGCCTAGGCCCTGGGCCTAGGCCTGGGCCTGGGCCTGGGCCTGGGCCCTGGGCCTGGGCCCTGGGCCTGGGCCTGGAGCCACAGGCCTAGGCCCTGGGCCCTGGGCCCTGGGCCTAGGCCTAGGCCTGGGCCTGGGCCTGGGCCTGGGGCCTGGGGCCTGGGCCTAGGCCTGAGGCCTGGGCCTAAGGCCACCAGGCCTGGGCCCTGGGCCTGGGCCTGGGCCTGGGCCCTGGGCCCTGGGGCTGGGCTCCTGGGCCTGGGCCTGGGCCTGAGGCCTGGGCCTGGGCCCTGGGCCCTGGGCCCTGGGCCCTGGGGCCCTGGGCCTGGGCCCTGGGGCCTGGGCCTGGGCCTGGGCCCTGGGCCTGGGCCCTGGGCCCTGGGCCTGGGCCTGGGCCTGGGCCTGGGCCTGGGCCACCTGGGCCTGAGCCAGGAGCCTGGAGCCCCAGGAGCCCTAAGGCCTCGGAGGCCAAGGCCTGGGCCCAGGCCTGGGCCTGGGCCCTGGGGCCTGGGCCTGGGCCTCAAGGCCTGGGCCTGAGCCTGGGCCTGGGCCCTGGCCCAAGAGCCTGGGCCCAAGGCCCCTGAGGCCTGGGCCCTGGGCCTGGGCCTGGGCCTGGGGCCTGGGCCTGGGCCAGGCCCTAGGCCACTGGGCCTGGAGGCCCTGGGCCTGGAGGCCTGGGCCTGGGCCTGGGCCCTGGGCCTGAGGCCCTGGGCCCTGGGCCTGGGCCCTGGGCCCTGGGCCCTGGGCCTGGGCCTGGGCCTGGGCCTGGGCCTGGGCCTGGGCCTGGGCCTCAGGCCCTGGGCCTGGGCCTGGGCCTGGGCCCTGGGCCTGGGCCTGGGCCTGGGCCTGGGCCTGGGCCCTGGGGCCTGGCCCTGGGCCTGGGCCTGGAGGCCTGGGCCTGGGCCCTGGGCCTGGGCCTAGGCCCTGGGCCTGGGCCCTGGGCCTGGGCCTGGGCCTGGGCCTGGGCCTAGGCCCTGGCCTGGGCCTGGGCCTGGGCCTGGGCCTGGGCCCTGGGCCCTGGGCCTGGGCCTAGGCCCTGGGCCTGGGCC
The DNA here is from genome assembly GCA_030444885.1 of Citrus sp. QX-2021. NCBI lineage: Eukaryota > Viridiplantae > Streptophyta > Magnoliopsida > Sapindales > Rutaceae > Citrus > Citrus sp. QX-2021. The sequence goes on from JAUJEF010000639.1 coordinate 16,111, forward strand.
TGGGCCTGGGCCTGGGCCTGGGCCTGGGCCTGGGCCCTGGGCCTGGGCCTGGGCCCTGGGCCCTGGGCCTGGAGGCCTGGGCCTGAGGCCTGAGGCCTGGGCCTGGGCCTGGGCCCTGGGCCCTGGGCCTGGGCCTGGGCCTGGGCCTGGGCCTGGGCCTGGGCCCCTGGGCCTGGGCCCTGGGCCTGGGCCTGGGCCTGGGCCTGGGCCTGGGCCCTGGGCCCTGGGCCTGAGCCCCCTGGGCCCTGGGCCCTCCAGGGCCTAAGGCCCAGGAGGCCTGGGCCTGAGGCCTGGGCCCTAGGCCCCAGGCCTGGGCCTGGGGCCTGGGCCTGGGCCTGGGCCTAGGCCCTGGGCCTGGGCCCTGGGCCTGGGCCCGCAAGGCCTGGCCCTGGGCCTGGGCCACTGGGCCTGGGCCTGGGCCTGGGCCTGGGCCCTGGGGCCTGGGCCCTGGGCCTGGGCCTAGGCCCTGGGCCTGGGCCTGGGCCTGGGCCTGGGCCTGGGCCTGGGCCTAGGCCTGGGCCTGGGCCTAGGCCCTGGGCCTGGGCCTGGGCCTGGGCCTGGGCCTGGGCCTGGGCCAGGCCTGGGCCCTGGGCCCTGGGCCTGGGCCTGGGCCTGGGCCTGGGCCTGGGCCTGGGCCCTGGGCCTGGAGGCCTGGGCCTGGGCCTGGGCCCTGGGCCTGGGCCTGGGCCTGGGCCTGGGCCCTGGGCCTGGGCCTGGGCCCTGGAAGGCCTGGGCCCTGGGCCTGGGCCCTGGGCCCTGGGCCTGGGCCTGGGCCTGGGCCTGGGCCTGGGCCTGGGCCCTGGGCCCTGGGCCTGGGCCTGGGCCCTGGGCCTGGGCCTGGGCCTGGGCCTGGGCCTGGGCCTGGGCCTAGGCCTGGGGCCTGGGCCCTGGGCCCTGAGCCTGGGCCTGGGCCTGGGCCCCTGGGCCTGGGCCCTGGGCCCTGGGCCTGGGCCTGGGCCTGGGCCTGGGCCTGGGCCTGGGCCTGGGCCTGGGCCTGGGCCTGGGCCCTAGGCCTGGGCCCTAAGGCCTGGGCCTGGGCCTGGGCCTGGGCCTGGCCCTAGGCCTAGGCCCTGGGCCCTGGGCCTGGGCCCTGGGCCTGGGCCTGGGCCTGGGCCTGGGCCTGGGCCCTGGGCCTGGGCCTGGGCCTGAGGCCTGGGCCTGGGCCTAGGCCTGGGCCCTGGGCCCTGGGCCTGAGGCCCTGGGCCTGGGCCTGGGCCTGGGCCCTGGGCCTGGGCCTGGGCCTGGGCCCTGGGCCCTGGGCCTGGGCCTGGGCCTGGGAGGCCTGGGCCTGGGCCTGGGCCCTGGGCCTGGGCCTGGGCCTGGGCCTGGGCCTGGGCCTGGGCCCTGGAGGCCTGGGCCTGGGCCTGGGCCTGGGCCTGGGCCTGGGCCTGGGCCTGGGCCTGGGCCTGGGCCCTGGAGGCCTGGGCCTGGGCCTGGGCCTGGGCCCTGGGCCCTCAGGCCCTGGGCCTAGGCCTGGGCCTGGGCCTGGGCCCTGGGCCTGGGCCTGGGCCTGGGCCTGGGCCTGGGCCTGGGCCTGGGCCTGGGCCTGGGCCTGGGCCCTGGGCCTGGGCCTGGGCCTGGGCCTGGGCCCTGGGCCTGGGCCTGGGCCTGGGCCTGGGCCTGGGCCTGGGCCTGGGCCCTGGGCCTGGGCCTGGGCCTGGGCCTGGGGCCTGGGCCTGGGCCCTGGGCCTGGGCCCTGGGCCCTGGGCCTGGGGCCTGGGCCTGGGCCTGGGCCTGGGCCTGGGCCCTGGGCCTGGAGGCCTGGGCCTGGGCCTGGGCCTGGGCCCTGGGCCTGGGCCTGGGCCTGGGCCTGGGCCTGGGCCTGGGCCTGGGCCTGGGCCTGGGCCTAGGCCTGGGCCTGGGCCTGGGCCTGGGCCCTGGGCCTGGGCCCTGAGGCCTGGGCCTGGGCCTGGGCCTGGGCCTGGGCCTGGGCCTGGGCCTGGGCCTGGGGGCCTGGGCCTGGGCCTGGGCCTGGGCCTGGGCCTGGGCCTGGGCCTGGGCCTGGGCCTGGGCCTGGGCCTGGGCCTGGGCCCTGGGCCTGGGCCTGGGCCTGGGCCTGGGCCCTGGGCCTGGGCCTGGGCCCTGGGGCCTGGGCCTGGGCCCTGGGCCTGGGCCTGGGCCTGGGCCTGGGCCCCTGGGCCTGGGCCTGGGCCTGGGCCCTGGGCCCTGGGCCCTGGGGCCTGGGCCTGGGCCTGGGCCTGGGCCCTGGGCCTGGGCCCTCAGGCCTGGGCCTGGGCCTGGGCCTGGGCCTGGGCCTGGGCCCTGGGCCTGGGCCTGGGCCTAGGCCTGGGCCCTGGGCCTGGGCCTGGGCCTGGGCCTGGGCCTGGGCCTGGGCCTGGGCCCTGGGCCTGGGCCTGGGCCTGGGGCCTGGGCCTGGGCCTGGGCCTGGGCCTGGGCCTGGGCCTGGAGGCCTGGGCCTGGGCCTGGGCCCTGGGCCTGGGCCTGGGCCTGGGCCTGGGCCTGGGCCTGGGCCTGGGCCTGGGCCTGGGCCTGGGCCTGGGCCCTGGGCCTGGGCCTGGGCCTGGGCCTGGGCCTGGGCCTGGGCCTGGGCCTGGGCCTGAGGCCTGGGCCTGGGCCTGGGCCTGGGCCTGGGCCTGGGCCTGGGCCCTGGGCCTGGGCCTGGGCCTGGGCCTGGGCCTGGGCCTGGGCCCTGGAGGCCTGGGCCTGGGCCCTGGGCCTGGGCCTGGGCCTGGGCCTGGGCCCTGGGCCCTGGGCCTGGGCCTGGGCCTGGGCCTGGGCCTGGCCCTGGGCCTGGGCCTAAGGCCTGGGCCTGAGGCCTGAGGCCCTGGGCCTGAAGGCCTGCCCTAGGGCCTGGGCCTGGGCCACAAGGCCACAGGCCACAAGGCCTCAAGGGCCTGGGCCTGGCACTGAGCCAAGGCCCTGGCCCCTGGGCCCTGAGGCCTGGGCCTGGGCCTGGGCCTGGGCCTAGGCCTCAAGGCCTAGGCCCTGGGCCTGGGCCTGGGCCTGGGCCCTGGGCCCTGGGCCTGGGCCTGGGCCTGGGCCTGGGCCTGGGCCTAAGGCCTGGGCCTGGGCCCTGGGCCTGGGCCTAGGCCTGGGCCTGGGCCCTGGGCCCTGGGCCCTGGGCCCTGGGCCTGGGCCTGGGCCTGGGCCCCTGGGCCTGGGCCTGGGCCCTGGGCCCTGGGCCAGGCCTGGGCCTGGGCCTGGGCCCTGGGCCTAGGCCTGGCCCTGGGCCTGGGCCCTGGGCCTGGGCCCTGGGCCTGGGCCTGGGCCTGGGCCCTGGGCCTGGGCCTGGGCCTGGGCCCTGGGCCCTGGGCCTGGGCCTGGAGGCCTGGGCCTGGGCCCTGGGCCTGGGCCTGGGCCCTGGCCCTGGGCCTGGGCCTGAGGCCTGGGCCTGGGCCTGGGCCTGGGCCTGGGCCTGGGCCTGGGCCTGGGCCTGGGCCTGGGCCCTAGGCCTGGGCCTAGGCCTGGGCCTGGGCCTAGGCCCTAGGCCTAGGCCTGGGCCTGGGCCTGGGCCCTGGGCCTGGGCCGCAGGCCTGGGCCTGGGCCTGGGCCCTGGGCCTGGGCCTGGGCCTGGGCCTGGGCCTGGGCCTAGGCCTGGGCCCTGGGCCCTGGGCCTGGGCCTAGGCCTGCAGGCCTGGGCCTGGGCCTGGGCCTGGGCCCTGGGCCTAGGGCCTAGGCCCTGGGCCTGGGCCCTGGGCCCTGGGCCTGGGCCCTAGGCCTGGGCCTGCAGGCCCAGGCCTGGGCCCTGGGCCTGGGCCTGGGCCTGGGCCTGGGCCTGGGCCCTGGGCCCTGGGCCTGGGCCTGGGCCTGGGCCCTGGGCCTGGGCCTGGGCCAGGCCTGGCAGGCCCTGGGCCTCGGCCCTAGGCACTGGGCCTAGGCCTGGAGGCCTGGGCCACTAGGCCTGGGCCTGGGCCTGGGCCTAGGCCTGGGCCTGGAGGCCTGGAGGCCTGGGCCACCAGGCCTAGGCCCTGGGCCTGGGCCAGGCCTAGGGCCTGGGCCTGGGCCCTGGGCCTGGGCCTGAGGCCACAGGCCTAGGCCCTGGGCCCTGGGCCTGAGCCCTGGGCCCTAGGCCCTGGGCCTGGTGCACCTGGGCCTGGGCCTGGGCCTGAGCCCTGGGCCTAGGCCCTAGGCCTGGGCCTGGGCCACTGAGGCCCTGGGCCCTGGCCACTAGGCCTAGGCCTGGAGGCCTAGGCCTAGGCCACTGAGAGGCCACTAGGCCACTGGCCACAAGGCCACAGGCCACTGGGGCCTGGAAGGGCCCTGGGCCTGGGCCACTGAGCCACAGGCGCAGGCCTAAGGCCACCAGGCCTGGAGGCCACAAGGCCCAAGGCCACAGGCCACAAGGCCTGGGGCCAAGAGCCACTGGGCCACTGAGGCCACTGAGCCCAGGCCACAAGGCCCGAGGCCGAGGCCCGAGGCCACAGGGCCCACAGGCCTGAGGCCACAAGCCCGAGGCCCAAGGCCTAAACCCAAGGCCAAGGCCTGAAACCCTAGGCCACAGAAACCTAAAACCCAGAAGGCCAAGCCGCCCAAGACCCCAAACCACCCAGCCATAAACCGCCCAAACCTGAAGCCTAGCCCTTACCACCTTAAGCCATGCAACACCCAAGCAAGCCGCCCAACCCCCAGAGCCCAGACCCCAGACCCCAACCCACTTGCCCCCCCAGGCCCCAGAGCCCCAGACCCCCCACGGACCCCAGAGCCCCCAGGCCCCAGGCCCCCAGACCCCAAGGAGCCCCAGACCCCCAGGCCCCCAGCCCCCAGGCCCCAGACCCCCAGAGCCCCGGAGCCCACGAGCCCCCAGACCCCCGGAGCCCCGGAGCCCCAGAGAGCCCCAGCCCGAGCCCCCAGACCCCAGACCCCAGACCCAGGAGCCAGGAGCCCGGGCCCCTGAGCCACTGACCTGAGCCCACAAACCCTAAACCACCAAGCCTGGAAGAAAACCTTACAAACCCTAAACCTCGGTGAGGCTGGCCGCGACATGGGGCAAGTTATTCATTCTTAGGGTTAGTTCACTCTCTCTTTCTAAGATCTGTATTAGTTTCTTATGTTTATCTTAGTTGTTTTATGGATGTGCGAGGAGGATTTGTAAGAGGATTTTTAGCTCTTGAGTCTTGAAGTCTTTTGCCGATAGCCACGATCTCCAGTGGTTGTCGGGAGGTGATTTCAATGTTGTTCGGTGTATCGAGAGATTTCGGCGGTCATCCCACTTGACCTCGGGGGCCGTTGATGCTTTTAATTTAGCATTGCTTGATTGTGGTTTAGAGGATGCGGGCTTTGTTGGCGACCGTTTACTTGGACTAATGGGCACACTGGCGGCGACTTGATAGAGTTGTTTGCAATGCCGTTAGTCGAACTTTTTCTCCGTTTTCGGGTTTCGCATCCCGAATCGCATTGCTCTCAGATCATTCTCCCTTCTCCTGTCTTGGGATCGAGATTCGATTAGAGGCCGCTTAAGTTTAAATTCCTCCATGTTTGGCTCAGCACACCGGATCTCATTGATATTGTGCGGCACTCTGGGAATGCTCCGGTGGTCGGTCTTTGGGATGAGGCCTTTTCGAAGCTTGTCGGTTAAAGCTGCAGAAAGCTTGGAATAAAGATGTATTTGGCAACGTCTTCTCTCGGGTTCGGCAGGCGGAGGAAGAGGTGGCTCGGAAGGAGAGATTGTATGATATTTAAAGTTACTGCGATGGCCAGAGCTTCGCTTTTACAGAGGCTAGGGCTCATTCACAGAAAGCTTTGCTCAGTGAGGAGATCTTTATGCGCCAATGATCTAGTGTCGGATGGGTCATGAGGGCGACTCCAACACCCGCTTTTTCCACGCCATGATCCGGAAAAAGCGTCGGTTATTCCATATCCACGGGATTCGTGATGATTCGTCTTCCGAGGTGGATTGCGGACCTTCTGCATTGCAAACTCTGCTTTGTTGATTTTTTCGGGATTTATTATGCAGGGATGACGGGCGGTTCAATGATCGATTTCGACACCATTCCAACTCTTGTGACCGCGGAGGATGATGCCGTTTTATGCGGGGGCCAGGATATTGATGATGTTAGGCAGGGCGGTCTTTTTCCATTGATCCGAGAGCGCTCAGGGTCACGGATGGCTTGCAAATGGGGTTTCTCAGGTTTCTTTGGGACATTTGTAGCGCGGGACTTATTAGATCTTGTTCTCGACTATTTCCGAGAGGTTCGGCCATGCCCAGGGGCTTTGAGCACTTTATTGATTCTTTTACCCAGAAAGAATCCCTTCCTCTTGGATTGACTTGGTGATCAGTCTACGTAACGTGAGCAACAAGGTTATCACCAAGTTGCTCGTTCGAAGACTGGCTACCCATCCCCGCCTCGGATTATCTCCCCTTACCGAGTGGTTTTGTTCCCGGACGGGTGATTCATGACAACGTGCTCCTAGTTCAGGAACTCACTCACGATCTCAACCGTCGTACCCGCGGGCACAATGTGGTGTTGAAACTCGATATGGAAAAGGCTTATGATCGTGTGTCTTGGCCTTTCATTCTCCAGATGCTTCGTTGCTTTGGGTTCTCGGAGCGTTGGATCTCCTTGATTCGGAGAGCTGTCTACGACCCTTGGTTTTCGGTGATAGTGAGTGGAGCCATTCACGGGTATTTTCAGTCTGAGAGGGGACTTTGGCAGGGCGATCCCATTTCTCCTTGCCTCTTTATTATTGCAGCTGAGTTTCTATCTCGAGGTTTAGCCCACCTGTATTCTCGGTACCCTTCGATTAGGTACCGTTCTGCTGCTCCTACGGATATCTCCCATTTGAGCTTTGCGGATGACATTGTTATTTTTGCAAATGGGAGCTTGTGCGGTGCACTAGACCGAGAGAAGAGGTTTATTCCATTATCTGGCAGAGACACATCCCATCGAGAGTATCTTTCTTTCTCTGGCGACTCCTTCACAGTTATCTCGCCACCGATGATGCCTTGTGCTTGAGGGGATTTCACATGGTTTCTAGGTGCTTGTGCGGTCGGGCAGCAGAGACACTTCGACACCTCTTTTTGGATTGCCCGAGGACCCGCCATATTTGGGGCCACTACCAGCGGTTTTTGGGGCTGCGACAGCTTGATTTTCTATCTCCCCGTGCTTTGCTTCTGACCTGGAGACTTCGTGCCCCTTCCCGGGATCATTTGTTGGTCCTCCTGCCTTGCTTCATTACGTGGCGGTGCGGAAGGCGAAATGCCTACCGGTTTCACTCACAGTCCTTTTCTATTGATGCTATCATCTTTCAGGTTGGGTCTGACCTTCGACTTGCTGGATCTGCTTTTGGTTTCAAGCCTCCCCAACTGCGGGGAGCCTTGGATTCTCGGTTTTTAGAGGGACTCAGAGTTCTGGTACCGCCTGTGAGACCGGTTCGAGTTGTTGCCTGGATGAGACCACCTCCTGGAGTGGTCAAGCTGACAGTGGATGGTTGCTCGAGGGCAACCACAGGATGGCTTGCTTAGGGGCATCTTACGGGATTATCGGGGTGTTGCCCTAGCCGCATTTGGTTCCTTCTTGGGCCACCAGCCCATCTTATCTGGCCGAGCTCATGGCGGTTTGCGAGGTTTGGAGTTAAGCGGCCACGGCTTGGCCACTCGGTCCTTGAGGTAGAAGTCGGACTCGGCTACGGTGGTTTCATGGGTTCACTCCAGAGTCGATCAGATGGGATTATTCTTACCTTCTCCGTCGGGCGTGTCGCCTGATATCTTCGCCTCCATTCGGTGAGACATGTTCTTGCGAATTTACTTCCCGCAATGGATTTCTTAGCCAATGGGCATGCTCTCATCGATCTAGCCAGACATTTTCTTCCCCGGGAGCTGCCCCAGGGCTTATTGGGTATCCTCCACACAGGCCTTGATCGATTAAAGACGTGCGTCGGCAGCAGTCATATTTTTCATTTTTTCCTTATGTATTTCATTATCTTCGGAGGTATTGGCTTATGTCCCCCTCTTGTATCTTTCGCATTTTCGGATTTATTTGTGAGGTAGGGGTCACTTCTAACCCCCACTTTCTTGGTGGTTTTAAAAAAAAAAAACCCTAAACCCTAAACCCTAAACCCCAAACCCTAAACCTAAACCCCAAACCCAAACCCTAAACCCCAAACCCCGAGCCCGGACCCCAGACCCAAACCCAGACCCCAAAACCCGGACCCAAGCCCGGACCCCCAGACCCCAAACCCCAGACCCCCAGACCCCACACCCCCGACCCCCCACCCCGGACCCCGCGCCCGAGACCAAACCCCGGACCCCGAGCCCCGGACCCCGAGGCCGGACCCCAGGCCCAGAGACCCGCACCCCACACCCCACACCCCAAACCCCACACCCCAAACCCCAAACCCGGACCCCAACCCGGACCCCCAGACCCCGGACCCAAACCCCAGACCCCAAACCCCAGACCCCAAACCCCACACCCCAAACCCCAAACCCCAAACCCTACACCCGAAACCCTAAACCCTAAACCCTACACCCTAAACCCTACACCCTAAACCCTACACCCTAAACCCTACACCCTAAACCCTACACCCTAAACCCTAAACCCTAAACCCTAAACCCTAAACCCTAAACCCTAAACCCTACACCCTAAACCCTACACCCTACACCCTACACCCTAAACCCTACACCCTACACCCTAAACCCTACACCCTAAACCCTAAACCCTAAACCCTAAACCCCCTAAAAACCCTAAACCCTAAACCCCCTAAACCCTAAAAACCCTAAACCCTAAAAACCCTAAACCCTAAACCCTAAACCCGCGGGACTCGGAATGGCGCGAGACTGTGCGAGGCGCCTCCGTGTGCCAAAAATAGGCCGGGGCACAGCCGCGCCCAAAAATACCCGCCCGAAGGCCGGGGCGCCAAGTTCGTCCAGCGGTAAAAGGCCACAAAAACGGGTGGCCTATAGCCTTTGGGTGGGGCTGGCCAACTTCGTCCGCCGGACTCGGAATTGCGCGAGACTTTCCGAGTTGCCTCCGTGTGCCAAAAATAGGCCGCGGGCACAGCCGCGCCCAACAATACGCGCCCGAAGGCCGAGGCGCCAAGTTCTTCCAGCGGTAACAGGCCACAAAAACGGGTGGGCTATAGCCTTGGGGGGTGGGGCTGGCCAACTTCGTCCGCCGTACTCAGAATGGCGCGAGACTTTCCGAGGCACCTCCGTGGGCCAAATATAGGCCGCGGGCACAGCCGCGCCCAAAAATACGCGCCCGAAGGCCGGTGTGCCAAGTTCTTCCAGCGGAAAAAGGCCACAAAAACGGGTGGGCTATAGCCTTGGGGGGTGGGGCTGGCCAACTTCGTCCGCCGGACTCGGAATGGCGCGAGGCTTTGCGAGGTGCCTCCGTGTGCCAAAAATAGGCCTCGGGCACAGCCGCGCCCAAAAATACCCGCCCGAAGGCCGGGGTGCCAAGTTCTTCCAGCGGAAAAAGCCCACAAAAACGGTTGGGCTATAGCCTTGGGGGGTGGGGCTGGCCAACTTCGTCCGCCGGACTCGGAATGGCGCGAGACTTTGCGAGGTGCCTCTGTGTTCCAAAAATAGGCCGCGGGTACAGCCGTACCCAAAAATACCCGCCCGAAGGCCGGGGCGCCATGTTCGTCCAGCGGAAAAAGGCCACAAAAACGGGTGGGCTATAGCCTTGGGGGGTGGGGCTGGCCAACTTCGTCCGCGGGACTCGGAATGGCGCGAGATTTTGCGAGGCGCATCCGTGTGCCAAAAATAGGCCGGGGCACAGCCGCGCCAAAAAATACCCGCCCGAAGGCCGGGGTGCCAAGTTCTTCCAACGGAAAAAGGCCACAAAAACGGGTGGCCTATAGCCTTGGGGGGTGGGGCTGGCAAACTTTGTGCGCCGGACTCGGAAAGGCGCGGGACTTTTTGAGGTGCCTCCGTGGGCCAAAAATAGGATGCGGGCACAGCCGCGCCAAAAAATACAAGCCCAATGGCCGGGGCGCCAAGTTCTTCCAGCGGTAACAGGCCACAAAAACGGGTGGGCTATAGCCTTGGGGGGTCGGGGTGGCCAACTTTGTCCGCCGGACTCGGAATGGCGCGATACTTTGCGAGGCACCTCCGTGTGCCACAAGTAGGCCGCGGGCACAGCCGTATCCAAAAATACCCGCCCGAAGGCCGTGGCGCCAAGTTCATCCAGCGGAAAAAGGCCACAAAATCGGGTGGGCTATAGCATTGGGGGGTGGGGTTGAACCACTTCGTCCGCCGGACTCGGAATGGCGCGAGACTTTACGAGGCTCCTCAGTGTGCCAAAAATAGGCCGCGGGCACAGCCGCGTCCAAAAATACGCGCCCGAAGGCCGGGTCGCCATGTTCGTCCAACGGAAAAAGGCCACAAAAACGGGTGGGCTATAGCCTTGGGGGGTGGGGCTGGCAAACTTCGTCCAACGGACTCGGAAAGGCGCGGGACTTTTTGAGGCGCCTCCGTGTGCCAAAAATAGGCCGCAGGCACAGCCGCGCCCAAAAAATACCCGCCCGAAGGCCGGGGCGCCATGTTCGTCCAGCGGAAAAAGGCCACAAAAACGGGTTGGCTATAGCCTTGGGGGGTGGGGCTGGCCAACTTCGTCCGCCGGACTCGGAATGGCCCGAGACTTTGCGAGGCGCCTCCGTGTGCCAAAAATAGGCTGCGGGCACAGCCGCGTCCAAAAATACCCGCCCGAAGGCCGTGGCGCCAAGTTCGTCCAGCGGTAAAAGGCCACAAAAACGGGTGGGCTATAGCCTTGGGGGGTTGGGCTGGCCAACTTCGTCCGCTGGACACGGAATGGCGCGAGACTTTGCGAGGCTCCTCCGTGTGCCAAAAATAAGCCACGGGCACAGCCGCGCCAAAAAATACCCGCCCGAAGGCCGGGGGGCCAAGTTCGTCCAGCTGTTAAAGGCCACAAAAACGGGTGGGCTATAGCCTTGGGGGGTGGGGCTGGCCAACTTCATCCGCTGGACTCGGAATGGCGCGAGACTTTGCGAGGCGCATCCGTGTGCCAAAAATAGGCCGCGGGTACAGCCGCGCCCAAAAATACCAGCCCGAAGGCCGGGGCGCCATGTTCGTCCAGCGGTAAAAGGCCACAAAAACGGGTGGGCTATAGCCTAGGGGGGTGGGGCTGGCAAACTTCGTCCACCGGACTCGGAATGGCGCGAGACTTTGCGACGTGCCTACGTGTGCCAAAAATAGGCCGCGGACACAGCCGCACCCAAAAATACCCGCCCGAAGGCCGGGGCGCCAAGTTCGTCCAGCTGAAAAAGGCCACAAAAACGGGTGGGCTATAGCCTTGGGGGGTGGGGCTGGCCAACTTCGTCCGCCGGACTCGGAATGGTGCGAGACTTTGCGAGGCACCTCCGTGTGCCAAAAATAGGCCGCGGACACAGCCGCGCCGAAAAATACCCGCCTGAAGGCCGGGGGGCCAAGTTCGTCCAGCTGTTAAAGGCCACAAAAACGGGTGGGCTATAGCCTTGGGGGGTGGGGCTGGCCAACTTCGTCCGCTGGACTCGGAATGGCGCGAGACTTTGCGAGGCGCATCCGTGTGCCAAAAATAGGCTGCGGGTACAGCCGCGCCCAAAAATACCGGCCCGAAGGCCGGGGCGCCTTGTTCGTCCAGCGGTAAAAGGCCACAAAAACGGGTGGGCTATAGCCTAGGGGGGTGGGGCTGGCAAACTTCGTCCGCCGGACTCGGAATGGCGTGAGACTTTGCGAGGCGCCTACGTGTGCCAAAAATAGGCCGCGGACACAGCCGCACCCAAAAATACCTGCCCGAAGGCCGGGGCGCCAAGTTCGTCCAGCTGAAAAAGGCCACAAAAACGGGTGGGCTATAGCGTTGGGGGGTGGGGCTGGCCAACTTCGTCCGCCGGACTCGTAATGCCGCGAGACTTTGTGAGGCGCCTCCGTATGCCAAAAATAGGCCGCGGGCACAGCCGCGCCCAAAAAATAACTGCACGAAGGCCGGGGCGCCAAGTTCGTCCTGCGGAAAAAGGCCACAAAAACGGGTGGGCTATAGCCTTGGCGGGTGGGGCTGGCCAGCTTCGTCCGCCGGACTCGGAATGGCGCGAGACATTACGAGGTGCCTCCGTGTGCCAAAAATAGGCCGCGGGCACAGCCGCGCCCAAAAATACCGGCCCGATGGCCGGGGCTCCAAGTTCGTCTAGCGGAAAGAGGCCACAAAAACGGGTGGGCTATAGCCTTGGGGGGTGGGGCTGGCCGACTTCGTCCGCCGGACTAGGAATGGCGTGAAACTTTGCGAGGCGCCTCCGTGTGCCAAAAATAGGCCGTGGGCACAGCCGCGCCCAAAAAATACCCGTCCGAAGGCCGGGCGGAAAGTTCGTCCAGCAGAAAAAGTCCACAAAAACGGGTGGGCTATAGCCTTGGGGGGTGGGGCTGGCCAACTTCGTCCGCCGGACTCGGAATGGCGCGAGACTTTGCGAGGCGCCTCTGTGTGCCAAAAATAAGCCACGGGCACAGCCACGCCAAAAAATACCAGCCCGAAGGCCGGGGCGCCAAGTTCGTCCAGCGGAAAAAGGCCACAAAAACGGGTGGGCTATAGCCTTCGGGGATGGGGCTGGCCCACTTCGTCCGCCGGACTCGGAATGGCGCGAGGCTTTGCGAGGGGCCTCCGTGTGCCAAAAATAGGCGGCGGGCACAGCCGCGTCCAAAAATAACCGCCCGAAGGCTGGGTCGCCAAGTTCGTCCAGCGGAAAAAGGCCACAAAAACGGGTGGGCTATAGCCTTGGGGGGTGGGGCTGGCCCACTTCGTCCGCCGGCCTCGGAATGGCGCGAGACTTTGCGAGGTGCCTCCGTGTGCCAAAAATAGGCCGCGGGCACAGCCGCCCCCAAAAATAACCGCCCGAAGGCTGGGGCGCCATTTCGTCCTGCGGAAAAAGGCCACAAAAACGGTGGGCTAGAGCCTTGTGGGGTGGGGCTGGCCCACTTCGTCCGCCAGACTCGGAATGGCGCGAGACTTTGCGAGGGGCCTCCGTGTGCCAAAAATAGGCCGCGTGCATAGCCGCGCCCGAAAATACCCCCCCGAAGGCCGGGGCGCCAAGTTCGTCCAGCGGAAAAACGCCACAAAAACGGGTGGGCTATAGCTTTGGGGGGTGGGGCTGGTCAACTTTGTCCGCTGGATTCGGAATGGCGCGAGACTTTGCGAGGCGCCTCCGTCTGCGAAAAATAGGCCGCGGGCACAGCCGCGACCAAAAATACCCGCCCGAAGGCCGGCGCGCCAAGTTCGTCCAGCGGAAAAAGGCCATAAAAACGGGTGGGCTGTAGCCTTGGGGGGTGGGGCTGGTCAACTTCGTCCGCTGGACTCGGAATGGCGGGAGACTTTACGAGGGTCCTACATGTGCCAAAAATAGGCTGCGCGCACAGCTGCGCCCAAAAGTAACCGCCCGAAGGCCGGGTCGCCAAGTTTGTCCAGCGGAAAAAGAACACAAAAACGGGTGGGCTATAGCCTTGGGGGGTGGGGTTGGCCCACTTCGTCCGCCGGACTCGGAATGGCGCGAGACTTTGCGATTGGCCTCCGCGAGCCAAAAATAGGCCGCGGACAAAGCCGCGCCAAAAAAGAACCGCCGGAAGGCCGGGGCGCCAAGTTCGTCCAGCGGAAAAGGGCCACAAAAACGGGTGGGCTATAGCCTTGGGGGGTGGGGCTGGCCAACTTCGTCCGCCGGACTCGGAATGGTGCGACACTTTGCAAGGGGCCTCCGTGTGCCAAATATAGGCCGCACGCACAGCCGCGATAAAAAATAACCACCCGAAGGCTGGGGCGCCAAGTTCGTCCAGCGGAATAACGCCACAAAAACGGGTGGGCTATAGCCTTGGGGGGTGGGGCCCGCCAACTTCGTCCGCCGGACTCGGAATGGTGCGAGACTTTGCGAGGGGCCTCCATGTGCCAAAAATAGGCGGCGGGCACAGCCGCGCCCAAAAATAACCGTCCGAAGGACGGGGCGCCAAGTTCGTCCAGCGGAAAAGGGCCAGAAAAACGGGTGGGCTATAGCCTTGGGGGGTGGGGCCGGCCCACTTCATCCGCCTGTCTCGGAATGGCGCGAGACTTTGCGAGGGGCCTCCGTGTGCCAAAAATAGGCCGCGGGCACAGCCGCGCCCAAAAATAACAACCCGAAGGCCGGGGCGCCAAGTTCGTCCAGCGGAAAAAGGCCACAAAAATGGGTGGGCTATAGCCTTGGGGGGTGGGGCTGGCCAACTTCGTCCGCCGGACTCGGAATGGCGCGAGACTTTGCGAGGGGCCTCCGTGTTCTAAAAATAGGCCGCGTGCATAGCCGCGCCCAAAAATACCCGCCCGAAGGCCGGGGCGCCAAGTTCGTCAGGCGGAAAACGCCCTGCGGGGTGGGCTATAGCTTTGGGGGGTGGGGCTGGTCAACTTCGTCCGCTGGACTCGGAATTGCGCGAGACTTTACGAGGGGCCTACATGTGCCAAAAATAGGCCGCGCGCACAGCCGCGCCCAAAAATAACCACCTGAAGGCCGGGGCGCCAAGTTCGTCCAGCGGAAAAAGGCCACAAAAACGGGTGGGGTATAGCCTTGGGGGGTAGGGCTGGCCCACTTCGTCCGCCGGACTCGGAATGGTGCGACACTTTGCAAGGGGCCTCCGTGTGTCAAAAATAGGCCGCGGGCACAGCCGCGCCCGAAGGCCGGGATGCCAAGTTCGTCCAGCGGAAAAAGGCCACAAAAACGGGTGGGCTATAGCCTTGGGGGGTGGGGCTGGCCAGCTTCGTCCGCCGGACTCGGAATGGCGCGAGACTTTGCGAGGTGCCTCCGTGTGTCAAAAATAGGCCACGGGCACAGCCGAGCCCAAAAATACCCCCCCGAAGGCGGGGATGCCAAGTTCGTCCAGCGGAAAAAGGCCACAAAAACGGGTGGGCTATAGCCTTTGGGGGGGGGGGCTGGCCAACTTCGTCCGCCGGACTCGGAATGGCGCGAGACTTTGCGAGGTGCCTCCGTGTGTCAAAAATAGGCCGCGGGCACAGCCGCTCCCAAAAATACCCGCCCGAAGGCCAGGATGCCAAGTTCGTCCAGCGGAAAAAGGCCACAAAAACGGGTGGGCTATAGCCTTGGGGGGTGGGGCTGGCCAACTTCGTCCGCCGGACTCGGAATGGCGCGAGACTTTGCGAGGTGCCTCCGTGTGTCAAAAATAGGCCGCGGGCACAGCCGCGCCCAAAAATACCCGCCCGAAGGCCGGGATGCCAAGTTCGTCCAGCGGAAAAAGGCCACAAAAACGGGTGGGCTATAGCCTTGGGGGGTGGGGCTGGCCAACTTCGTCCGCCGGACTCGGAATGGCGCGAGACTTTGCGAGGTGCCTCCGTGTGTCAAAAATAGGCCGCGGGCACAGCCGCGCCCAAAAATACCCGCCCGAAGGCCGGGATGCCAAGTTCGTCCAGCGGAAAAAGGCTACAAAAACGGGTGGGCTGTAGCCTTGGGGGGTGGGGCTGGTCAACTTCGTCCGCTGGACTCGGAATGGCGCGAGACTTTACGAGGGGCCTACATGTGCCAAAAATAGGCTGCGCACACAGCCGCGCCCAAAAATAACCTCCTGAAGGCCGGGGTGCCAAGTTCGTCCAGCGGAAAAAGGCCACAAAAACGGGTAGGCTATAGCCTTGGGGGGTGGGGCCGGCCCACTTCGTTGACCGGACTTGGAATGGCGCGAGTATTGCGAGGGGCCTCCATGTGCCAAAAATAGACCGCGGGCACAGCCGCGTCCAAAAATAACCGCCCGAAGGCCGGGGTGCCAAGTTCGTCCAGCGGAAAAAGGCCACAAAAACGGGTGGGCTATAGCCTTGTGCGGTGGGGCCTGCCAACTTCGTCCGCCAGACTCGAAATGGCGCGAGACTTAGCGAGGGTCCTCCGTGTGCCAAAAATAGGCCGCAGGCACAGCCACGCCCGAAAATAACCGCCCGAAGGCCGGGGCGCCAAGTTCGTCTAGCGGAAAAAGGCCACAAAACCGGGTGGGCTAGAGCCTTGGGGGGTGGGGCTGGCCAACTTCGTCCACCGGACTCGGAATGGCGCGAGTATTGCGAGGGGCCTCCGTGTGCCAATAATAGACCGCGGGCACAGCCGCGTCCAAAAATAA
>JAUJEF010000640.1:0-32080 GCA_030444885.1 Citrus sp. QX-2021
CCGAGGCTATAGCCCACCCGGTTTTGGGGCCTTTTTCCACTGGACGAACTTGGCGCCGCGGCCTTAGGGCGGTTATTTTTTGGCGCGGCTTTGGCCGCTGCCTATTTTTGGCACACGGAGGCCACTCGCAAAGTCTCGCGGCATTCCGAGTCCGTGGACGAGTTGGCCAGCACCACCCCCAAGGCTATAGCCCACCCGTTTTTGTAGCCTTTTCCGCTGGACGAACTTGGCGCCGCGGCCTTCGGGCTATTATTTTTGGCGCGGCTGTGTCATAACTTATTTTTGGCACACAGAGGCCATTCACAAAGTCTCGCCCCATTCCGAGTCCGACAGACGAACTTGGCCAGCCCCACCCCCCAAGGCTATAGCCCACCCGTTTTTGTGACCTTTTTCCGCTGGACGAACTTGGCGCCCCGGCCATCGGGCGGTTATTTTTGGGCGCGGCTGTGCCCGGGGCCTGTTTTTGGCACACGGAGGCCGTTCGCAAAGTCTCGCGCCATTCCGAGTCCGGCAGACGAAGTTGGCCAGCCCCACCCCCCAAGGCTACAGCCCGCCCGTTTTTGTGGCTGTTTTCCGCTGGACGAACTTGGCGCCCCGGCCTTCGGGCGGTTATTTTTGGGTGCGGCTGTGCCCGGGGCCTATTTTTGGCAAACGGAGGCCGGTCGCAAAGTCTCGCGCCATTCCGAGTCCGGCGGACGAAGTGGGCCAGCCCCACCCCCCAAGGCTATAGCCCACCCGTTTTTGCGGCCTTTTTCCGCTGGACGAACTTGTCGACCCGGCCTTCGGGCGGTTATTTTTGGGCGCGGCTGTGCCCGGGTCTTATTTTTGGCACACGGAGGCCGCTCGCAAAGTCTCGCGCCATTCCGAGTCCGGCGGATGAAGTGGGCCAGCCCCACCCCCCAAGGCTATAGCCCACCTGTTTTTGTGGCCTTTTTCCGCTGGACGAACTTGGCGCCCCGGCCTTCGGGCGGTTATTTTTGGGTGCGGCTGTGCCCGCGGCCTATTTTTGGCACACGGAGGCGCCTCGCAACCTCTCGCGCCATTCCGAGTCCGGCGGACGAAGTTGGCCAGCCCCACTCCCCAAGGCTATAGCCCACCCGTTTTTGTGGCCTTTTTCCGCTGGACGAACTTGGCGCCGCGGCCTTCGGGCGGTTACTTTTGGGCGCGGCTGTGCCCGGGGCGTATTTTTGGCACACGGAGGCCGCTCGCAAAGTCTCGCGCCATTCCGAGTCCAGCGGACGAAGTTGGCCAGCCCCACCCCCCAAGGCTATAGCCCATCCGTTTTTGTGGCCTTTTTCCGCTGGACGAACTTGGCGCCGCGGCCTTCGGGCGGGTATTTTTGCGCCCGGCTGTGCCCGCGGCCTATTTTTGACGCACGAAGGCACCTCACTAAGTCTCGCGCCATTCCAAGTCCGGCGGACGAAGTAGGCCAGCCCCACCCCCCAATGCTATAGCCCACCCGTTTTTGTGGCCTTTTTCCGCTGGACGAACTTGACGCCGCGGCCTTCGGGCGGGTATTTTTGGGCGCGGCTGTGCCCGCGGCCTATTTTTGGCACACGGAGGTGCCTCGCAAAGTCTCGCACCATTCCGAGTCCGGCGGACGAAGTGGGCCAGCCCCACCCCCCAAGGCTATAGCCCACCCGTTTTTGCGGCCTTTTTCCGCTGGACGAACTTGGCGCCCCGGCCTTCGGGCGGTTAGTTTTGGGCGCGGCTGTGCCTACGGCCTATTTTTGGCACACGGAGGCGCCTCGCCAAGTCTCGCACCATTCCGAGTCCGGGATTTGACGAGTAGGCCAGCCCCAACCGCCAAGGCTATAGCCCATCCGTTTTTGTGGCCTTTTTCCGCTGGACGAACTTGACGCTTGCGACCTTCGGGCGGGTATTTTTGGGCGCGGCTGTGCCCGCGGCCTATTTTTGGCACACGGAGGTGCCTCGCAAAGTCTCGCACCATTCCGAGTCCGGTGGACGAAGTCGGCCAGCCCCTCCCCGCAAGGCTATAGCCCACCCATTTTTCTGGCCTTTTTCCGCTGGACGAACTTGTCGCGGCGGCCTTCGGGCTGTTATTTTTGGGCGCGGCTGTGTCCGCGGCCTATTTTTGGCACACGGAGGGGCCTCAAAAAGTCTCGCGCCATTCCGAGTCCGGCGGATGAAGTCGGTCAGCCCCACCCCCCAAAGTTATAGCCCACCCGTTTTTGTGGACTTTTTCTGCTGCACGAACTTGGCGCCCCGGACTTCGGGCGGTGATATTTGGGCGCGGCTGTGCCCGCGGCCTATTTTTGGCACACGGAGGCCGCTCGCAAAGTCTCGCCCCATTCTGAGTCCGGCGGACGAACTTGGCCAGCCCCAGCCCCCAAGGCTATAGCCCACCCATTTTTGTGGCCTTTTTCCGCTGGCTGAACTTGGCGCCCGGCCTTCGGGCCATTATTTATGGGCGCGGCTGTGCCCGCGGCCTATTTTTGGTACACGGAGGCCGCTCGCAAAGTCTCACCCTATTCCAATTCCGGCGGAAGAACTTGGCCAGCCCACCACCGAAGGCTATAGCCCACCCGTTTTTGTGGCCTTTTTCCGCTGGACGAACTTGGTACCGCGGCCTTCGGGCGGTTACTTTTGGGCGCTGCTGTGCCCACGGCCTATTTTTGGCACACGGAGGCCGCTCGCAAAGTCTCGCCCCATTCCGAGTCCGGCGGACGAACTTGGCCAGACCCACCCCCCAAGGCTACAGCCCACCCGTTTTTGTGGCCTTTTTCCGCTAGACGAACTTGGCGCCTCGGCCTTCGGGCAGTTATTTTTGGGCGCGGCTGTGTCCGCGGCCTATTTTTGGCACACGTAGGCCGCTCGCAAATTGTCGCCCCATTCCGAGTCCGGCGGACGAAATTGGCCAGCCCCACCCCCCAAGGCTATAGCCCACACGCTTTTGTGGCCTTTTTCCGCTGGACGAACTTGGCGCCCCGGTCTTCGGGTGGTTATTATTGGGCATGGCTGTGCCCGCGGCCTATTTTTGGCACACGGAGGACGCTGGCAAAGTCTCGCCCCATTCCGAGTCTGGCGGACGAACTTGGACAGCCCCACCCCCCAAGGCTATAGTCCACCCGTTTTTGTGGCCTTTTTCCGCTTGACTAACTTGGCGCCCCGGCCTTCGGGCGGTTATTTTTGGGTGCGGCTCTGCCCAACGCCTATTTTTGGCACAAGGAGGATGCTCGCAAAGTCTCGCCCCATTCCGAATCCGGCGGACAAACTTGGCCAGCCCCACCCCCCAAGGCTATAGCCCACCCGTTTTTGTGGCCTTTTTCCGCTGGACAAACTTGGCGCCCCGGCCTTCGGGCGGTTATTTTTGGGTGCGGCTGTGCCTACGGCATATTTTTGATACACGGAGGATGCTCGCAAAGTCTCGCCCCATTCCGAATCTGGCGGACAAACTTGGCCAGCCCCACCCCGCAAGGCTATAGCCCACCCGTTTTTGTGGCCTTTTTCCTCTGGACGAACTTGGCACCCCGGCCTTCGGGCGGTTATTTTTGGGCATGGCTGTGCCCATGGCCTAGTTTTGGCACACGGAGGCCGCTCGCAAAGTCTCGCCCCATTCCGAGTCCGGCGGACGAACTTGGCCAGCCCCACCCCCCAAGGCTATAGCCCACCAGTTTTTGTGGCCTTTTTCCGATAGACGAACTTGGCGCCCCGGTCTTCGGGGGTTATTTTTGGGTGTGGCTGTGCCCGCGGCCTATTTTTCGCACACGGAGGCCACTCGCAAAGTCTCGACCCATTCCGAGTCCGGCGGACGAACTTCACCAGCCCCACCCCCCAAGGCTATAGCCCGCCCGTTTTTGTGGCCTTTTTCCGATGGACGAACTTGGCGCCCCATCCATCGGGTGGTTATTTTTGGGCGCGGCTGTGTCAGCAACATATTTTTGGCACACAGAGGCCATTCGCAAAGTCTCGCCCCATTCCGAATCCGGCGGACAAACTCGGCCAGCCCCACCCCCCAAGGCTATAGCCCACCCGTTTTGGTGGCCTTTTTCCGCTGGACAAACTTGGCGCCCCGGCCTTCGGGTGGTTATTTTTGGGTGCGGCTGTGCCTACGGCATATTTTTGATACACGGAGGATGCTCGCAAAGTCTCGCCCCATTCCGAATCCGGCAGACAAACTTGGCCAGCCCCACCCCCCAAGGCTATAGCCCACCCGTTTTTGTGGCCTTTTTCCGCTGGACAAACTTGGCGCCCCGGCCTTCGGGCGGTTATTTTTGGGTGCGGCTGTGCCTACGGCATATTTTTGATACACGGAGGATGCTCGCAAAGTCTCGCCCCATTCCGAATCCGGCGGACAAACTTGGCCAGCCCCACCCCGCAAGGCTATAGCCCACCCGTTTTTGTGGCCTTTTTCGCTGGACCGAACTTGGCGCCACGGCCTTGGGCGGTTATTTTTGGGCACGGCTGTGTCCGCGGCCTATTTTTGGCACACGGAGGCCGCTCGCAAAGTCTCGCCGCATTTCGAGTCCGGCGGACGAACTTGGCCAGCCCCACCCCCCAAGGCTATAGCCCACACGCTTTTGTGGCCTTTTTCCGCTGGACGAACTTGGCGCCCCGGTCTTCGGGCAGTTATTATTGGGCGTGGCTGTGCCCGCGGCCTATTTTTGGCACACGGAGGCCGCTCGCAAAGTCTCGCCCCATTCCGAGTCCGGCGGACGAACTTGGCCAGCCCCACCCCCCAAGGCTATAGCCCACCCGTTTTTGTGGCCTTTTTCCGCCGCACGAACTTGGCGCCCCGGCCTTCGGGTGGTTATTTTTGGGAGCGGCATTGCCCGCAGCCTATTTTTGGCACACAGAGGCCATTCACAAAGTCTCGCCCCATTCCGAGTCCGACAGACGAAGTTGGCCAGCCCCACCCCCCAAGGCTATAGCCCACCCGTTTTTGTGGCCTTTTTCCGCTGGACGAACTTGGCGCCCCGGCCTTCGGGCAGTTATTTTTGGGCGCGGCTGTGTCCGCGTCCTATTTTTGGCACACGGAGGCCGCTCGCAAAGTCTCGTGCCATTCCGAGTCCGGCGGACGAAGTTGGCCAGCACCACCCCCCAAGGCTCTAGCCCACCCGTTTTTGTGGCCTTTTTCCGCTGGACGAACTTGGCGCACCGGCGTTCGGGCGGTTATTTTTGGGCGCGGCTGTGCCCGCGGCCTATTCTTGGAACACGGAGGTCGCTCGCAAAGTCTCGCGCCATTCCAAGTCCGGAACGAAGTTGGCCAGCCCCACCCCCCAAGGCTATTGCCCACCCGTTTTTGTGGCCTTTTTCCGCTGGACGAACTTGGCGCCCCGGCCTTCGGGCGGTTATTTTTGGGCGCGGCTGTGTCCGGGGCCTATTTTTGGCACACGGAGGCCGCTCGCAAAGTCTCGCGCCATTCCGAGTCCGGCGGACGAAGTTGGCCAGCCCCACCCCCCAAGGCTATAGCCCACCCGTTTTTGTGTCCTTTTTCCGCTGGACGAATTTGGCGCCCGGCCTTGGGTGATTATTTTGGGTGCGGCTGTGCCCGGGGCCTATTTTTGGCACACGGAGGCCCCTCGCAAAGTCTCGCGGCATTCTGAGTCCGGCGGACGAAGTTGGCCACCCCACCCCCCAAGGCTATAGCCCACCCGTGTCTGTGCCTTTTTCCGCTGGACGTACTTGGCGCCCCGGCCTTCGAGCAGTCATTTTTGGGCGCGGCTGTGCCCGCGGCCTATTTTTGGCAGACGGAGGCCCCTCGCAAAGTCTCGCGCCATTCCGAGCCCAGCGGACGAAGTTGGCCAGCACCACCCCCCAAGGCTATAGCCCACCCGTTTTTGTGGCCTTTTTCCGCTGGACGAACTTGGCGCCCCGGCCTTCGGGCGGTTATTTTTGGGCGCGGCTGTGTCCGCGGCCTATTTTTGGCACACGGAGGCGGCTCGCAAAGTCTCGCCCCATTCCGAGTCCGGCGGACGAAGTTGGCCAGCCCCTCCCCCCAAGGCTATAGCCCACCCGTTTTTTGTCCATTTTTCCGCTGGACGAACTTGGCCGCGCCGAACTTAGGGCAGTTATTTTTGGGCGCGGCTGTGGCCGTGTCCTATTTTTGGCACGCAGAGGCCGCTCACAAAGTCTCGCCCATTCCGAGTCCGCGGACGAAGTTGGCCAGCCCTCCCCCAAGGCTATAGCCCACCCGTTTTTTGGCCATTTGTCCGCTGGACGAACTTGGCGCCCCGGCCTTCGGGCGGTTATTTTTGGGCGCGGCTGTGCCCGCGGCCTATTTTTGGCACACGGAGGTGCCTCGCAAAGTCTCGCGCCATTCCGAGTCCGGCGGACGAGTTGGCCAGCCCCACCCCCAAGGCTATGGCCCACCCATTTTGTGGCCTTTTTACGCTGGACGAAATTGGTGCCCCGGCATTCGGCGGTTATTTTTAAGGGCGCGGCTGTGCCCGCAGCCTATTTTTGGCACACGGATACCCCTCGCAAAGTCTCGCGCCATTGCGAGTCCGGCGGACGAAGTGGGCCAGCACCACCCCCCAAGGCTATAGCCCACCCGTTTTTGTGGCCTTTTTCCGCTGGACGAACTTGGCGCCCCGGCCTTCGGGGGGTTATTTTTGGACGCGGCTGTGCCCGCGGCCTATGTTTTTCACACGGAGGCCCCTCGCAAAGTCTCGCGCGATTCCGAGTCCGGCGGACGAAGTTGGCCAGCCCACCCCCCAAGGCTATAGCCCACCCGTTTTTGTGGCCTTTTTCCGCTGGACGAACTTGGCGCACCGGCCTTCGAGCGGTTATTTTTGGGCGCGGCTGTGCCCGCAGCCTATTTTGGGCACACGGAGGCCCCTCGCAAAGTCTCGCGGCATTCTGAGTCCGGCGGACGAAGTCGGCCACCCCACCCCCCAAGGCTATAACCCACCCGTGTCTGTGGCCTTTTTCCGCTGGACGAACTTGGCGCCCCGGCCTTCGGGCGGTTATTTTTGGCCGCGGCTCTGTCCACAGCCTATTTTGGGCACACGGAGGCCCCTCGCAAAGTGCCGCGCCATTCCGAATCCGGCGGACGAAGTGGACCAGCCCCACCCCCCAAGGCTATAGCCCACCCGTTTTTGTGGCCTTTTTCCGCTGGACGAACTTCGCGCCCCAGCCTTCGGGCGGTTATTTTAGGGCACGGCTGTGCCCGCGGCCTATTTTCCGCACACGGTGGCCCCTCGCAAAGTCTCGTGCCATTCCGAGTCCGGCGGACGAAGTGGGCCAGCCCCACCCCCCAAGGCTATAGCCCACCCGTTTTTCTGGCCTTTTTCCGCTGGACGAACTTGGCGCCCTGGCCTTCGGGCGGTTATTTTTGGGCGCGGCTGTGCCCGCGATCTATTTTCGGCACACGGAGAACCCTCGCAAAGTCTCGTTCCATTACGAGTCCAGCGGACGAAGTGGACCAGCCCCACCCCCCAAGGCTATAGCCCACCCGTTTTTGTGGCCTTTTTCCGCTGGACGAACTTCGCGCCCCAGCCTTCGGGCGGTTATTTTAGGGCACGGCTGTGCCCGCGGCATATTTTCCGCACACGGCGGCCCCTCGCAAAGTCTCGTGCCATTCCGAGTCCGGCGGACGAAGTTGGCCAGCCCCACCCCCAAGGCTATAGCCCACCCGTTTTTCTGGCCTTTTTCCGCTGGACGAACTTGGCGCCCTGGCCTTCGGGCGGTTATTTTTGGGCACGGCTGTGCCCGCTATCAATTTTCGGCACACGGAGAACCCTCGCAAAGTCTCGCTCCATTCCGAGTCCGGCGGACGAAATTGGCAAGCCCCACCCCCCAAGGCTAAAGCCCCCCCGTTTTTTTGACCTTTTTCCGCTGGGACGAACTTGGCGCCCGGCCTTCGGGTGGTTATTTTTAAGTGCGGCTGCTGTGCCCGCAGCCTATTTTTGGCAAACGGAGGCCCGTCGTAAAGTCTCACCCCATTCCGAGTCCGGCGGACGAAATTGGCCAGCCCCACCCCCCAAGGCTATAGCCCACCCGTTTTTTGGCCATTTTTCCGCTGGGGGGTATGGGCGCACCGACCTTCGGGCGGTTATTTTTTTGCGCGGCTGTGCCCGCGGCCTATTTTTGACACGCGGAGGCCGTTCGCAAAGTCTCACCCCATTCCGAGTCCGGGCGGACGGCGAGGCCGGCCCCGCCCCCCAAGGCTATAGCCCACCCGTTTTTTGGCCATTTTTCCGCTGGATGAACTTGGCGCCCAGGCCTTCGGGCGGTTATTTTTGGGCGCGGCCGTGCCCACGACCTATTTGTGGCACGCGGAGGCCACTCGCAAAGTCTTGCCCCATTCTGAGTCCGGCGGACGAAGTTGGCCAGTCCCTCCCCCCAAGGCTATAGCCTACCCGTTTTATGGCCATTTTTCCGCTGGGGGGTATCGGCGCGCCGACCTTCGGGCGGTTATTTTTTAGCGCGGCTGTGCCCGCGGCATATTTTTGACACGCGGAGGCCGCTCGCAAAGTCTCGCCCCATTCCGAGTCCGGCGGGCGAACTTGGCCAGTCCCTCCCCCCAAGGCTATAGCCCACCCGTTTTTGTGGCCTTTTTCCGCTGGACGAACTTGGCGCCCCGGCCTTCGGGCGGTTATTTTTGGGCGCGGCTTTGCCCGGGGCGTATTTTTGGCTATCGGAGGCCGGTCGCAAAGTCTCTCGCCATTCCGAGTCCGGCGGACGAAGTTGGCTAGCCCCACCCCCCAAGGCTATAGCCCACCCGTTTTTGTGGCCTTTTTCCGCTGGACGAACTTGGCGCCCCGGCCTTCGGGCGGTTATTTTTGGGCGCGGCTTTGCCCGCGGCCTATTTTTGGCTCACGGAGGCCCCTCGCAAAGTCTCGCGCCATTCCGAGTCCGGCGGACGAAGTTTGCCAGCCCCACCCCCCAAGGCTATAGCCCACCCGTTTTTGTGGCCATTTTCCGCTGGACGAACTTGGCGCCCCGGTCTTCGGGTGGTTATTTTTGGGCGCGGCTATGCCCGTGGCCTATTTTTGCATGTGGAGGCCCCTCGTAAAGTCTCGCGCCATTCCGAGTCCGGCGGACGAAGTTGGCCAGCCGCTCCCCCCACGGCTATAGCCCACCCGTTTTTGTAGCCTTTTTCTGCTGGACGAACTTGGCGCCCCGGCTTCGGGCATTTATTTTTGGGTGCGGCTGTGCCCGCGGCCTATTTTTGTCACACAGAGGCCCGTCGCAAAGTCTCACGCCATTCCGAGTCCGGCGGACGTTGTCGGTTAGCCCCACCCCCCAACGCTAGAGCCCACCCGTTTTTGTGGCCTTTTTCCGCTGGACGAACTTGGCGCCCCGGCCTTCGGGCGGTTATTTTTGGACGCGGCTGTGTCCGGGGCCTATTTTTGGCACACGGAGGCTGCTCGCAATGTCTCGCGCCATTCCGAGTCCGGCGGATGAAGTTGGCCAGCCCCACCCCCCAAGGCTATAGCCCACCCGTTTTTGTTGCCTTTTTCCGATGGACAAACTAGGCGCCCCAGCCTTCGGGCGGTTATTTTTCGGTGCGGCTGTGCCGGGGGCCTATTTTTTGCAGACAAAGGCCGCTCGCAAAGTCTTACGCCAGTCCGAGTCCGGCGGACGAAGTTGGCCAGCCCCACCCCCCAAGGCTATAGCCCACCGTTTTTGTGGCCTTTTTCCGCTGGACTAACTTGGCGCCCCGGCCTTCGGGAGGTTATTTTTGGGCGCGGCTGTGCCCGGGGCCTATTTTTGGCACATGGAGGCCACTCGCACAGTCTCGCGCCATTCCGAGTCCGGCGGACGAAGTTTGCCAGCCCAACCCCCCAAGGCTATAGCCCACCCGTTTTTGTGGCCATTTTCCGCTGGACGAACTTGGCGCCCCGGCCTTCGGTTGGTTATTTTTGGCGCGGCTATGCCCGCGTCCTTTTTTTGCATGTGGAGGCCCCTCTTAAAGTCTCGCGCCATTCCGAGTCCGGCGGACGAAGTTGGCCAGCCGCTCCCCCCACGGCTATAGCCCACCCGTTTTTGTAGCCTTTTTCTGCTGGACGAACTTGGCGCCCTGGCTTCGGGCGGTTATTTTTGGGCGCGGCTGTGTCCGCGGCCTATTTTTGGGACACAGAGGCCCCTCGCAAAGTCTCGCGCCATTCCGAGTCCGGCGGACGTTGTCGGTAAGCCCCACCCCCAAACGCTAGAGCCCACCCGTTTTTGTGGCCTTTTTCCGCTGGACGAAGTTGGCTCCCCGGCCTTCGGGCGGTTATTTTTTAGCACGGCTGTGCCCGGGGCCTATTTTTGGAACACGGAGGCCGCTCGTAAAGTCTCGCGCCATTCCGAGTCCGGCGGACGAAGTTGGCCAGCCCCACCCCCAAGGCTATAGCCCACCCGTTTTTGTGGCCTTTTTACGCTGGACGAACTTGGCGCCCCGGCCTTCGGGCGGTTATTTTTTGGTACGGCTATGCCCTGGGACTAAGGTTGTCACACGGAGGCCGCTCGCAAATTCTCGCGCCAATCCGAGTCCGCGGACGAAGTTGGCCAGCCCCACCCCCCAAGGCTATAGCCCACCCGTTTTTGTGGCCATTTTCCGCATGACGAACTTGGCGCCCCGGCCTTCGGGTGGTTATTTTTGGGCGCGGCTGTGGCCGGGGCCTATTTTTGGCACACGGAGGCCGCTCGCAAAGTCTCGCGCCATTCCGAGTCCGGCGGACGAAGTTGGCCAGCCCCACCCCCCAAGGCTATAGGCCACCCGTTTTTGTGGCCTTTTTCCGCTGGACGAACTTGGCGCTGCGGCCTTCGGGCAGGTATTATTTGGCGCGGCTGTGCCCGTGGCCTATTTTTGGTACGCAGAGGCGCCTCGAAAAGTCTCGCGCCATTCCGAGTCCGGCGGACGAAATTGGCCAGCCCCACCCCCGAAGGCTACAGCCCACCCGTTTTTGTGGCTTTTTTCCGCTGGACGAACTTGGTGCCGCGGCCTTCGGGCGGGTATTTTTGGGGGTGACTGTGCCCGCGTCCTATTTTTGGCACACAGAGGTGCCTCGCTGAGTCTCGCGCCATTCCGAGTCCGGCGGACGAAGTGGGCCAGCCCCACCCCCCAATGCTATAGCCCACCCGTTTTTGTGGCCTTTTTCCGCTGGACGAACTTGGCGCTGCGGCCTACGGGCGGGTATTTTTGGGCGCGGCTGTGCCCGCCGCCTATTTTTGGCACACGGAGGCGCCTCGCAAAGTCTCTCGCCATTCCGAGTCCGGCGGACGAAGTCGGCCAGCCCCACCCCACAAGGCTATAGCCCACCCGTTTTTGTGGCCTTTTTCCGCTGGACGAACTTGGCGCTGCGGCCTACGGGCGGGTATTTTTGGGTGCGGCTGTGGCCGCGGCCTATTTTTCGCACACGGAGGCGCCTCGCAAAGTCTCGCGCCATTCCGAGTCCGGCGGACGAAGTTGGCCAGCCCCACCCCCGAAGGCTATAGCCCACCCGTTTTTGTGGCCTTTTTCCGCTGGATAATTTGGCGCCGCGGCCTTCGGTCGGGTATTTTTGGGCGCGGCTGTGCCCGCCGCCTATTTTTGGCACACGGAGGCGCCTCGCAAAGTCTCTCGCCATTCCGAGTCCGGCGGACGAAGTTGGCCAGCCCCACCCCACAAGGCTATAGCCCACCCGTTTTTGTGGCCTTTTTCCGCTGGACGAACTTGGCGCTGCGGCCTACGGGCGGGTATTTTTGGGTGCGGCTGTGGCCGCGGCCTATTTTTCGCACACGGAGGCGCCTCGCAAAGTCTCGCGCCATTCCGAGTCCGGCGGACGAAGTTGGCCAGCCCCACCCCCCAAGGCTATAGCCCACCCGTTTTTGTGGCCTTTTTCCGCTGGACAATTTGGCGCCGCGGTCTTCGGTCGGGTATTTTTGGGCGCGGCTGTGCCCGCGGCCTATTTTTGGCACACGGAGGCGCCTCGCAAAGTCGCGCGCCATTCCGAATCCGGCGGACGAAGTTGGCCAGCCCCACCCCCCAAGGCTATAGCCCACCCGTTTTTGTGGCCTTTTTCCGCTGGACGAACTTGGCGCTGCGGCCTTCGGGCGGGTATCTTTGGGCGCGGCTGTGCCTGTGGCCTATTTTTGGCACACGGAGGTGCCTCACAAAGTCTCGCGCCATTCTGAGTCTGGCGGACGAAGTTGGGCAGCCCCACCCCCCAAGGCTATAACCCACCCGTTTTTGTGGCTTTTTTCCGCTGGACGAACTTGGTGCCGCGGCCTTCGGGCGGGTATTTTTGGGGGCGGCTGTGCCCGCGTCCTATTTTTGGCACACAGAGGTGCCTCGCTGAGTCTCGCGCCATTCCGAGTCCGGCGGACGAAGTGGGCCAGCCCCACCCCCCAAGGCTATAGCCCACCCGTTTTTGTGGCCTTTTTCCGCTGGACGAACTTGGCGACCCGGCTTTCGGGCGGTTATTTTTGGGTGCGGCTGTGCCCGCGGCGTATTTTTGGCACACGGAGTTGCCTCGCAAAGTCTGGCTCCATGCCGAGTCCGGCGGACGTAGTGGGCCAGCCCCACCCCCCAAGGCTATAGCCCACCTGTTTTTGTGGCCTTTTTCCGCTGGATGAACTTGGCGCCCCGGCCTTCGGGCGGTTATTTTTGGGCGCGGCTGTGCCCGTGGCCTATTTTTGGTACGCGGAGGCGCCTCGCAAGGTCTCGCGCCATACCGAGTCCAACGGACGAAATTGGCCAGCCCCACCCCCCAAGGCTATAGCCCACCCGTTTTTGTGGCCTTTTTTCGCTGGACGAACTTGGCGCCGCGGCCTTCGGGCAGGTATTATTTGGCGCGGCTGTGCCCGTGGCCTATTTTTGGTACGCAGAGGCGCCTCGAAAAGTCTCGCGCCATTCCGAGTCCGGCGGACGAAATTGGCCAGCCCCACCCCCGAAGGCTACAGCCCACCCGTTTTTGTGGCATTTTTCCGCTGGACGAATTTGGCGCCGCGGCTTTCGGGCGGTTATTTTTGGGTGCGGCTGTGCCCGCATCCTATTTTTGGCACACGGAGGTGCCTCGAAAAGTCTGGCTCCATTCCGAGTCCGGCGGACGAAGTGGGCCAGCCCCACCCCCAAGGCTATAGCCCACCTGTTTTTGTGGCCTTTTTCCGCTGGATGAACTTGGCGCCCCGGCCTTCGGGAGGTTATTTTTGGGCGCGACTGTGTCCGGGGCCTATTTTTGGCACACGCAGGCGCCTCGCAAAGTCTCGCGCCATTCCGAGTCCGGCGGACGAAGTTCCCCACCCCCCAAGGCTATAGCCCACCCGTTTTTGTGGCCTTTTTTCGCTGGACGAACTTGGCACCACGGCCTTCGGGCGGTTATTTTTGGGCGCGGCTGTGCCTGGGGCCTATTTTTGTCACACGGAGGTTCCTCGAAAAGTCTGGCTCCATTCCGAGTCCGGCGGACGAAGTGGGCCAGCCCCACCCCCCAAGGCTATAGCCCACCTGTTTTTGTGGTCTTTTTCCACTGGATGAACTTGGCGCCCCGGCCTTCGGGCGGTTATTTTTGGGCGCTACTGTGTTCGGGGCCTATTTTTGGCACACGCAGGCGCCTCGCAAAGTCTCGCGCCATTCTGAGTCCGGCGGACGAAGTTCCCCACCCCCCAAGGCTATAGCCCACCCGTTTTTGTGACCTTTTTTCGCTGGACGAACTTGGCACCACGGCCTTCGAGCGGTTATTTTTGGGCGCGGCTGTGCCCAGGGCCTATTTTTGTCACACGGAGGCCGCTCGGAATGTCTCGTGCCATTCCGTGTCCGGCGGACAAAGTTCCCCACCCCCCAAGGCTATAGCCCACCCGTTTTTGTGGCCTTTTTCCGCTGTACGAACCTTGCGCCCCGGCCTTCGGGCGGTTATTTTTGGGCGTGGCTGTGCCCGGGGCCTATTTTTCGCACACGGAGGCCGCTCGCAAAGTCTCACGCCATTCCGAGTCCGGCGGACGAAGTTGGCCAGCCCCACCCCCCAAGGCTATAGCCCACCCGTTTTTGTAGCCTTTTTCCGCTGGACGAACTTGGCGCCGCGGCTTTCGGGCGGGTATTTTTGGGTACGGCTGTGCCCGCGGCCTATTTTTGGCACACGGAGGTGCCTCGCAACTCTCGCGCCATTCCGAGTGCGGCGGACGAAGTTGGCCAGCCCCACCCCCCAAGGCTATAGCCCACCCGTTTTTGTGGCCTTTTTCCGCTGGACGAACTTGGCGCCGTGGACTTCGGGCAGGTATTTTTTGGCGCGGCTGTGCCCGTGGCCTATTTTTGGTACGCGGAGGCGTCTCGCAAAGTCTCGTGCCATACCGAGTCCAACGGACGAAATTGGCCAGCCCCACCCGTCAAGGCTATAGCCCACCCGTTTTTGTGGCCTTTTTCCGCAGGACGAACTTGCCGCCGTGGACTTCGGGCAGGTATTTTTTGGCGCGGCTGTGCCCGTGGCCTATTTTTTGGTACGCGGAGGCGCCTCACAAAGTCTCGCGCCATACCGAGTCCAGCGGACGAAATTGGCCAGCCCCACCCGTCAAGGCTATAGCCCACCCGTTTTTGTGGCCTTTTTCCGCTGGACGAACTTGGCGCCCCGGCCTTTGGGCGGTTATTTTTGGGTGCGGCTGTGCCCAGGGCGTATTTTTGGCACACAGAGGACGCTCGCAAAGTATCGCGCCATTCCGAGTCCGGCGGACGAAGTTGGCCAGCCCCACCCCCCAAGGCTATAGCCCGCCCGTTTTTGTGGCCTTTTTCCGCTGGACGAACTTGGCGCCCCGGCCTTCGGGCGGTTATTTATGGGCGCGGCTGTGCCCGGGGCCTATTTTTGGCACACGGAGGCCGCTCGCAAAGTCTCGCGCCATTCCGAGTCCGGCGGACGAAGTTGGCCAGCCCCACCCCCCAAGGCTATAGGCAACCCGTTTTTGTGGCCTTTTTCCGCTGGACGAACTTGGCGTCGCGGCCTTCGGGCAGGTATTATTTTGCGCGGTTGTGCCTGTGGCCTATTTTTGGTAAGCAGAGTTGCCTCGAAAAGTCTCGCGCCATTCTGAGTCCGGCGGACGAAATTGGCCAGCCCCACCCCCGAAGGCTACAGCCCACCCGTTTTTGTGGCCTTTTTCCGCTGGACGAATTTGGCGCCGCGGCTTTCGGGCAGTTATTTTTGGGTGCGGCTGTACCCGGGGCCTATTTTTGGCACACGGAGGCCGTTCGTAAAGTCTCGGGCCATTCCGAGTCCGGCGGACGAAGTTGGCCAGCCCCACCCCCCAAGGCTATAGCCCACCCGTTTTTGTGGCATTTTTTTGCCGGACGAACTTGGCGCGCCGGCCTTCGGGCGGTTATTTTTGGGCGCGGCTGTGCCCGTGGCCTATTTTT
This sequence comes from Citrus sp. QX-2021, assembly GCA_030444885.1. Classification (NCBI taxonomy): domain Eukaryota; kingdom Viridiplantae; phylum Streptophyta; class Magnoliopsida; order Sapindales; family Rutaceae; genus Citrus; species Citrus sp. QX-2021. The sequence continues at coordinate 15,266 of JAUJEF010000640.1, forward strand.
GGTACGCGGAGGCGCCTCGCAAAGTCTCGCGCCATACCGAGTCCAACGGACGAAATTGGCCAGCCCCACCCCCCAAGGCTATAGGCCACCCGTTTTTGTGGCCTTTTTTCGCTGGACGAACTTGGCGCCGCGGCCTTCGGGCAGGTATTATTTGGCGCGGCTGTGCCCGTGGCCTATTTTTGGTACGCGGAGGCGCCTCGCAAAGTCTCGCGCCATACCGAGTCCAGCGGACGAAATTGGCCAGCCCCACCCGTCAAGGCTATAGCCCACCCGTTTTTGTGGCCTTTTTCCGCTGGACGAACTTGGCGCCCCGGCCTTTGGGCGGTTATTTTTGGGTGCGGCTGTGCCCGGGGCGTATTTTTGGCACACAGAGGACGCTCGCAAAGTATCGCGCCATTCCGAGTCCGGCGGACGAAGTTGGCCAGCCCCACCCCCCAAGGCTATAGCCCGCCCGTTTTTGTGGCCTTTTTCCGCTGGACGAACTTGGCGCCCCGGCCTTCGGGCGGTTATTTATGGGCGCGGCTGTGTCCGGGGCCTATTTTTGGCACACGGAGGCCGCTCGCAAAGTCTCGCGCCATTCCGAGTCCGGCGGACGAAGTTGGCCAGCCCCACCCCCCAAGGCTATAGGCAACCCGTTTTTGTTGCCTTTTTTCGCTGGACGAACTTGGCGTCGCGGCCTTCGGGCAGGTATTATTTTGCGCGGTTGTGCCTGTGGCCTATTTTTGGTAAGCAGAGTTGCCTCGAAAAGTCTCGCGCCATTCCGAGTCCGGCGGACGAAATTGGCCAGCCCCACCCCCCAAGGCTATAGCCCACCTTTTTTTGTGGCCTTTTTCCGCTGATCGAATTTGGCGCCGCGGCTTTCGGGCAGTTATTTTTGGGTGCGGCTGTGCCCGGGCCTATTTTTGCACACGGAGGCCGTACGTAAAGTCTCGGGCTATTCCGAGTCCGGCGGACGAAGTTGGCCAGCCCCACCCCCCAAGGCTATAGCCCACCTTTTTTTGTGGCCTTTTTCCGCTGGACGAACTTGGCGCCCCGGCCTTCGGGCGGTTATTTATGGGCGCGGCTGTGTCCGGGGCCTATTTTTGGCACACGGAGGCCGCTCGCAAAGTCTCGCGCCATTCCGAGTCCGGCGGACGAAGTTGGCCAGCCCCACCCCCCAAGGCTATAGGCAACCCGTTTTTGTTGCCTTTTTTCGCTGGACGAACTTGGCGTCGCGGCCTTCGGGCAGGTATTATTTTGCGCGGTTGTGCCTGTGGCCTATTTTTGGTAAGCAGAGTTGCCTCGAAAAGTCTCGCGCCATTCCGAGTCCGGCGGACGAAATTGGCCAGCCCCACCCCCGAAGGCTACAGCCCACCCGTTTTTGTGGCCTTTTTCCGCTGGACGAATTTGGCGCCGCGGCTTTCGGGCAGTTATTTTTGGGTGCGGCTGTGCCCGGGGCCTATTTTTGGCACACGGAGGCCGTTCGTAAAGTCTCGGGCTATTCCGAGTCCGGCGGACGAAGTTGGCCAGCCCCACCCCCCAAGGCTATAGCCCACCTTTTTTTGTGGCCTTTTTCCGCTGGACGAACTTGGCGCCCCGGCCTTCGGGCGGTTATTTTTGGGCGTGGCTGTGCCCGGGGCCTATTTTTGGCACACGGAGGCCGCTCGCAAAGTCTCGCGCAATTCCGAGTCTGGCGGACGAAGTGGGCCAGCCCCACCCCCCAAGGCTATAGCCCGCCCGTTTTTGTGGCATTTTTTTGCTGGACGAACTTGGCGCGCCGACCTTCGGGCGGTTATTTTTGGGCGCGGATGTGCCCGGGGCTTATTTTCGGCACACGGAGGCTGCTCGCAAAGTCTCGCACCATTCCGAGTCCGGCGGACGAAGTTGGCCATCCCAACCCCCCAAGGGTATAGCCCACCCGTTTTTGTGGCCTTTTTCCGCTGGACGAACTTGGCGCCCCGGCCTTCGGGCGGTTATTTTTGGGCGCGGCTGTGCCGGGACCTATTTTTGGCACACAGAGGCCGCTCGCAAAGTCTCGGTCCATTCCGAGTACGGCGGACGAAGTTGGCCAGCCTCACCCCCCAAGGCTATAGCCCACCTGTTTTTGTGGCCTTTTTCCGCTGGACGAACTTGGCGCCCCGGCCTTCGGGTGGTTATTTTTGGGCGCGGCTATGCCCACGGCCTATTTTTGGCACACGGAGGCCGCTCGCAAAGTCTCGCGCCATTCCGAGTCCGGCGGACGAAGTTGCCCAGCCCCACCCCCCAAGGCTATAGCCCACCCGTTTTTGTGGCCTTTTTCCGCTGGACGAACTTTGCGCCATGGCTTTCGGGTCGGTTATTTTTGGCGCGGCTGCGCCACGCGGCCTATTTTTGGCACACGGAGGCGCTCCCAAAGTTTCGCGCCATTCGAGTCCGCGGACGAAATTGGCCAGCCCCACCCCCAAGGCTATAGCCCACCCGTTTTGTGGCCTTTTTCGCTGGAAAACTTGGCGCCGTGGCCTTCGGGCGGTTATTTTTGACGCGGCTGTGCCCGGGCCTATTTTTGTCACACGGAGGCCCCTCCCAAAGTCTCGCGCCATTCTGAGTCCGGCGGACGGTTGGCCAGCCCCACCCCCAAGGCTATAGCCCACCCGTTTTTGTGGCCTTTTCCGCTGGACGAACTTGGCGCCCCGGCCTTCGGGCGGTTAGTTTTGGGCACGGCTGTGCCTGGGGCCTATTTTTCGTACACGGAGGCCTATCGCAAAGTCTCGCGCCATTCCGAGTCCGGCGGACGAAGTTGGCCAGCCCCACCCCCCAAGGCTATAGCCCACCCGTTTTTGTGGCCTTTTTCCGCTGGACGAACTTGGCGCCCCGGCCTTCGGGCGGTTATTTTTGGGCTCGGCTGTGCCCGGGACCTTTTTTTGGCACACGGAGGCTGCTCGCAAAGTCTTGCGCCATTCCGAGTCCGGCGGACGAACTTGGCCTGCCCCACCACCCAAGGCTATAGCCCACCCGTTTTTGTGGCCTTTTTACGCTGGACGAACTTGGCGCCCCGGCCTTTGGGCGGTTATTTTTGGTTGCGGCTGTGCCCGGGGCCTATTTTTGGCACACGGAGGCCGCTCGCAGAGTCTCGCGCCATTCCGAGTCCGACGGAAGAAGTTGGCCAGCCCCACCCCCCAGGGCTATAGCCCACCCGTTTTTGTGGCCTTTTTCCGCTGGACGAACTTGGCGCCCCGGCCTTCGGGCGGTTATTTTTGGTCGCGGCTGTGTCTGAGGCCTATTTTTGGCACACGGAGGCCGCTCGCAGTTTCGCGCCATTCCGAGTCCGGGCGGACGAAGTGGGCCAGCCCCACCCCCAAGGCTATAGGCCGCCTGCTTTTTGTGGCCTTTTTCCGCTGGACAAAATTGGCGCCCTGGCCTTCGGGCGGTTATTTTTCGGCGCGGCTGTGCCAGGGCCTATATTTGGCACACGGAGGCCGCTTTTCGCAAAGTCTCGCCATTCCGAGCCCGCCGGACCAACTTGGCCAGCCCCCCCCCCCAGGCTATCGCCCACCCGTTTTGTGGCCTTTTTCCGCTGGATGAACGTGGCGCCCGGCCTTCGGCGATTACTTTCGGCACGGCTGTGCCCGCGGCCTATTTTTGGCACACGGAGGCCGCTCGCAAAGTCTCGCGCCATTCCGAGTCCGGCCGACGGTTGGCCAGCCCCACCCCCAAGGCTATAGCCCACCCGCTTTTGTGGCCTTTTTTACGCTGGGATTTAACTTGGCGCCCCGGCCTTCGGGGGGGAATTTGTGGGCGTGGCTGTGCCCGGGGCCTATTTTTGGCACACGGAGGCCCCTCGCAAAGTCTCGCGCCATTCCGGGTCCGGCGGGCGAAGTAGGCCCGCCCCGCCCCCCAAGGCGATAGCCCACCCGTGGTTGGGGCCTTTTTCCGCTGGACGAACGTGGCGCCCCGGCCTTTCGCCGGTTATTTTTGTGCTCGGCTGTGCCCGGGGCCTATTTTTGGCACACGGAGGCTGCTCGCAAAGTCTCGCGCCATTCCGAGTCCGGCGGATGAAGTTGGCCAGCCCCACCCCCCAAGGCTATAGCCCGCCCGTTTTTGTGGCCTTTTTCCGCTGGACGAACTTGGCGCCCCAGCCTTCGGGCGGTTATTTTTGGGCGCGGCTGTACCCGGGGCCTACTTTTGCCACACGGAGGCCGCTTACAAAGTCTCGCGCCATTTCGAGTCCGGCGGACGAAGTGGGCCAGCCCCACCCCCCAAGGCTATAGCCCACCCGTTTTTGTGGCCTTTTTCCGCTGGACGAACTTGACGCCGCGGCCTTCGGGCGGGTATTTTTGGGCGCGGCTGTGCTCGCGGCCTATTTTTGGCACACGGAGGCCGCTCGCAATGTCTCGCGCCATTCCGAGTCCGGCGGACGAAGTGGGCCCGCCCCACCCCCCAAGGCTATAGCCCACCCGTTTTTGTGGCTTTTTTCCGCTGGACGAACTTGGCGCCGCGGCCTTCGGGCGGGTAATTTTTTGCGCGGCTGTGCCCGCGGCCTATTTTTGACACACGTAGGCACCTCACAAAGTCTCGCGGCATTCCGAGACCGGCGGACGAAGTTGGCCAGCCCCACCCCCCAAGGCCATATCCCACCCGTTTTTGTGGCCTTTTTCCGCTGGACGAACTTGACGCCGTGGCCTTCGGGCGGGTATTTTTGGGCGCGGCTGTGCTCGCGGCCTATTTTTGGCACACGGAGGCCGCTCGCAATGTCTCGCGCCATTCCGAGTCCGGCGGACGAAGTGGGCCAGCCCCACCCCCCAAGGCTATAGCCCACCCGTTTTTGTGGCCTTTTTCCGCTGGACGAACTTGGCGCCGCGGCCTTCGGGCGGGTATTTTTTTGCGCGGCTGTGCCCGCGGCCTATTTTTGACACACGTAGGCACCTCACAAAGTCTCGCGGCATTCCGAGACCGGCGGACGAAGTTGGCCAGCCCCACCCCCCAAGGCTATAGCCCACCCGTTTTTGTGGCCTTTTTCCGCTGGACGAACTTGACGCCGCGGCCTTCGGGAGGGTATTTTTGGGCGCGGCTGTGCTCGCGGCCTATTTTTGGCACACGGAGGCACCTCATAAAGTCTCGTGCCATTCCGAGTCCGGCGGACGAAGTGGGCCAGCCCCACCCCCGAAGGCTATGGCTAGGCGATTGTACCGCAGGACGTACTTGGCGCCGCGGCATTCGGGCGGTTGTGGTTGGGCGCCGCTGTGGCCGCAGCCTAGTTCTGTACGCGGAGTTTGCTTACGAAGTCTCGCCCCATTCCGAGTCCGGCGGATGATGTTGACCAGCCCCTCCCCCCAAGGCTATAGCCCACCCGTTTTTTGGCCATTTTTCCGCTGGGGGGTTTGGGCGCGCCGAACTTCGGGGGGTTATTTTGTGGCGCGGCTGTGCCCGCGGCCTATTTTTGGCACGCGGAGGCCGCTCGCAAAGTCTCGCCCCATTCCGAGTCCGGCGGACGAAGTTGGCCAGCCCCTCCCCCCAAGGCTATAGCCCACCCGTTTTTTGGCCATTTTTCCGCTGGACGAACATGGTGCCCCGGCCTTCGGGCTGTTATTTTTGGACATGGCTGTGCCCGGGGCCTATTTTTGGCACGCGGAGGCCGCTCGCAAAGTCTCGTCCCATTCCTAGTCCGGCGGACGAAGTGGGCCAGCCCCTCCCCCCAAGGCTATAGCCTACCCGTTTTTTGGCCATTTTTTCGCTGGAGGGTTAGGGCGCGCCGCCCTTCGGGGGGTTATTTTTGGGAACGGCTGTACTCGCGGCCTATTTTTTGCACGCGGACGCCACTTGCAAAGTCTCGCCACATTCCGAGTCCGGCGGACGAAGTTGGCCAGCCCCTCCCCCCAAGGCTAAGCCCACCCATTTTTTGGCCATTTTTCCGCTGGACGAACTTGGCCCCGTGGCCTTCGGGCGGTTATTTTTGGGCGCGGCTGTGTGCGCGGCCTATATTTTGCAGGCGGAGGCTGCTCGCAAAGTCTCGCCGCATTCCGAGTCCGGCGGACGAAGTTGGCCAGCCCCTCCCCCCAAGGCTATAGCCCACCCGTTTTTTGGCCATTTTTCCGCTGGACGAACATGGCGCCCCGGCCTTCGGGCTGTTATTTTTGGACATGGCTGTGCCCGGGGCCTATTTTTGGCACGCGGAGGCCGCTCGCAAAGTCTCGTCCCATTCCTAGTCCGGCGGACGAAGTGGGCCAGCCCCTCCCCCCAAGGCTATAGCCTACCCGTTTTTTGGCCATTTTTTCGCTGGAGGGTTAGGGCGCGCCGCCCTTCGGGGGGTTATTTTTGGGAGCGGCTGTACTCGCGGCCTATTTTTGGCACGCGGACGCCACTTGCAAAGTCTCGCCACATTCCGAGTCCGGCGGACGAAGTTGGCCAGCCCCTCCCCCCAAGGCTAAGCCCACCCATTTTTTGGCCATTTTTCGGCTGGACGAACTTGGCGCCCGGGCCTTCGGGCGGTTATTTTTGGGCGCGGCTGTGTGCGCGGCCTATATTTTGCAGGCGGAGGCTGCTCGCAAAGTCTCCCTGCATTCCGAGTCCGGCGGACGAAGTTGACCAGCCCCTCCCCCCAAGGCTATAGCCCACCCGTTTTTTGGCCATTTTTCCGCTGGACGAACTTGGCGCCACGACCTTCGGGCGGTTATTTTTGGGCGCGGCTGTGCCCGCGGCTTATTTTTGGCACGCGGAGGCAGCTCGCAAAGTCTCGTCCCATTCCGAGTCCGGCGGACGAAGTGGGCCAGCCCCTCCCCCCAAGGCTATAGCCCACCCGTTTTTTGGCCATTTTTCGGCTGGACGAACTTGGCTCCCCGGCCTTCGGGCGGTTATTTTTGGGCGCGGCTGTGCCCGCGGCCTATTTTTGGCATGCGGAGGCTGCTTGCAAAATCTCACCCCATTCCGAGTCCGGGGAACGAAGTTGGCCAGCCCCTCCCCCCAAGGCTATACCCCACCCGTTTTTTGGCCATTTTTCCGCTGGGGGGTTTGGGCGCGCCGACCTTCGGGGGGTTATTTTTGGGAGCGGCTGTGCCCGCGGCCTATTTTTGGCACGTGGAGGCCACTCGCAAAGTCTCGCCCCATTCCGAGTCCGGCGGACGAAGTTGGCCAGCCCCTCCCCCCAAGGCTATAGCCCACCCGTTTTTTGGCCATTTTTCCACTGGACGAACTTGGCGCCCCGGCCTTCGGTCGGTTATTTTTGGGCGCGGCAGTGTGCGCGGCCTATTTTTTGCACGCGGAGGCCACTCGCAAAGTCTCGCCCCATTCCGAGTCCGGCGGACGAAGTTGGCCAGCCCCTCCCCCCAAGGCTATAGCCCACCCGTTTATTGGCCATTTTTCCACTGGGGGGTTTGGGCGCGCCGACCTTCGGGGGGTTATTTTTTGGCGCGCCTGTGCCTGCGGCCTACTTTTGGCACACGGAGGCCGCTCGCAAAGTCTCGCCCCATTCCGAGTCCGGCGGACGAAGTGGGCCAGCCTCTCCCCCCAAGGCTATAGCCCACAAGTTTTTCGGCCATTTTTCCGCTGAGGGGTTTGGGCGCGCCGACCTTCGGGGGGTTATTTTTGGGCGCGGCTGTGCCCGTAGCCTATTTTGGGCACGCGGAGGCCGCTCGCAAAGTCTCACCCCATTCCGAGTCCGGCGGACGAAGTGGGCCAGCCCCTCCCCCCAAGGCTATAGCCCACCCGTTTTTGGACCATTTTTCCGCTGGACGAACTTGGCCCCCCGGCCTTCGGGTGGTTATTTTTGGGCGCGGCTGTACACACGGCCTTTTTTTGGAACGCGGAGGCCGCTCGCAAAGTCTCGACCCATTCCGAGTCCGGCGGACGAAGTGGGCCAGCCCCTCCCCCCAAGGCTATAGCCCGCCATTTTTTTGGCCATTTTTCCGCTGGACGAACTTGGCCCCCCGGCCTTCGGGCTGTTATTTTTGGGCGCGGCTGTGACCACAGCATATTTTTGGCACGCGGAGGCCGCTCGCAAAGTCTCACCCCATTCCGAGTCTGGCGGACGATGTGGGCCAGCCCCTCCCCCCAAGGCTGTAGCCCACCCGTTTTTGGACCATTTTTCCGCTGGACGAACTTGGCCCCCCGGCCTTCGGGCTGTTATTTTTGGGCGCGGCTGTGCCCACAGCATATTTATAGCCCACCCGTTTGTGGGGCCCTTTTCCGCTGGACGAACTGGGCGCCCCGGCCTTGGGGGTGTTATTTGTGGGCGCGGCTGTGCCCGGGGCCTATTTTGGGCACACGGAGGCCGCTCGCAAAGTCTCGCGCCATTCCGAGTCCGGCGGACGACGTTGGCCAGCCCACCCCCAAGGCTATAGCCCACCCGTTTTGTGGCTTTTTCCGCTTGGCGAACTTGGCGCCCGGCCTTCGGGCTGTTATTTTCGGGCGTGGCTGTGCCCGGGCCTAGTTTTGGCACACGGAGGCCGTTCGCAAAGTCTCACGCCATTCCAATTCCAGCGGACGAAGTTGGCCAGCCCCAACCCCCAAGGCTATAGACCACCCTGTTTTGTGGCCTTTTGGCGCTGGACGAACTTGCACGCCCGGCCTTCGGGCTGTTATTTTTGGCGCGGCTGTGCCCGGGGCCTATTTTTGGCACACGTGAGGCCGCTCGCAAATTCTCGCGCCATTCCGAGTCCGGCGGACGAAGTTGGCCAGCCACCCCCAAGGCTATAGCCCACCCGTTTTGTGGCCTTTTTCCGCGTGTTGAACTTGGCGCCCGGCCTTCGGGCTGTTATTTTTGGCGTGCGGCTGTGCCCAGGGCCTATTTTTGGCACACGGAGGCTGCTCGCAAAGTCTCGCCCCATTCCGAGTCCGGCGGACGAAGTTGGCCAGCCCCACGCCCAAGGCCTATGGCCAACCCGTTTTTGACAATTTTTCCGCTGGGGGGTTTGGGCGCGCCGACCTTCGGGTGGTCATTTTTGGGCGTAGCTGTGCCCGCGGCCTATTTTTGGCACGCGGAGGCCGCTCGCAAAGTCTCGCCCCATTCCGAGTAAGGCGGACGAAGTGGGCCAGCCCCTCCCCCCAAGGCTATGGCCCACCCGTTTCTTGACCATTTTTCCGCTGGACGAACTTGGCGCCCCGGCCTTCGGGCGGTTATTTTTGGGCGCAGCTGTGCCCGCGGCCTATTTTTGGCACGCGGATGCCGCTCGCAAAATCTCGCCCCATTCCGAGTCTGGCGGACGTAGTGGGCCAGCCCCTCCCCCCAAGGCTATAGCCCACCCGTTTTATGGCCATTTTTCCGCTGGGGGGTTTGGGCGCGCCGTCCTTCGGGCTGTTATTTTTGGGTGCTGCTGTGCCCGCGGCCTATTTTTGGCACGCGGAGGCCGCTCGCAAAGTCTCGCCCCATTCCGAGTCCGGCGGACGAAGTTGGCCAGCCCCTCCCCCCAAGGCTATAGCCCACCCGTTTTATGGCCATTTTTCCGCTGGGGGGTTTGGGCGCAACGACCTTCGGGGGGTTATTTTTGGGTGCGGCCGTGCCCGTGGCCTATTTTTGGCTCGCGGAGGCCGCTTGCAAAGTCTCGCCCCATTCCGAGTCCGGCGGACGTAGTGGGCCAGCCCTCCCCCAAGGCTATAGCCCACCCCTTTTTGGCCATTTTCCGCTGGGGGGTTTGGGCGTGCCGGCCTTCGGGCGGTTATTTTTGGTCGCGGCTGTGCCCGCGGCCTATTTTTGGCACGCGGAGGCCGCTCGCAAAGTCTCGCCCCATTCCGAGTCCGGCGGACGAAGTTGGCCAGCCCCTCCCCCCAAGGCTATAGCCCACCCGTTTTTTGGCCATTTTTCCGCTGGGGGGTTTGAGCGCGCCGGCCTTCGGGCGGTTATTTTTGGGCGCGGCTGTGACCGCGGCCAATTATTGGCACGCGGAGGCCGTTCGAAAAGTCTCGCCCCATTCCGAGTCCGGCGGACGAAGTTGGCCAGCCCCTCCCCCCAAGGCTATGGCCCACCCGTTTTTTGGCCATTTTTCCGCTGGGGGCTTTGGGCGCAACGACCTTGGGGGTTATTTTTGGGCGCGGCTGTGCCCGTGGCCTATTTTGGCACGGAGGCCACTCGCAAAGTCTGGCCCCATTCCGAGTCCGGCGGACGAAGTTGGCCAGCCCCTCCCCCCAGGCTATAGCCCACCCGTTTTTGGCCATTTTTCCGCTGGACGAACTTGGCGCCCCGGCCTTCGGGCGGTTATTTTTGGGCCCGGCTGTGCCCGCGGCAAATTTTTGGCACGCGGAGGCTGATCTCAAAGTCTCGCCCCATTCCGAGTCTGGTGGACGAAGTGGGCCAGCCCCTCCCCAAGGCTATGGCCCACCCGTTTTTGGCCATTTTTCCGCTGGGGGAACTTTGGCGCGCCGGCCTTCGGGCGATTATTTTTGGGCGCAACTGTGACCGCGGCTGATTTTTGGCACGCGGAGGCCGCTCGCAAAGTCTCGCCCCATTCCGAGTTCGGCGGACGAAGTTGGCCAGCCCCTCCCCCCAAGGCTATAGCCCACCGGTTTTTTGGCCGTTTTCCGCTGGACGAACGTGGCGCCCGGCCTTCGGTGGTTATTTTTGGCGCGGCTGTGCCGTCGGCCTATTTTTGGCACGCGGAGGCCGCTCGCAAAGTCTCGCCCCATTCCGAGTCCGGCGGACGTAGTTGGCCAGCCCCTCCCCCCAAGGCTATAGCCCACCCCTTTTTTGGCCATTTTTCCGCTGGGGGGTTTGGGCGCCCTGGCCTTCGGGCGGTTATTTTTGGGCACGGCCGTGCCCGCGGCCTATTTTTAGCACGCGGAGGCCGCTCGCAAAGTCTCGCCCCATTCTGAGTCCGGCGGACGTAGTTGGCCAGCCCCTCCCCCCAAGGCCATAGCCCACCCCTTTTTTGGCCATTTGTACGCTGGGGGATTTGGGCGCGCCGGCCTTCGGGCGGTTATTTTTGGGTGCGGCTTGCTCCCGCGGCCTATTTTTGGCACGCAGAGGCCGCTCGCAAAGTCTCGCCCCATTCCGAGTCCGGCGGACGAAGTGGGCCAGCCCCTCCCCCCAAGGCTATTGCCCACCCATTTTTTGGCAATTTTACGCTGGGGTTTGGCGCAACGACCTTCGTGGGGTTATTTTGGGCGCGGCTGTGCCCGTGGCCTATTTTTGGCTCACCGAGGCCGCTTGCAAAGTCTCGCCCCATTCCGAGTCCGGCGGACGAAGTTGGCCAGCCCCTCCCCCCAAGGCTATAGCCCACCCGTTTTTTGGCCATTTTTCCGCTGGACGAACTTGGCGCCCCGGCCTTCGGGGGGTTATTTTCAGGCGCGGCTGTGTTCGCGGCCTATTTTTGGCACGTGGAGGCCGTTTGCAAAGTCTCGCCCCATTCCGAGTCCGGCGGACGAAGTTGGCCAGCCCCTCCCCCCAAGGCTATAGCCCACCCGTTTTTTGGCCTTTTTCCGGGGGTGGGATTGGGCGCGCCGCCCTTCGGGCGGTTATTTTTGGGCGCGGCTGTGCCCGTGGCCTAGTTTTGGCATGCAGAGGCCGCTCGCAAAGTCTCGTCCCATTCCGAGTCAGGGCGGACGAAGCTGGCCAGCCCCTCCACCAAGGCTATAGCCCACCCGTTTTTTGCCCATTTTTCCGCTGGACGAACTTTTCGCCCCGGCCTTCGGGCGGTTAGTTTTGGGCACGGCTGTGCCCGTGGCCTATTCTTGGCACGTGGAAGCCGCTCGCAAAGTCTCGCCCCATTCCGAGTCCGGCGGACGAAGTTGGCAGCCCCTCCCACCAAGGCTATAGCCCACCCGTTTTTTGGCCATTTCTCCGCTGGACGAACTTGGCGCCCCGGCCTTCGGGCAGCTTTTTTTGGGCGCGGCTGTGCCCGCGGCCTATTTTTGGTGCACGAAGGCCGCTCGCAAAGTCTCGCCCCATTCCGAGTCCGGCGGACGAAGTTGGCCAGCCCCTCCCTCCAAGGATATAGCCCACCCGTTTTTTGGCCATTTTTCCGCTGGACGAACTTGGCGCCCCGGCCTTCGGGGGGTTATTTTCGGGCGCGGCTGTGTTCGTTGCCTATTTTTGGCATGTGGTGGCCGTTTTCAAAGTCTCGCCCCATTCCGAGTCCGGGCGTAGTATTCTGGCCCGCCCCTCCACCAAGGCTATAGCCCACCCGTTTTTGGCCATTTTTCCGCTGGGGGGTTTGGGCGCCGAACTTCGGGCGGTTATTTTTGGACGCGGCTGTGCCCGTGGCCTATTTTTGGCATGCGAAGGCCGCTCGCAAAGTCTCGCCCCTTTCCGAGTCCGGCGGACGAAGTTGGCCAGCCCCTCCCCCCAAGGCTATAGCCCACCCGTTTTTTGGCCATTTTTCCGCTGGATGAACTTGGCGCCCCGGCCTTCGGGCGGTTATTTTGGGTCCGGCTGTGCCCGTGGCCTATTCTTGGCACGCGGAGGCCGCTCGCAAAGTCTCGCCCCATTCCGAGTACGGCGGACGAAGTTGGCCAGCCCCTCCCCCCAAGGCTATAGCCCACCCGTTTTTTGGCCATTTTTCCGCTGGACGAACTTGGCGCCCCGGCCTTCGGGCGGTTAGTTTTGGGCGTGGCTGTGCCCGCGGCCTATTTTAGGCACGCGGAGGCCGTTCGCAAAGTCTCGCCCCATTCCGAGTCCGGCGGACAAAGTTGGCCAGCCCCTCCCCCCAAGGCTATAGCCCACCCGTTTTTTAGCCATTTTTCCGCTGGACGAACTTGGCGCCCCGGCCTTCGGGCGGTTATTTTGGGCGCGGCTGTGCCCGTGGCCTATTTTTGGCACGCGGAGGCCGCTCGCAAAGTCTCGCCCCATTCCGAGTCCGGCGGACGAAGTTGGCCAGCCCCTCCCCCCAAGGCTATAGCCCACCCGTTTGTTGGCCATTTTTCCGCTGGACGAACTTGGCGCCCCGGCCTTCGGGCGGTTATTTTTGGGTTCGGCTGTGCCCGCGGCCTATTTTTGGCACGCGGAGGCCGCTCGCAAAGTCTCGCCCCATTCCGAGTACGGCGGACGAAGTTGGCCAGCCCCTCCCCCCAAGGCTATAGGCCACCCGTTTTTGCCATTTTTCCGCTGGGGAGTTTGGCGCGCGACCTTCTGGCGGGTATTTTTGGGGCGGCTCTGCCCGTGGCCTATTTTTGGCTCGCGGAGGCCGTTCGCAAAGTCTCGCCCCATTCCGAGTCCGGCAGACGAAGTTGGCCAGCCCCTCCCCCAAGGCTATAGCCCACCCGTTTTTTGGCCATTTTTCCGCTGGGGTGTACGGACGCCCCGACATTCGGATGGTTATTTTTGGGCGCGGCTGTGCCTGTGGCCTATATTTGGCACGCGGAGGCCGCTCGCAAAGTCTCGCCCCATTCCGACGCCGGCGGACGACGTTGGCCAGCCCCCCCCCAAGGCTATAGCCCACCCGTTTTTGGCCATTTTTCCGCTGGACGAACTTGGCGCCCCGGCCTTCGGGCGGTTATTTTGGGCGCGGCTGTGCCCGTGGCCTATCTTTGGCACGCGGAGGCCGCTCGCAAAGTCTCGCCCCATTCCGAGTCCGGCGGACGAAGTTGGCCAGCCCCTCCCCCCAAGGCTATAGCCCACCCGTTTGTTGGCCATTTTTCCGCTGGAGGAACTTGGCGCCCCGGACGTCTGGCGGTTATTTTGTAGCGCGGCTGTGCCCGCGGCCTATTTTGGCACGCGGAGGCCGCTCGCAAAGTCTCGCCCCATTCCGAGTCCGGCGGACGAAGTGGGCCAGCCCCTCCCCCCAAGGCTATAGCCCACCCGTTTTTTGGCCATTTTTCCGCTGGGGGTTTGGGCGACGAGACCTTCGGGTGTTTATTTTTGATCGCGGCTGTGTCCGCGGCCTATTTTTGGCTCGCGGAGGCCGTACGCAAAGTCTCGCCCCATTCCGAGTCCGGCGGATGAAGTTGGCCAGCCCCTCCCTCCAAGGCTATAGCCCACCCGTTTTTTGGCCATTTTTCCGCTGGGGTGTTTGGACGCCCCGACATTCGGGTGGTTATTTTTGGGTGCGGCTGTGCCCGCGGCCTATATTTGGAACGCGGAGGCCGCTCGCAAAGTCTCGCCCCATTCCGAGTCCGGCGGACGAAGTTGGCCAGCCCCTCCCCCCAAGGCTATAGCCCACCCGTTTTTTGGCCATTTTTCCGCTGGACGAACTTGGCGCCCCGGCCTTCGGGGGGTTATTTTCGGGCGCGGCTGTGTTCGTAGCCTATTTTTGGCACGTGGAGGCCGTTTGCAAAGTCTCGCCCCATTCCGAGTCCGGCGGACGAAGTTGGCCAGCCCCTCCCCCCAAGGCTATTGCCCACCCGTTTTTTGGCCATTTTTCCGGGGGGGGGTTTGGGCGCGCCGACCTTCGGGCGGTTATTTTTGGGCGCGGCTGTGCCCGTGGCCTAGTTTTGGCATGCGGAGGCCGCTCGCAAAGTCTCTACCCATTCCGAGTCCGGCCGGCCTAAGATGCCCGGCCCGACCCCCAAGGCTATAGCCCACCCGTTTTTTGGCCATTTTTCCGCTGGAAGAACTTTGAGCCCCGGCCTTCGGGGGGTTATTTTTGGGCGCGGCTGTGCCCGTGGCCTATTTTTGGCACGCGGAGGCCGCTCGCAAAGTCTCTCCCCATTCCGAGTCCGGCGGACGAAGTTGGCCAGCCCCTCCCCCCAAGGCTATAGCCCACCCGTTTTTTGGCCATTTTTCCGCTGGACGAACTTTTCGCCCCGACCTTCGGGCGGTTAGTTTTGGGCGCGGCTGTGCCCGTGGCCTATTCTTGGCACGCGGAAGCCGCTCGCAAAGTCTCTCCCCATTCCGAGTCCGGCAGACGAAGTTGGCCAGCCCCTCCCCCCAAGGCTATAGCCCACCCGTTTTTTGGCCATTTTTCCGCTGGACGAACTTGGTGCCCCGGCCTTCGGGCGGTTATTTGTGGGCGCGGCTGTGCCCGCGGCCTATTTTTGGCACGCGGAGGCTGCTCGCAAACTCTCGCCCAATTCCGAGTCCGGCGGACGTAGTTGGCCAGCCCCTCCCCCCAAGGCTATAGCCCACCCCTTTTTTGGCCATTTTTACGCTGGGGGGTTTGGGCGCGCCGGCCTTCGGGCGGTTATTTTTGGGTGCGGCTGTGCCCGTGGCCTATTTTTGGCTCACCGAGTCCGCTTGCAAAGTCTCACCCCATTCCGAGTCCGGCGGACGAAGTTGGCCAGCCCCTCCCCCCAAGGCTATAGCCCACCCGTTTTTTGGCCATTTTTCCGCTGGACGAACTTGGCGCCCCGGCCTTCGGGGGGTTATTTTTGGGCGCGGCTGTGTCCGCGGCCTATTTTTGACACGTGGAGGCCGCTTGCAAAGTCTCGCCCCATTCCGAGTCCGGCGGACGAAGTTGGCCAGCCCCTCCCCCCAAGGCTATAGCCCACCCGTTTTTTGGCCATTTTTCCGCTGGGGGGTTTGGGCGCGCAGACCTTCGGGTGGTTAGATTTGGGCGCGGCTTTGCCAGAAGCCAATTTATGGAATGAAGAGGCCGCTCGCAAAGTCTCGCCCCATTCCGAGTCCGGCGGACGAAGTTGGCCAGCCCCTCCCCCTAAGGCTATAGCCCACCCGTTTTTTGGCCTTTTTTCCGCTGGAAGAACTTTGAGCCCCGGCCTTCGGGGGGTTATTTTTGGGCGCGGCTGTGCCCGTTGTCTATATTCGGCACGCGGAGGCCGCTCGCAAAGTCTCTCCCCATTCCGAGTCCGGCGGACGAAGTTGGCCAGCCCCTCCCCCCAAGTCTATAGCCCACCCGGTTTTTGGCCATTTTTCCGCTGGACGAACTTGGCGCCCGGCCTTCAGGTGGTTATTTTTGGTGCGGCTGTGCCCGGCCTATTTTTGGCACGCGGAGGCCGCTCGCAAAGTCTCGCCCCATTCCGAGTCCGGCGGACGAAGTTGGCCAGCCCCTCCCCCCAAGGCTATAGCCCACCCGTTTTTTGGCCATTTTTCCGCTGGACGAACTTGGCGCCCCGGCCTTCAGGTGGTTATTTTGGCGCGGCTGTGTTCGTGGCCTATTTTGGCACGTGGAGGCCGCTTGCAAAGTCTCGCCCCATTCCGAGTCCGGCGGACGAAGATGGCCAGCCCCTCCCCAAGGCTATAGCCCACCCGTTTTTGGCCATTTTTCCGGGGGTTTGGCGCCCGACCTTCGGGCGGTTATTTTTGGCGCGGCTGTGCCCGTGGCCCAATTTTGGCAGGTGGAGGCCGCTCGCAAAGTCTCGCGCCATTCCGAGTCAGGGGGTAGTACGTGGTCATGCCCTACCACCAAGGCTATAGCCCACCCGTTTTTTGGCCATTTTTCCGCTGGACGAACTTTTCGCCCGACCTTCGGGCGGTTATTTTGGGCGCGGCTGTGCCCGTTGCCTATTTTTGGCACGCGGAGGCCGCTCGCAAAGTCTCTCCCATTCCGAGTCCCGCGGACGAAGTTGGCCATCACAACGCCCCAAGGCTATAGCCCACCCGTTTTTTGGCCATTTTTCCGCTGGACGAACTTGGCGCCCCGGCCTTCGGGCGGATATTTTTGGGCGCGGCTGTGCCCGCGGCCTATTTTTGGTAAGCGGAGGCCGCTCGCAAAGTATCTCCCCATTCCGAGTCCGGCAGACGAAGTTGGCGAGCCCCTCCCCCCAAGGCTATAGCCCACCCGTTTTTTGGCCATTTTTCCGCTGGGGGGTTTGGGCGCCCGGCCTTCGGGCAGTTATTTTTTGGCGCGGCTGTGCATGTGGCCTATTTTTGGGACGCGGAGGCCGCTCGCAAAGTCTCTCCCCATTCCGAGTCCGGCGGACGAAGTGGGCCAGCCCCTCCCCCCAAGGCTATAGCCCACCCGTTTTTTGGCCATTTTTCCGCTGGACGAACTTGGCGCCGCGTCCTTCGGGCGTTACTTTTGGGCGCAGCTGTGCCCGCGC
>JAUJEF010000641.1:0-24193 GCA_030444885.1 Citrus sp. QX-2021
ATTTGTGTGGCCTTTTTCCGCTGGATGACCTTGGCGCCCGGCCTTCGGGCGGTTATTTATGGGAGCGGCCGTTCCGCGGCCAATTTTTGGTACACGGAGGCCGCTGCAAAGTCTCACCCCATTCCGAGTCCGGCAGACGAACTTGGCCAGCCCCACCCCCACAAGGCTATAGCCCACCCATTTTTTTGGCCGTTTCGCTGGACGAACTTGGCGCCCGGCCTTCGGTCGGTAATTTTTGGCGCGGCTGTGCCCACGGCCTATGTTTGACACACGGAGGCCACTGGCAAAGTCTCGTCCCATTCCGAGTCCGGCGGACGAACTTGGCCAGCGCCACCCCAAGGCTATAACCCACCACGTTTTGTGGCCTTTTCCGCTGGGCGAACTTGGCGCCCGGCCTTCGGGCAGCTAGTTTTGGGCGCGGCTGTACCAAGAGCCTATTTTTGGCACATGGAGGCCGCTCGTAAGTCTCGTCCCATTCCGAGTCCGGCGGAGGAACTTGGCCAGCCCCATCCCCGAAGGCTATAGCCCACCCGTTTTTGTGGCCTTTTTCCGCTGGATGAACTTGGCGCCCCGGCCTTCGGGCGGCTAGTTTTGGGTGCGGCTGTGCCCGCGGCCTATCTTTGGCACACGGAGGCCGCTCGCAAAGGCTCGTCCCATTCCGAGTCCGGCGGACGAACTTGGCCAGCCCCACCCCCCAAGGCTATAGCCCACCCGTTTTTGTGGCCTTTTTCCGCTGGATGAACTTGGCGCCCCGGCCTTCGGGCAGCTAGTTTTGG
Organism: Citrus sp. QX-2021; assembly: GCA_030444885.1. Classification (NCBI taxonomy): domain Eukaryota; kingdom Viridiplantae; phylum Streptophyta; class Magnoliopsida; order Sapindales; family Rutaceae; genus Citrus; species Citrus sp. QX-2021. The sequence goes on from JAUJEF010000641.1 coordinate 777, forward strand.
GCGCGGCTGTACCCGCAGCCTATTTTTGGCACATGGAGGCCGCTCGTAAAGTCTCGTCCCATTCCGAGTCCGGCGGAGGAACTTGGCCAGCCCCATCCCCGAAGGCTATAGCCCACCCGTTTTTGTGGCCTTTTTCCGCTGGATGAACTTGGCGCCACGGCCTTCGGGCGGCTAGTTTTGGGTGCGGCTGTGCCCGCGGCCTATCTTTGGCACACGGAGGCCGCTCGCAAAGGCTCATCCCATTCCGAGTCCGGCGGAGGAACTTGGCCAGCCCCATCCCCGAAGGCTATAGCCCACCCGTTTTTGTGGCCTTTTTCCGCTGGATGAACTTGGCGCCCCGGCCTTCGGGCGGCTAGTTTTGGGTGCGGCTGTGCCCGCGGCCTATCTTTGGCACACGGAGGCCGCTCGCAAAGGCTCGTCCCATTCCGAGTCCGGCGGACGAACTTGGCCAGCCCCTCCCCACAAGGCTATAGCCCACCCGTTTTTTGGGAAATTTGGGGGCGGACGAACTTGGGGACCGGACCTTCGGGCTCTTATTTCCGGGCGCGGCTGTGCCCACGGCATATTTTTGGCACACGAAGGCCCCTCGCAAAGTCTGGCCCCATTCCGAGTCCGGCGGACGAACTTGGCCAGCCCCTCCCCCCAAGGCTATAGCCCTCCCGTTTGTTGGGCATTTTTGCGGCGGACGAACTTGGGGACCGGACCTTCGGGCGCTTATTTTTGGGCTCGGCTGTGCCCGTGGCCTATTTTTATGACACGGAGGCCCCTCGCAAAGTGTGACCCAATTCCGAGTCCGGCGGACGAACTTGGCCAGCCCCTTCCCCCAAGGCTATAGCCCACCCGTTTTTTGGGCATTTTTGCGGCGGACGAACTTGGGGACCGGAACTTCGGGCGATAATTTTGGGCGCGGCTGTGCCCGCGGCCTATTTTTTGTACACGGAGGCCCCTCACAACGTCTGGCCCCATTCCCAGTCCGGCGGACGAACTTGGCCAGCCCCTCCCCCCAAGGCTATCGCCCACCCGTTCTTTGGGCGATTTCGCTGCCGGCGAACTTGGGGACCGGAACTTCGGGCGCTTATTTTTGGGCGCGGCTGTGCCCGCGGCCTATTTTTTGTACACGGAGGCCCCTCGTAAAGTCTGGCCCCATTCCAAGTCCGGCGGACGAACTTGGCCAGCCCCTCCCCCCAAGGCTATGGCCCACCCGTTTTTTTGGGCGTTTTTGCGGCGGGCGAACTTGGGGACCGGAACTTCGGGCGCTTATTTTTGGAGGCGGCTTGCCCGTGGCCTATTTTTGGCACACGGAGACCCCTCGCAAAGTCTGGCCCCATTCCGAGTTCGGCGGACGAACCTGGCCAGCCCATCCCCCCAAGGCTATAGCCCACCCGTTTTTTGGCCATTTTTGCAACGGGCGAACTTGGGGACCGGAACTTCGGGCGCTTATTTTTGGGCGCGGCTGTGCCCGCGGCCTATTTTTTGTACACGGAGGCCCCTCGTAAAGTCTGGCCCCATTCCAAGTCCGGCGGACGAACTTGGCCAGCCCCTCCCCCCAAGGCTATGGCCCACCCACGTTTTTGGGCGTTTTGCGGCGGGCGAACTTGGGGACCGGAACTTCGGCGCTTATTTTGGGCGGCTTGCCCGTGGCCTATTTTTGGCACACGGAGACCCCTCGCAAAGTCTGGCCCCATTCCGAGTTCGGCGGACGAACTTGGCCAGCCCTTCCCCCCAAGGCTATAGCCCGCCCGTTTTTTGCGGGGGACGAATTTGGGGACCGGGCCTTCGGGCTCTTATTTTTGGGTACGGCTGTTCCCGCGGCCTATTTTTGTCGCACGGAGGACCCTCGCAAAATCTGGGCCCAATCCGAGTCCGGCGGACGAACTTGGCCAGCCCCTCCCCCAAAGGCTATAGCCCACCCGTTTTTTCGTCATTTTTGCGGTGAACGAACTTGGGGACCGGACCTTCGGACGTTTACTTTGGACGCGGCTGTGTCCGTGGTCTATTTTTGGCGCACGGAGGCCCCTCGCAAAGTCTGGCCCCATTCCGAGTTCGGCGGACGAACTTGGCCAGCCCCTCCCCCCAAGGCTATAGCCCGCCCGTTTTTTGCGGTGGACGAACTTGGGGACCGGACCTTTGGGCGTTTATTTTTGGGCGCGGCTGTGCCCGCGGCTTATTTTTGGTACACCGAGGCCCCTCGCAAAGTCTGGGCCCATTCCGAGTCTGGCGGACGAACTTGGCCAGCCCCTCCCCCCAAGGCTTTAGCCCACCCATTTTTTGGGCATTTTAGCGGCGTACGATCTTGGGGACCGGACCTTCGGGCGCTTATTTTTGGGCGCGGCTGTGTCTCCGCGGCCTAATTATTACACACGGAGACCCCTCGCAAAGTCTGGCCCCATTCCGAGTCCGGCGGACAAACTTGGCCAGCCCCTCCCCCCAAGGCTATAGCCCACCCGTTTTTTGGGCATTTTTGCGGTGGACGAACTTGGGGACCGGACCTTCGGGCGCTTATTTTTGGGTCCGGCTGTGCCCGCAGCCTATTTTTGGTACACGAAGGCCCCTCACAAAGTCTGGCCCCATTCCGAGTCCGGCGGACGATCTTGGCCAGCCCCTCCCCCCAAGGCTATAACCCACCCGTGGTTTGGGCATTTTTGCGGCGGACGAACTTGGGGACCGGACCTTCGGGCGCTTATTTTTGTCGCGGCTGTGCCCATGGCCCATTTTTGGCACACGGAGGCCCCTGGCAAAGTTTGGCCCCATTCCGATTCCGGCGGACGAACTTGGCCAACCCTCCCCCCAAGCCTACAGCCCACCCTTTTTTTCGGCATTTTTGCGGCGCACGAACTCGAGGACCGGGCCTTTGGGCGCTTATTTTTGGGCGCGGCTGTTCCCGCAGCCTATTTTTGGTGCACGGAGGCCCCTCGCAAAGTCTGGGCCCATTCTGAGTCCGGCGGACGAACTTGGCCAGCCCCTCCCCCCAATCCTATAGCCCACCTGTTTTTTCGGCATTTTTGCAACGGACGAACTTGGGGACGGGACCTTCGGGCGCTTATTTTTGGGCGCGGCTGTGCCCGTGGCCTATTTTGGCACACGAAGGCCCCTCGCAAAGTCTGGCCCCATTCCGAGTCTGGCGGACGAACTTGGCCAGCCCCTCCCCCCAAGGCTATAGCCCACCCGTTTTTTGGGAGTTTTTGCGGCGGACGAACTTGGGGACCAGACCTTCGGACGCTTTCTTTTTGGCGCGGCTGTGTCCCCGCGGCCTATTTTTGGCACACGGAGGCCCCTCGCAAAGTCTCACCCCATTCCGCGACCGGCGGACGAACTTGGCCAGCCCCTCCCCCCAAGGCTATAGCCCACCCGTTTTTTGGGCATTTTTGCAACGGACGAACTTGGGGACCGGACGTTCGGGCACTTATTTTTGGGTGCGGCTCTCCCCGCGCTTATTTTGGTACATGAAGGCCCTCGCAAAGTCTGGCCCCCTTCCGAGTCCGGCGGACGAACATGGCCAGCCCCTCCCCCCAAGGCTATAGCCCACCCGTTTTTTGGGCGTTTTTACGGCGGACGAACTTGGGGACCGGACCTTCGGGCGGTTATTTTTGGGCGCGGCTGTGTCCCCGCGGCCTATTTTTGGCACACGGAGGCCCCTCGCAAAGTCTGGCCCCATTCCGAGTCCGGCGGACGAACCTGGCCAGCCCATCCCCCCAAGGCTATAGCCCACCCGTTTTTTGGGCATTTTTTGCAACGGACGAACTTGGGGACCGGACCTTCGGGCACTTATTTTTGGGTGCGGCTGTGCCCGCGGCCTATTTTTGGCACACGGAGGCCCCTCGTAAAGTCTGGCCCCATTCCGAGTCCGGCGGACAAACTTGGCCAGCCCATCCCCCCAAGGCTATAGCCCACCCGTTTTTTGGGCGTTTTTGCAACGGACGAACTTGGGGACCGGACCTTCGGGCACTCATTTTTGGGTGCGACTGTGCCCGTGGCCTATTTTTGGCACACGAAGATCCCTCGCAAACTCTCGCGGCATTCCGAATCCGGCGGACGAAGTTGGCCAGCCCCACCCCCCAAGGCTATAGCCCTCCCGTTTTTGTGCCCTTTTTCCGCTGGACGAACTTGGCGCCCCGGCCTTCGGGCGAGTATTTTTGGGTGTGGCTGTGCCCGCGGCCTATTTTTGGCACACGGAGGCACCTTACAAAGTCTCGCGCCATTCCGAGTCCGGCGGACGAAGTTGGCCAGCCCCACCCCCCAAAGCTATAGCCCACCCGTTTTTGTGCCCTTTTTCCGCTGGACGAACTTGGCGCCCGGGCCTTCGGGCGGGTATTTTTGGTCGCGACTTTATCCGTGGCCTATTTTTAGCACACGGATGCCGCTCGCAAAGTCTCGCCCCATTCCAAGTCCGGCGGACGAAGTTGGGCAGCCCCTCCCCCCAAGGCTATAGCCCACCCGTTTTTTGGCCATTTTTCCGCTGGGGGGTTTGGACGCAACGACCTTCGGGGGTTGTTTTTGTGTACGGCTGTTACCGCGGCCTATTTTTGGCACGCGGAGGCTGCTCGCAAAGTCTCGCCCCATTCCGAGTCCGGCGGACGAAGTTGGGCAGCCCCTCCCCCAAAGGCTATAGCCCACCCGTTTTTTGGGCATTTTTCCGCTGGACGAACTTGGCGCCCCGGCCTTCGGGCGGTTATTTTTGGCTGTGCCCGCGGCCTATTTTTGGCACGCGGAGGCCGCTCGCAAAGTCTTGCCCCATTCCGAGTCCGGCGGACGAAGTTGGCCAGCCCCTCCCCCCAAGGCTATAGCCCACCCGATTTTTGGCCATTTTTCCGCTGGGGGATTCGGGCGCAACGACCTTCGGGGGGTTATTTTTTGGCGTGGCTGTGCCCGCGGCCTATTTTTGGCACACGGAGGCCCCTCGCAAAGACTCACGGCATTCCGAGTCCAGCGGACGAAGTTGGCCAACCCCACCTCCCAAGGCTATAGCCAACCCTTTTTTGTGGCCTTTTTCCGCTGAACGAAGTTGGTTCCGCGGCCTTCGGTCGGTTATTTTTGGGTGCGGCTTTGTCCGCGGCCTATTTTTTGCACACGGAGGCCCCTCGCAAAGTCTCGCGGCATTCCGAGTCCGGCGGACGAAGTGGGCCAGCCCCACCCCCCAAGGCTATAGCCCACCCGTTTTTGTGGCCTTTTTCCGCTGGACGAAGTTGGCGCCGCGGCCTTCGACCGGTTATTTTTGGGGGCGGCTTTTCCCGCGGCCTATTTTTGGCACACGGAGGCCCCTCGCAAAGCCTCGCGGCATTCCGAGTCAGGCGGACGAAGTTGGCCAGCCCCACCACCCAAGGCTATAGCCCACCCGTTTTTGTGGCCTTTTTCCGCTGGACGAACTTGCCGCCGCTGCCTTCGGGCGGCTATTTTTGGGCGCGACTTTGGCCGCGGCCTATTTTTGGCACACGGAGGCCCCTCGCAAAGTCTCGCGGCATTCCGAGTCCGGCGGACGAATTTGGCCAGCCCCACCCCCCAAGGCTATAGCCCGCCCGTTTTTGTGGCCTTTTTCCGCTGGACGAACTTGGCACCGCGGCCTTCGGTAGGTTATTTTTCGGCGCGGCTTTGGCCGCGGCCTATTTTTGGTACACGGAGGCCCCTCGCAAACTCTCGCGGCATTCCGAGTCCGGCGGACGAAGTTGGCCAGCACCACCCCCCAATGCTATAGCCCACCCGTTTTTGTGGCCTTTTTCCGCCGGACGAACTTGGCGCCCCGGCCTTCGGGTCCGTTTTTTTGGGAGCGGCATTGCCCACAGCCTATTTTTGGAACATGGAGGCCCCTCGCAAAGTCTCGCGGCATTCCGAGTCCGGCGGACGATGTTGGCCAGCCCCACCCCCCAAAGCTATAGCCCACCCGTTTTTGTAGCCTTTTTCCTCTGGACGAACTTGGTGCCGCGGCCTTCGGGAGGTTATTTTGGGGCGCGGCTGTGCCCGCGGCCTATTTTTAGTTCACGGAGAGGCCTCGCAAAGTCTCGGGCCATTCCGAGTCCGGCGGACGAAGTTGGCCAGCCCCACCCCTCAAGGCTATAGCCCACCCGTTTTTGTTGCCATTTTCCGCTGGACGAACTTGGCGTCCCGGCCTTCGGGCGGGTATTTTTGGGCGCGGCTGTGCCCGCGGCCTATTTTTGGCACACGGAGGCGCCTCACAAAGTCTCGCGCCATTCCGAGTCCGGCGGACGAAGTAGGCCGGCCCGACCCCCCAAGGCTATAGCCCACCCGTTTTTGTGGCCATTTTCCGCTGGACGAACTTGGCGCCATGGCCTTCGGGCTCGTATTTTTGGGCGCGGCTGTGCCCGCGGCATATTTTTGGCACACGGAGGCGCCTCACAAAGTCTCGCGCCATTCCGAGTCCGGCGGACGAAGTAGGCCGGCCCCACCCCCCAAGGCTATAGCCCACCCGTTTTTGTGGCCATTTTCCGCTGGAGGAACTTGGCGCCCCGGCCTTCGGGCGGGTATTTTTGGGCGCGGCTGTGCCCGCGGCAAATTTTTGGCACACGGAGGCGCCTCACAAAGTCTCGCGCCATTCCGAGTCCGGCGGACGAAGTCGGCCGGCCCCACCCCCCAAGGCTATAGCCCACCCGTTTTTGTGGCCATTTTCCGCTGGACGAACTTGGCGCCCCGGCCTTCGGGCTGGTATTTTTGGGCGCGGCTGTGTCCGCGGCCTATTTTTGGCACACGGAGGCTCCTCGCAATGTCTCGCGCCATTCCGACTCCGGCGGACGAAGTTGGCCAGCCCCACCCCCCAAGGCTATAGCCCACCCGTTTTTGTGACCATTTTGCGCTGGACGAACTTGGCGCCCCGGCCTTCGGGCGGGTATTTTTGGGCGCGGCTGTACCCGCGGCCTATTTTTGGCACACGGAGGCGCCTCGCAAAGTCTCGCGCCATTCCGAGTCCGGCGGACGAAGTTGGCCAGCCCCACCCCCCAAGGCTATAGCCCACCCGTTTTTGTGGCGTTTTTCCGCTGGACGTACTTGGCGCCCCGGCCTTAGGGCGGGTATTTTTGGGCACGGCTGTGCCCGCGGCCTATTTTTGGCACACGGAGCCGCCTCGCAAAGTCTCGCGCCATTCCGAGTCCGGCAGACGAAGTTGGCCAGCCCCACTCCCCAAGGCTATAGCCCACCCGTTTTTGTGGCCTTTTTCCACTGGACGAAATCGACGCCCCGGCCTTCGGCCGGGTATTTTTGGGCGCGGCTGTGCCCACGGCCTATTTTTTGTACACGGAGGAGCCTCGCAAAGTCTCGCGCCATTCCGTGTCCGCCGGATGAACTTGGCCAGCCCCACCCCCCAAGGCTATAGCCCACCCGTTTTTGTGGCCATTTTCCGCTGGACGAACTTGGCGCCCCGGCCTTCGGGCAGGTATTTTTGGGCGCGGATGTGTCCGCGGCCTATTTTTGGCACACGGAGGCGCCTCGCAAAGTCTCGCGCCATTCCGAGTCCGGCGGCCGAAGTTGGCCAGCCCCACCCCCCAAGGCTATAGCCCACCCGTTTTTGTGGCCCTTTTCCGCTGGACGAACTTGGCGCCCCGGCCTTCGGGCGGGTATTTTTGGGCGCGGCTGTGTCCGCGGCCTATTTTTGGCACATGGAGGCACCTCGCAAAGTCTCGCGCCATTCCGAGTCCGGCGGACGAAGTGGGCCAGCCCCACCCCCCAAGGATATAGCCCACCCGTTTTTGTGGCCATTTTCCGCTGGACGAACTTGGCGCCCTGGCCTTCGGGCGGGTATTTTTGGACGCGGCTGTGCCCGCGGCCTATTTTTGGTACACGGAGGCGTCTCGCAAAGTCTCGCGCCATTCCGAGTCCGGCGGACGAAGTTGGCCAGCCCCACCACCAAAGGCTATAGCCCACCCGTTTTTGTGGCCTTTTTCCGCTGGACGAACTTGGCGCCCCGGCATTCGGGCGGGTATTTTTGGGCGCGGCTGTGCCTGCGGCCTATTTTTGGCACACGGAGGCGCCTCGCAAAGTCTCGCACCATTCCGAGTCCGGCGGACGAAGTTGGCCAGCCCCACTCCCCAAGGCTATAGCCCACCCGTTTTTGTGGCCTTTTTCCACTGGACGAACTTGGCGCCCCGGCCTTCGGGCGGGTATTTTTGGGCGCGGCTGTGCCCGCAGCCTATTTTTGGCACATGGAGGTGCCTCGCAAAGTCTCACGCCATTCCGTGTCCGCCGGACGAACTTGGCCAGCCCCACCCCCCAAGGCTATAGCCCACCAGTTTTGTGGCCATTTTCCGCATGACGAACTTGGCGCCCCGGTCTTCGGGAGGGTATTTTTGGGTGCGGCTGTGCCCGCGGCCTATTTTTGGCACACGGAGGTGCCTCGCAAAGTCTCGCGCCATTCCGATTCCGGCGGACGAAGTTGGCCAGCCCAACCCCCCAAGGCTATAGCCCACCCGTTTTTGTGGCCATTTTCCACTGGACGAACTTGGCGCCCCGGCCTTCGGGCTGGTATTTTGGGGCGCGGCTGTGCCCGCGGCCTATTTTTGGCACACGGAGGCGCCTCACAAAGTCTCGAGCCATTCCGAGTCGGGCGGACGAAGTTGGGCAGCCCCACCCCCCAAGGCTATAGCCCACCCGTTTTTCTGGCCATTTTCCGCTGGACGAACTTGGTGCACCGGCCTTCGGGCGGGTATTTTTGGGCGCGGCTGTGCCCGCGGCCTATTTTTGGCACACGGAGGCGCCTCGCAAAGTCTCGCGCCATTCCGAGTCCGGCGGCCGAAGTTGGCCAGCCCCACCCCCCAAGGCTATAGCCCACCCGTTTTTGTGGCCATTTTCCGCTGGACGAACTTGGCGCCCTGGCCTTCGGGCGGGTATTTTTGGACGCGGCTGTGCCCGCGGCCTATTTTTGGCACACGGAGGCGCCTCGCAAAGTCTCGCGCCATTCCGATTCCGGCGGACGAAGTTGGCCAGCCCCACCACCCAAGGCTATAGCCCACCCGTTTTTGTGGCCTTTTTCCGCTGGACGAACTTGGCGCCCCGGCATTCGGGTGGGTATTTTTGGGCGCGGCTGTGCCCGCGGCCTATTTTTGGCACACGGAGGCACCTCGCAAAGTCTCGCGCCATTCCGAGTCCGGCGGACGAAGTGGGCCAGCCCAACCCCCCAAGGCTATATCCCACCCGTTTTTGTGGCCATTTTCCGCTGGACAAACTTGGCGTCCCGTCCTTCGGGCGGGTATTTTTGGGCGCGGCTGTGCCCGCGGCATATTTTTGGCACACGGAGGCGCCTCACAAAGAGTCGCGCCATTCCGAGTCCGCCGGACAAAGTAGGCCGGCCCCACCCCCCAAGGCTATAGCCCACCCGTTTTTGTGGCCATTTTCCGCTGGACGAACTTGGCGCCCCGGCCTTCGGGCTGGTATTTTTGGGCGCGGCTGTGCCCGCGGCATATTTTTGGCACACGGAGGCGCCTCCCAAAGTCTCGCACCATTCCGAGTCCGGCGGACGAAGTTGGCCGGCCCACCCCCCAAGGCTATAGCCCACCCGTTTTTGTGGCCATTTTCCGCTGGAGGAACTTGGCGCCCCGGCCTTCGGGCTGGTATTTTTGGGCGCGGCTGTGCCCGCGGCATATTTTTGGCACACGGAGGTGCCTCACAAAGAGTCGCGCCATTCCGAGTCCGCCGGACAAAGTAGGCCGGCCCCACCCCCCAAGGCTATAGCCCACCCGTTTTTGTGGCCATTTTCCGCTGGACGAACTTGGCGCCCCGGCCTTCGGGCTGGTATTTTTGGGCGCGGCTGTGCCCGCGGCATATTTTTGGCACACGGAGGCGCCTCCCAAAGTCTCGCACCATTCCGAGTCCGGCGGACGAAGTTGGCCGGCCCACCCCCCAAGGCTATAGCCCACCCGGTTTTGTGGCCATTTTCCGCTGGAGGAACTTGGCGCCCCGGCCTTCGGGCTGGTATTTTTGGGCGCGGCTGTGCCCGCGGCATATTTTTGGCACACGGAGGCGCCTCACAAAGTCTCGCGCCATTCCGAGTCCGGCGGACGAAGTTGGTCGGCCCCACCCCCCAAGGCTATAGCCCACCCGTTTTTGTGGCCATTTTCCGCTGGTGGAACTTGGCGCCCCGGCCTTGGGCGGGTATTTTTGGGCGCGGCTGTGCCCGCGGCCTATTTTTTGGCACACACACGGAGCGCCTCCCAAAGTCTCGCGCCATTCCGAGTCCGGCGGACGAAGTTGGCCAGCCCCAATCCCCAAGGCTATAGCCCACCCGTTTTTGTGGCCATTTTCCGCTGGAGGAACTTGGCGCCCCGGCCTTCGGGCGGGTATTTTTGGCCGCGGCTGTGCCCGCGGCCTATTTTTGGCTCACGGAGGAGCATCGGAAAGCCTCGCGCCATTCCGAGTCCGGCGGACGAAGTTGACCAGCCCCACCCCCCAATGCTATAGCCCACCCGTTTTTGTGGCCATTTTCCGCTGGCGGAACTTGGCGCCCCGGCCTTCGGGCGGGTATTTTTGGGCGCGGCTGTGCCCGCGTCCTATTTTTGGCACGCGGAGGCCGCTCGCAAAGTCTCCCCCCATACCGAGTCCGGCGGACGAAGTTGGCCAGCCCCTCCCCCCAAGGCTATAGCCCACCCATTTTTTGGCCATTTTTCCGCTGGACGAACTTGGCGCCCCGGCCTTCGGGCGGTTATTTTTGGGCACGGCTGTGTCTGCGGCCTATTTTTGGCACGCGGAGTCCGCTCGCAAAGTCTCGCCCCATACCGAGTCCGGCGGACGAAGTTGGCCAACCCCACCCCCCAAGGCTATAGCCCACCCGTTTTTGTGGCCTTTTTCCGCTGGACGAACTTGGCGCCCCGGCCTTCGGGACGGTATTTTTGGGCGCGGCTGTACCCGCGGCCTATTTTTGGCACACGGAGGCTCCTCGCAAAGTCTCGCGCCATTCCGAGTCCGGCGGACGAAGTTGGCCAGCCCCACCCCCCAAGGCTATAGCCCACCCGTTTTTGTGGCCATTTTCCGCTGGACGAACTTGGCGCCCCGGCCTTCGGGCTGGTATTTTTGGACGCGGCTGTTCCCGCGGCATATTTTTGGCACACGGAGGCGCATCCCAAAGTCTCGCACCATTCCGAGTCCGGCGGACGAAGTTGGCCGGCCCCACCCCCCAAGGCTATAGCCCACCCGTTTTTGTGGCCATTTTCCGCTGGAGGAACTTGGCGCCCTGGCCTTCGGGCGGGTATTTTTGGACGCGGCTGTGCCCGCGGCCTATTTTTGGCACACGGAGGCGCCTCGCAAAGTCTCGCGCCATTCCGATTCCGGCGGACGAAGTTGGCCAGCCCCACCACCCAAGGCTATAGCCCACCCGTTTTTGTGGCCTTTTTCCGCTGGACGAACTTGGCGCCCCGGCATTCGGGCGGGTATTTTTGGGCGCGGCTGTGCCCGCGGCCTATTTTTGGCACACGGAGGCACCTCGCAAAGTCTCGCGCCATTCCGAGTCCGGCGGACGAAGTGGGCCAGCCCCACCCCCCAAGGCTATATCCCACCCGTTTTTGTGGCCATTTTCCGCTGGACAAACTTGGCGTCCCGTCCTTCGGGCGGGTATTTTTGGGCGCGGCTGTGCCCGCGGCATATTTTTGGCACACGGAGGCGCCTCACAAAGTCTCGCGCCATTCCGAGTCCGCCGGACAAAGTAGGCCGGCCCCACCCCCCAAGGCTATAGCCCACCCGTTTTTGTGGCCATTTTCCGCTGGACGAACTGGGCGCCCCGGCCTTCGGGCTGGTATTTTTGGGCGCGGCTGTGCCCGCGGCATATTTTTGGCACACGGAGGCGCCTCCCAAAGTCTCGCACCATTCCGAGTCCGGCGGACGAAGTTGGCCGGCCCACCCCCCAAGGCTATAGCCCACCCGTTTTTGTGGCCATTTTCCGCTGGACGAACTTGGCGCCCCGGCCTTCGGGCTGGTATTTTTGGGCGCGGCTGTGCCCGCGGCATATTTTTGGCACACGGAGGCGCCTCACAAAGTCTCGCGCCATTCCGAGTCCGGCGGACGAAGTTGGTCGGCCCCACCCCCCAAGGCTATAGCCCACCCGTTTTTGTGGCCATTTTCCGCTGGTGGAACTTGGCGCCCCGGCCTTCGGGCGGGTATTTTTGGGCGCGGCTGTGCCCGCGGCCTATTTTTGGCACACGGAGGCGCCTCGCAAAGTCTCGCGCCATTCCGAGTCCGGCGGACGAAGTTGGCCAGCCCCAATCCCCAAGGCTATAGCCCACCCGTTTTTGTGGCCATTTTCCGCTGGAGGAACTTGGCGCCCCGGCCTTCGGGCGGGTATTTTTGGCCGCGGCTGTGCCCGCGGCCTATTTTTGGCTCACGGAGGAGCATCGGAAAGCCTCGCGCCATTCCGAGTCCGGCGGACGAAGTTGACCAGCCCCACCCCCCAATGCTATAGCCCACCCGTTTTTGTGGCCATTTTCCGCTGGCGGAACTTGGCGCCCCGGCCTTCGGGCGGGTATTTTTGGGCGCGGCTGTGCCCGCGTCCTATTTTTGGCACGCGGAGGCCGCTCGCAAAGTCTCCCCCCATACCGAGTCCGGCGGACGAAGTTGGCCAGCCCCTCCCCCCAAGGCTATAGCCCACCCATTTTTTGGCCATTTTTCCGCTGGACGAACTTGGCGCCCCGGCCTTCGGGCGGTTATTTTTGGGCACGGCTGTGTCTGCGGCCTATTTTTGGCACGCGGAGTCCGCTCGCAAAGTCTCGCCCCATACCGAGTCCGGCGGACGAAGTTGGCCAGCCCCACCCCCCAAGGCTATAGCCCACCCGTTTTTGTGGCCATTTTCCGCTGGAGGAACTTGGCGCCCCGGCCTTCGGGCCGGTATTTTTGGGCGCGGCTGTACCCGCGGCCTATTTTTGGCACACGGAGGCTCCTCGCAAAGTCTCACGCCATTCCGAGTCCGGCGGACGAAGTTGGCCAGCCCCACACCCCAAGGCTATAGCCCACCCGTTTTTGTGGCCATTTTCCGCTGGACGAACTTGGCGCCCCGGCCTTCGGGCTGGTATTTTTGGACGCGGCTGTTCCCGCGGCATATTTTTGGCACACGGAGGCGCCTCCCAAAGTCTCGCACCATTCCGAGTCCGGCGGACGAAGTTGGCCGGCCCCACCCCCCAAGGCTATAGCCCACCCGTTTTTGTGGCCATTTTTCGCTGGAGGAACTTGGCGCCCCGGCCTTCGGGCTGGTATTTTTGGGCGCGGCTGTGCCCGCGGCATATTTTTGGCACACGGAGGCGCCTCACAAAGTCTGGCGCCATTCCGAGTCCGGCGGACGAAGTTGGTCGGTCCCACCCCCCAAGGCTATAGCCCACCCGTTTTTGTGGCCATTTTCCGCTGGACGAACTTGGCTCCCCGGCCTTCGGGCCGGTATTTTAGGGTGCGGCTCTGCCCGCGGCCTATTTTTGGCACACGGAGACGCCTCGCAAAGTCTCGCGCCATTCCGAGTCCGGCGGACGAAGTTGGCCAGCCCCACTCCCCAAGGCTATAGCACACCCGTTTTTGTGGCCTTTTTCCACTGGACGAACTTGGCGCCCCGGCCTTCGGGCGGGTATTTTTGGGCGCGGCTGTGCCCGCAGCCTATTTTTGGCAAACGGAGGTGCCTCGCAAAGTCTCGCGCCATTCCGTGTCCGCCGGACGAACTTGGCCAGCCCCACCCCCCAAGGCTATAGCCCACCAGTTTTTGTGGCCATTTTCCGCTGGACGAACTTGGCGCCCCGGTCTTCGGGAGGGTATTTTTGGGTGCGGCTGTGCCCGCGGCCTATTTTTGGCACACGGAGGTGCCTCGCAAAGTCTCAAGCCATTCCGAGTCCGGCGGACGAAGTCGGCCAGCCCCACCCCCCAAGGCTATAGCCCACCCGTTTTTGTGGCCATTTTCCGCTGGAGGAACTTGGCGCCCCGGCCTTCGGGCGGGTATTTTTGGGCGCGGCTGTGCCCGCGGCCTATTTTTGGCACACGGAGGCGCATCGGAAAGCCTCGCGCCATTCCGAGTCCGGCGGACGAAGTTGGCCAGCCCCAATCCCCAAGGCTATAGCCACCCGTTTTTGTGGCCTTTTTCCACTGGACGAACTTGGCGCCCCGGCCTTCGGGCGGGTATTTTTGGGCGCGGCTGTGCCCGTGGCCTATTTTTGGCACACGGAGGCGCCTCGCAAAGTCTCGCGCCATTCCGTGTCCGCCGGACGAACTTGGCCAGCCCCACCCCCCAAGGCTATAGCCCACCCGTTTTTGTGGCCATTTTCCGCTGGAGGAACTTGGCGCCCCGGCCTTCGGGCGGGTATTTTTGGACGCGGCTGTGCCCGCGGCCTATTTTTTGTACACGGAGGAGCATCGGAAAGCCTCGCGCCATTCCGAGTCCGGCGGACGAAGTTGGCCAGCCCCACCCCCCAAGGCTATAGCCCACCCGTTTTTGTGGCCATTTTCCGCTGGCGGAACTTGGCGCCCCGGCCTTCGGGCGGGTATTTTTGGGCGCGGCTGTACCCGCGGCCTATTTTTGGCACACGGAGGCTCCTCGCAAAGTCTCGCGCCATTCCGAGTCCGGCGGACGAAGTTGGCCAGCCCCACCCCCCAAGGCTATAGCCCACCCGTTTTTGTGGCCATTTTCCGCTGGACGAACTTGGCGCCCCGGCCTTCGGGCTGGTATTTTTGGGCGCGGCTGTTCCCGTGGCCTATTTTTGGCACACGGAGGCTCCTCGTAAAGTCTCGCGGCATTCCGAGTCCGGCGGACGAAGTTGGCCAGCCCCACTCCCCAAGGCTATAGCCCACCCGTTTTTGTGGCCTTTTTCCACTGGACGAACTTGGCGCCCCGGCCTTCGGGCGGGTATTTTTGGGCGCGGCTATTCCCGCGGCCTATTTTTGGCACACGGAGGCTCCTCGCAAAGTCTCGCGGCATTCCGAGTCCGGCGGACGAAGTTGGCCAGCCCCACCCCCCAAGGCTATAGCCCACCCGTTTTTGCGGCCATTTTCCGCTGGAGGAACTTGGCGCCCCGGCCTTCGGGTGGGTATTTTTGGGCGCGGCTGTGCCCGCGGCCTATTTTTGGCACACGGAGGAGCATCGGAAAGCCTCGCGCCATTCCGAGTCCGGCGGACGAAGTTGGCCAGCCCCACCCCCCAAGGCTATAGCCCACCCGTTTTTGTGGCCATTTTCCGCTGGCGGAACTTGGCGCCCCGGCCTTCGGGCGGGTATTTTCGGGCGCGGCTGTGTCCGCGTCCTATTTTTGGCACGCGGAGGCCGCTCGCAAACTCTCCCCCCATACCGAGTCCGGCGGACGAAGTTGGCCAGCCCCTCCCCCCAAGGCTATAGCCCACCCATTTTTTGGCCATTTTTCCGCTGGACGAACTTGGCGCCCCGGCCTTCGGGCGGGTATTTTTGGGCGCGGCTGTACCCGCGGCCTATTTTTGGCACACGGAGGCTCCTCGCAAAGTCTCGCGCCATTCCGAGTCCGGCGGACGAAGTTGGCCAGCCCCACCCCCCAAGGCTATAGCCCACCCGTTTTTGTGGCCATTTTCCGCTGGACGAACTTGGCGCCCCGGCCTTCGGGCTGGTATTTTTGGGCGCGGCTGTTCCCGTGGCCTATTTTTGGCACACGGAGGCTCCTCGCAAAGTCTCGCGGCATTCCGAGTCCGGCGGACGAAGTGGGCCAGCCCCACTCCCCAAGGCTATAGCCCACCCGTTTTTGTGGCCTTTTTCCACTGGACGAACTTGGCGCCCCGGCCTTCGGGCGGGTATTTTTGGGCGCGGCTGTTCCCGCGGCCTATTTTTGGCACACGGAGGCTCCTCGCAAAGTCTCGCGGCATTCCGAGTCCGGCGGACGAAGTTGGCCAGCCCCACTCCCCAAGGCTATAGCCCACCCGTTTTTGTGGCCTTTTTCCACTGGACGAACTTGGCGCCCCGGCCTTCGGGCGGGTATTTTTGGGCGCGGCTGTTCCCGCGGCCTATTTTTGGCACACGGAGGCTCCTCGCAAAGTCTCGCGGCATTCCGAGTCCGGCGGACGAAGTTGGCCAGCCCCACCCCCCAAGGCTATAGCCCACCCGTTTTTGCGGCCATTTTCCGCTGGAGGAACTTGGCGCCCCGGCCTTCGGGTGGGTATTTTTGGGCGCGGCTGTGCCCGCGGCCTATTTTTGGCACACGGAGGAGCATCGGAAAGCCTCGCGCCATTCCGAGTCCGGCGGACGAAGTTGGCCAGCCCCACCCCCCAAGGCTATAGCCCACCCGTTTTTGTGGCCATTTTCCGCTGGCGGAACTTGGCGCCCCGGCCTTCGGGCGGGTATTTTCGGGCGCGGCTGTGTCCGCGTCCTATTTTTGGCACGCGGAGGCCGCTCGCAAACTCTCCCCCCATACCGAGTCCGGCGGACGAAGTTGGCCAGCCCCTCCCCCCAAGGCTATAGCCCACCCATTTTTTGGCCATTTTTCCGCTGGACGAACTTGGCGCCCCGGCCTTCGGGCTGGTATTTTTGGGCGCTGTACCATGCCTATTTTTTGCACACGGAGGCTCCTCGCAAAGTCTCGCGCCATTCCGAGTCCGGCGGACGAAGTTGGCCAGCCCCACCCCCCAAGGCTATAGCCCACCCGTTTTTGTGGCCATTTTCCGCTGGACGAACTTGGCGCCCCGGCCTTCGGGCTGGTATTTTTGGGCGCGGCTGTTCCCGTGGCCTATTTTTGGCACACGGAGGCTCCTCGCAAAGTCTCGCGGCATTCCGAGTCCGGCGGACGAAGTTGGCCAGCCCCACACCCCAAGGCTATAGCCCACCCCGATATGAGGACATTATCCGCTGGACGAACTTGGCGCCCCGGCCTTCGGGAGGGTATTTTTGGGCGCGGCTCAGCCCGCGGCCTATTTTTGGCACACGGAGACGCCTCGCAAAATCTCGCGCCATTCCGAGTCCGGCGGACGAAGTTGGCCAGCCCCACTCCCCAAGGCTGTAGCCCACCCGTTTTTGTGGCCTTTTTCCACTGGACGAACTTGGCGCCCCGGCCTTCGGGCGGGTATTTTTGGGCGCGGCTGTGCCCGCAGCCTATTTTTGGCACACGGAGGTGCCTCGCAAAGTCTCGCGCCATTCCGTGTCCCGCCGACGAACTTGGCCAGCCCCACCCCCCAAGGCTATAGCCCACCCGTTTTTGTGGCCATTTTCCGCTGGACGAACTTGGTGCCCCGGCCTTCGGGCGGGTATTTTTGGGCGCGGCTGTGCCCGCGGCCTATTTTTGGCACACGGAGGTGCCTCGCAAAGTCTCGCGCCATTCCGTGTCCGCCGGACGAACTTGGCCAGCCCCACCCCCCAAGGCTATAGCCCACCCGTTTTTGTGGCCATTTTCCGCTGGACGAACTTGGCGCCCCGGCCTTCGGGTGGGTATTTTTGGGCGCGGCTGTGCCCGCGGCCTATTTTTGGTACACGGAGGAGCATCGGAAAGCCTCGCGCCATTCCGAGTCCGGCGGACGAAGTTGGCCAGCCCCACCCCCCAAGGCTATAGCCCACCCGTTTTTGTGGCCATTTTCCGCTGGCGGAACTTGGCGCCCCGGCCTTCGGGCGGGTATTTTCGGGCGCGGCTGTGTCCGCGTCCTATTTTTGGCACGCAGAGGCCGCTCGCAAACTCTCCCCCCATACCGAGTCCGGCGGACGAAGTTGGCCAGCCCCTCCCCCCAAGGCTATAGCCCACCCATTTTTTGGCCATTTTTCCGCTGGACGAACTTGGCGCCCCGGCCTTCGGGCGGGTATTTTTGGGCGCGGCTGTACCCGCGGCCTATTTTTGGCACACGGAGGCTCCTCGCAAAGTCTCGCGCCATTCCGAGTCCGGCGGACGAAGTTGGCCAGCCCCACCCCCCAAGGCTATAGCCCACCCGTTTTTGTGGCCATTTTCCGCTGGACGAACTTGGCGCCCCGGCCTTCGGGCTGGTATTTTTGGGCGCGGCTGTTCCCGTGGCCTATTTTTGGCACACGGAGGCTCCTCGCAAAGTCTCGCGGCATTCCGAGTCCGGCGGACGAAGTTGGCCAGCCCCACTCCCCAAGGCTATAGCCCACCCGTTTTTGTGGCCTTTTTCCACTGGACGAACTTGGCGCCCCGGCCTTCGGGCGGGTATTTTTGGGCGCGGCTGTACCCGCGGCCTATTTTTGGCACACGGAGGCTCCTCGCAAAGTCTCGCGCCATTCCGAGTCCGGCGGACGAAGTTGGCCAGCCCCACCCCCCAAGGCTATAGCCCACCCGTTTTTGTGGCCATTTTCCGCTGGACGAACTTGGCGCCCCGGCCTTCGGGCTGGTATTTTTGGGCGCGGCTGTTCCCGTGGCCTATTTTTGGCACACGGAGGCTCCTCGCAAAGTCTCGCGGCATTCCGAGTCCGGCGGACGAAGTTGGCCAGCCCCACTCCCCAAGGCTATAGCCCACCCGTTTTTGTGGCCTTTTTCCACTGGACGAACTTGGCGCCCCGGCCTTCGGGCGGGTATTTTTGGGCGCGGCTGTTCCCGCGGCCTATTTTTGGCACACGGAGGCTCCTCGCAAAGTCTCGCGGCATTCCGAGTCCGGCGGACGAAGTTGGCCAGCCCCACCCCCCAAGGCTATAGCCCACCCGTTTTTGTGGCCATTTTCCGCTGGACGAACTTGGCTCCCCGGCCTTCGGGAGGGTATTTTTGGGCGCGGCTCAGCCCGCGGCCTATTTTTGGCACACGGAGACGCCTCGCAAAATCTCGCGCCATTCCGAGTCCGGCGGACGAAGTTGGCCAGCCCCACTCCCCAAGGCTGTAGCCCACCCGTTTTTGTGGCCTTTTTCCACTGGACGAACTTGGCGCCCCGGCCTTCGGGCGGGTATTTTTGGGCGCGGCTGTGCCCGCAGCCTATTTTTGGCACACGGAGGTGCCTCGCAAAGTCTCGCGCCATTCCGTGTCCGCCGGACGAACTTGGCCAGCCCCACCCCCCAAGGCTATAGCCCACCCGTTTTTGTGGCCATTTTCCGCTGGACGAACTTGGTGCCCCGGCCTTCGGGCGGGTATTTTTGGGCGCGGCTGTGCCCGCGGCCTATTTTTGGCACACGGAGGTGCCTCGCAAAGTCTCGCGCCATTCCGAGTCCGGCGGACGAAGTTGGCCAGCCCCACCCCCCAAGGCTATAGCCCACCAGTTCTTGCGGCCATTTTCCGCTGGAGGAACTTGGCGCCCCGGCCTTCGGGCGGGTATTTTTGGGCGCGGCTGTGCCCGCGGCCTATTTTTGGCACACGGAGGAGCATCGGAAAGCCTCGCGCCATTCCGAGTCCGGCGGACGAAGTTGGCCAGCCCCACCCCCCAAGGCTATAGCCCACCCGTTTTTGTGGCCATTTTCCGCTGGCGGAACTTGGCGCCCCGGCCTTCGGGCGGGTATTTTCGGGCGCGGCTGTGCCCGCGTCCTATTTTTGGCACGCGGAGGCCGCTCGCAAAGTCTCCCCCCATACCGAGTCCGGCGGACGAAGTTGGCCAGCCCCTCCCCCCAAGGCTATAGCCCACCCATTTTTTGGCCATTTTTCCGCTGGACGAACTTGGCGCCCCGGCCTTCGGGCGGGTATTTTTGGGCGCGGCTGTACCCGCGGCCTATTTTTGGCACACGGAGGCTCCTCGCAAAGTCTCGCGCCATTCCGTGTCCGCCGGACGAACTTGGCCAGCCCCACCCCCCAAGGCTATAGCCCACCCGTTTTTGTGGCCATTTTTCGCTGGACGAACTTGGTGCCCCGGCCTTCGGGCGGGTATTTTTGAGCGCGGCTGTGCCCGCGGCCTATTTTTGGCACACGGAGGCGCCTCGCAAAGTCTCGCGCCATTCCGAGTCCGGCGGACGAAGTTGGCCAGCCCCACCCCCCAAGGCTATAGCCCACCGGTTTTTGTGGCCATTTTCCGCTGGACGAACTTGGCGCCCCGGCCTTCGGGAGGGTATTTTTGGGTGCGGCTGTGCCCGCGGCCTATTTTTGGCACACGGAGGTGCCTCGGAAAGTCTCGAGCCATTCCGAGTCCGGCGGACGAAGTTGGCCAGCCCCACCCCCCAAGGCTATAGCCCACCCGTTTTTGTGGCCATTTTCCGCTGGACGAACTTGGCTCCCCGGCCTTCGGCCGGGTATTTTTGGGTGCGGCTCTGCCCGTGGCCTATTTTTGGCACACGGAGACGCCTCGCAAAGTCTCGTCCCATTCCGAGTCCGGCGGACGAAGTTGGCCAGCCCCACTCCCCAAGGCTATAGCCCACCCGTTTTTGTGGCCATTTTTCGCTGGACGAACTTGGTGCCCCGGCCTTCGGGCGGGTATTTTTGAGCGCGGCTGTGCCCGCAGCCTATTTTTGGCACACGGAGGCGCCTCGCAAAGTCTCGCGCCATTCCGAGTCCGGCGGACGAAGTTGGCCAGCCCCACCCCCCAAGGCTATAGCCCACCAGTTTTTGTGGCCATTTTCCGCTGGACGAACTTGGCGCCCCGGCCTTCGGGAGGGTATTTTTGGGTGCGGCTGTGCCCGCGGCCTATTTTTGGCACACGGAGGTGCCTCGGAAAGTCTCGAGCCATTCCGAGTCCGGCGGACGAAGTTGGCCAGCCCCACCCCCCAAGGCTATAGCCCACCCGTTTTTGTGGCCATTTTCCGCTGGACGAACTTGGCTCCCCGGCCTTCGGCCGGGTATTTTTGGGCGCGGCTCTGCCCGTGGCCTATTTTTGGCACACGGAGACGCCTCGCAAAGTCTCGTCCCATTCCGAGTCCGGCGGACGAAGTTGGCCAGCCCCACTCCCCAAGGCTATAGCCCACCCGTTTTTGTGGCCTTTTTCCACTGGACGAACTTGGCGCCCCGGCCTTCGGGCGGGTATTTTTGGGCGCGGCTGTGCCCGCAGCCTATTTTTGGCACACGGAGGTGCCTCGCAAAGTCTCGCGCCATTCCGTGTCCACCGGACGAACTTGGCCAGCCCCACCCCCCAAGGCTATAACCCACCCGTTTTTGTGGCCATTTTCCGCTGGACGAACTTGGTGCCCCGGCCTTCGGGCGGGTATTTTTGGGCGCGGCTGTGCCCGCGGCCTATTTTTGGCACACGGAGGCACCTCGCAAAGTCTCGCGCCATTCCGAGTCCGGCGGACGAAGTTGGCCAGCCCCAATCCCCAAGGCTATAGCCCACCCGTTTTTGTGGCCTTTTTCCACTGGACGAACGTGGCGCCCCGGCCTTCGGGCGGGTATTTTTGGGCGCGGCTGTGCCCGCGGCCTATTTTTGGCATACGGAGGTGCCTCGCAATGTCTCGCGCCATTCCGTGTCCGCCGGACGAACTTGGCCAGCCCCACCGCCCAAGGCTATAGCCCACCCGTTTTTGTGGCCATTTTCCGCTGGAGGAACTTGGCGCCCCGGCCTTCGGGTGGGTATTTTTGGGCGCGGCTGTGCCCGCGGCATATTTTTGGCACACGGAGGTGCCTCACAAAGTCTCGCGCCATTCCGAGTCCGGCGGACGAAGTCGGCAGTCCCCACCCCCCAAGGCTATAGCCCACCCGTTTTTGTGGCCATTTTCCGCTGGACGAACTTGGCGCCCCGGCCTTCGGGCGGGTATTTTTGGGCGCGGCTGTGTCCGCGGCCTATTTTTGGCACACGGAGGCACCTCGTAAAGTCTCGCGCCATTCCGAGTCCGGCGGATGAAGTTGGCCAGCCCCAATCCCCAAGGCTATAGCCCACCCGTTTTTGTGGCCTTTTTCCACTGGACGAACGTGGCGCCCCGGCCTTCGGGCGGGTATTTTTGGGCGCGGCTGTGCCCGCGGCCTATTTTTGGCATACGGAGGTGCCTCGCAATGTCTCGCGCCATTCCGTGTCCGCCGGACGAACTTGGCCAGCCCCACCCCCCAAGGCTATAGCCCACCCGTTTTTGTGGCCATTTTCCGCTGGAGGAACTTGGCGCCCCGGCCTTCGGGTGGGTATTTTTGGGCGCGGCTGTGCCCGCGGCATATTTTTGGCACACGGAGGCGCCTCACAAAGTCTCGCGCCATTCCGAGTCCGGCGGACGAAGTCGGCAGGCCCCACCCCCCAAGGCTATAGCCCACCCGTTTTTGTGGCCATTTTCCGCTGGACGAACTTGGCGCCCCGGCCTTCGGGCGGGTATTTTTGGGCGTGGCTGTACCCGCGGCCTATTTTTGGCACACGGAGGCACCTCGTAAAGTCTCGCGCCATTCCGAGTCCGGCGGACGAAGTTGGCCAGCCCCAATCCCCAAGGCTATAGCCCACCCGTTTTTGTGGCCTTTTTCCACTGGACGAACGTGGCGCCCCGGCCTTCGGGCGGGTATTTTTGGGTGTGGCTGTGCCCGCGGCCTATTTTTGGCATACGGAGGTGCCTCGCAATGTACCGCGCCATTCCGTGTCCGCCGGACGAACTTGGCCAGCCCCACCCCCCAAGGCTATAGCCCACCCGTTTTTGTGGCCATTTTCCGCTGGACGAACTTGGCGCCCCGGCCTTCGGGCAGGTATTTTTGGGCGCGGCTGTGTCCGCGGCCTATTTTTGGCACACGGAGGCGCCTCACAAAGTCTCGAGCCATTCCGAGTCCGGCGGACGAAGTTGGCCAGCCCCACCCCCCAAGGCTATAGCCCATCCGTTTTTGTGGCCATTTTCCGCTGGACGAACTTGGCGCCCCGGCCTTCGGGCGGGTATTTTTGGGCGCGGCTGTGTCCGCGGCCTATTTTTGGCACACGGAGGCGCCTCACAAAGTCTCGAGCCATTCCGAGTCCGGCGGACGAAGTTGGCCAGCCCCACCCCCCAAGGCTATAGTCCACCCGTTTTTGTGGCCATTTTCCGCTGGACGAACTTGGCGCCCCGGCCTTCGGGCAGGTATTTTTGGGCGAGGCTGTGTCCGCGGCCTATTTTTGGCACACGGAGGCGCCTCACAAAGTCTCGAGCCATTCCGAGTCCGGCGGACGAAGTTGGCCAGCCCCACCCCCCAAGGCTATAGCCCACCCGTTTTTGTAGCCATTTTCCGCTGGACGAACATGGTGCCCCGGCCTTCGGGCGGGTATTTTTGGGCGCGGCTGTGCCCGCGGCCTATTTTTGGCACACGGAGGGGCCTCGCAAAGTCTCGCGCCATTCCGAGTCCGGCGGACGAAGTTGGCCGGCCCCAACCCCCAAGGCTATAGCCCATCCGTTTTTGTGGCCATTTTCCGCTGGACGAACTTGGCGCCCCGGCCTTCGGGCAGGTATTTTTGGACGCGGCTGTGTCCGCGGCCTATTTTTGGCACACGGAGGCGCCTCACAAAGTCTCGAGCCATTCCGAGTCCGGCGGACGAAGTTGGCCAGCCCCACCCCCCAAGGCTATAGCCCACCCGTTTTTGTAGCCATTTTCCGCTGGACGAACATGGTGCCCCGGCCTTCGGGCGGGTATTTTTGGGCGCGGCTGTGCCCGCGGCCTATTTTTGGCACACGGAGGGGCTTCGCAAAGTCTCGCGCCATTCCGAGTCCGGCGGACGAAGTGGGCCGGCCCCAACCCCCAAGGCTA